>CM069442.1:96896399-97297762 GCA_035610835.1 Ophiura sarsii
GCTCATAATTAGGCTTCATATAAAGTAGTATGTATGTATCAAATACACATTTGTTATGCAATGTGATTTTCTAACAAGATAACATTTTATGGAGTCCAACATTTTAAGGGTGGGGTCATTTTTGCGGAATATCCAACATCCGCTATTTCTATAATTACAAATAGGCTACAGGAGGTGAAATACAATTTCGAAATTATGCAAAATCTTAATCTTAATCATGTAAATTACCTTGGGTAGGGCAGATGTATATTCTATAATCATTATGTGTCATACACCAATACCCGACTCAATGAACTATAGTGACATCTGTAAGAAAACATTATCGCCAGTTTCTAATGAACCTCAATGAAGCTTGACGTTATCAAAATATTTCAATGATTAATTTGGTCGTGTTGATTTCTTGATGTTTTTCTATCAGGTTAAAGTTACAGGTTCAAATTGCATAGGGTGCTGATATGCTGACCTATAGTATAGGTGCTGACATGCTGACCTATAGTATATTACGTGTGTAATGACTCAATGTAGGACAGATTTTGACCATCGGGACGGATACTAGTTAATACAAGAAATAGCCTCCTATTTGTCACGATTATTAAGAAACTGAATATGTGACACTACTTCAATCAAATAAGCCTTAAAGGCATATTATGTGATCTTTTCCAGGGGGCGCCCTCTATGTTGGACTTTTTTAAAGTAAATTTTCTTGCAGATTTACATATCTGATCATAAATCATGAATATATTCTGAGTAACAGAGCAATACGATTTCTAATTACTTCAAAATCATGGCTTTTAGAGTGAAAATAGAGTGAAAATACAGCGAACAATTTTCAACCCTTAAAAACCATGATTTTAAAGTAGTTAGGAATCGTATTGCATTGTTACTCAGAATGTTTTTCATGATTTATGTTCAGAAATGTAAATCATCTGCAAGAAAATCTACTTTCAAAAAAAAAATCATGCGTAGAGGCGCCCCCTGGAAAAGATCACACAATATGCCTTTAAGACTTCATGGCATAATATATTTGTCTAGGATTATTTGACCCATTTCGGCGAGCTAAAACAACGTTTTATATTTTATGGTTTTATTAATTGAATAAAATATCAGTGGAATGATGTATCGAAGTATGACGACTTTAATTAATGATCGTGTATATCCTGCGGTATATCATGCTACGACCCCGGCTACGACAAGCCGGGATGGGGAGTGACACTGGTCTGTTCATGAAGCTAGAAGGTCTGTTAACCAATTATAGTGACATGGTTAAAATATCCTAATTGGATATGCCTGAAAAAACTCGATCATAAATCAATTCATCTCCATAATGGTAATAAGTATAGCGGTACTATGAGTAATTAGTGCCTTGTATATTTGCCTTTTTTTTGGGGGGGGGGGGGGGGACCCAGTGTCCAGTGAGGGACGCAGTAAGATTCTCTGACTACCCCGACCCAGTGTCCAATGAGTGACGCAGTAAGATTCTCTGACTACCCCGACCCAGTGTCCAGTGAGGGACGCAGTAAGATTCCCTGACTACCCCGACCCAGTGTCCAGTGAAGGACGCAGTAAGATCCTCTGACTACCCCGACCCAGTGTCCAGCGATGGACGCAGTAAGATCCTCTGACTACCCCGACCCAGTGTCCAGTGAGGGACGCAGTAAGATCCTCTGACTACCCCGACCCAGAGTCCAGTGAGGGACGCAGTAAGATCCTCTGACTACCCCAACCCAGTGTCCAGTGAGGGACGCAGTAAGATCCTCTGACTACCCCGACCCAGTGTCCAAATGAGGGACGCAGTAAGATCCTCTAACTACGCCGACCCAGTGTCCAGTGAGGGACGCAATAAGATCCTCTGACTACCCCGACCCAGTGTCCAGATGAGGGACGCAGTAAGATCCTCTAACTACGCCGACCCAGTGTCCAGTGAGGGACGCAGTAAGATCCTCTGACTACCCCGACCCAGTGTCCAGATGAGGGACGCGGTAAGATCCTCTGACTACCCCGACATAGTATCCAGTGAGTGACGCAGTAAGATCGTCTGACTACCCCGACCCAGTGTCCAGATGAGGGACGCAGTAAGATCCTCTGACTACCCCGACATAGTATCCAGTGAGTGACGCAGTAAGATCGTCTGACTACCCCGACCCAGTGTCCAGATGAGGGACGCAGTAAGATCTTCTAACTACGCCGACTCAGTGTCCAGTGAGGGACGCAGTAAGATCCTCTGACTATCCCGACATAGTATCCAGTGAGTGACGCAGTAAGATCGTCTGACTACCCCGACCCTGTGTCCAGATGAGGGACGCAGTAAGATCTTCTGACTACCCCGACCTAGTGTCCAGATGAGGGACGCAGTAAGATCCTCTAACTACGCCGACCCAGTGTCCAGATGAGGGACGCAGTAAGATCGTCTGACTACCCCGACATAGTGACCAGTGAGTGACGCAGTAAGATCCTCTGACTACCCCGACATAGTATCCAGTGAGTGACGCAGTAAGATCCTCTGACTACCCCGACATAGTGACCAGTGAGTGACGCAGTAAGATCCTCTGACTACCCCGACATAGTGACCAGTGAGTGACACAGTAAGATCGTCTGACTACCCCGAACCAGTGTCCAGTGAGGTACGCAGTAAGAGCGTCTGACTACCCCCGACCCAGTGTCCAGATGAAGGACGCAGTAAGATCCTCTGACTACCCCGACCCAGTGTCCAGTGAGGGACGCAGTAAGATCCTCTGACTACCCCGACCCAGTGTCCAGTGAGGGACGCAGTAAGATTCTCTGACTACCCTGACCCAGTGTCCAGTGAGGGACGCAGTAAGATCCTCTGACTACCCCGACTCAGTGTCCGGATGAAGGACGCAGTAAGATCCTCTGACTACCCGACCCAGTGTCCAGTGAGGGACGCAGTAAGATTGTCTGACTACCCCGACCGTCCAGCGATGGACGCAATGAGATTCTCCGACTACCTAAATCCCGTGTCAGGCGAAGGACGCAATACGATCCCATGACTACCCCAATCCAGTGTCCGACGACTAAATTGGCCTCTGATTAACCCCACTTTAATGTGTCCAACGAGGGACGCAATCAGAACTATGACCACCCAAATCCAATATACCTATATTTTGTTAGGCGGATTAAAAATCGAGAAATCCGGTTATTGGATTTATATTTTTCAGTTTGTATGATAGGAACCCATGAATCACTACTCGGTATATACTGACTGGTAATGAAACGTAAACCACTGTAGCGGGAATCGCTTTTATTATAGGTTTTGGCTGTATTTTGATTATTTAATTATTGAAAACGGTTGGAATCCCCTTAAGACCTATTTTTTGGTAATGTGCGTAGTGATTGGGCCGGTTTACTCATTGTTGACCGTATCACTGCTGCGACTGCTGCGCGCCCGTCACCTGACGACTCTGAGCCAATCAGGAGCGCTAAAATTAGCGTCGGTTTATGCTCCTCGCCATATTGGATTGGTGATGCTGAATGCGCTGTGTTGGGAAAACGGAAGAGCTGAAAAGAAAACTTCAGAATCTTGCGAAAATCGGACGAATTGGTAGACATCCTTGTAGAGTGTTTACCTTGTGTTGCAAGGTCAGGTCAGACCAGGTCAAGTTAGGTCGACTTGAGATTGTTGTGAAGTAGTAGGACGGACAGTTGAGACTTTGACCATTGACCTAATCTTATATTAAAGTTTTGCTAGTTGTAATTGTTTTTGGATGTTGTAAAATAAAACCGACGTTGTGATATATATATACTGTGTAAGAAGGAGAGCGAAAATAAACTGTGAACCTAAGTATTCGTCCAGTGTCATTGGTTCGCGTTATTGAGCCGAAAACGCATGGTTCTGCCCTGCAAACGAACCCGCGTGGCTGATTAAATATATAAAAGGTTTCCAAATTAAACCCTTCCCACGCCCAAAATTTGGTGGTGTCAGATCTGATCAATTCTGCACACTTGGATATCGCACGCGTGTGTAAATCTAGCAGCGCTCGCGCTCCCGCGACACCACCATGACGGCTAACCATATTAAATCATGAATAGTTTACAATTATGTATTGTATGCCGTAATACATTTTTAAACTGGTCGTACATCGTTAGTTTCATTAGCATGATCGTCCTTGCCAAAGAATGTAGAAATGTGTGGTGTTTTACATTCCTTATTATAATTCTGTAGTTTGTTTAGTTCTGTATTTTGTGTGAACAATATTAGTTCTGTATTTTGTATGAACAATATCAGTACAAGTGCAAACAATGTTAGTTCTGTACTTGCAGGCCCGTAAGCAGGTTTTTTTTAGGGGGGGGGGGGGCGTATTTTTTGGAAAAGGTACATTGGTACCCAAAAAATCGTAAAAGGTTACCCCCAATTTTGTTTTAGTCATCTCAGACAATTTTGAGAGGGGGGGGGGGGGGGGGGGGGGGGTTGGGGGGTTAGGACATGTTTTAGTCCAAAACGGCCAGAAAAAACGCTTTAAAAATGGGAATTGGGGCGTTTTTCGGAAAAAATGGGGTGGGTGGGGGCGTTTTAACACAAAAAAAGGTACATTGGTACCAAAAAAAGGTACATTGGTACCAAAAAAAAGGTACATTGGTACAAAAAAGGTACATTGGTACAAAAAAAGGACTTTTTCAGATTTGGGGGGGGGGGCGTCCGCCCCCCCCCCCCCCCCCTAGTTACGGGCCTGTGTACTTGGGGTGAACATATTAGTTATGTATTTTGTGTGGAATATATTAGTTCTGTACTTTGTGTGAACAAAATTAGAATTTGGGTGAACAATATTAGTTCTACACTTCGTGTGTACAAAATTAGTTCTGTACTTTGTGTGAACAATATTAGTTCTGTATTTTGTGTGAACAATATTATTACTATTATATTTACCAACATATTAGGCAAAATGATAATTGCTGGTATCTTACTATATATCTTGAAACGATGTGTGTGTGTGTGGTGGGGGGGGGGGGGTGGGGTTGAGTTGTCTACTGTTTTTTGACATGAAAAATACTGGTTGTGTATTTAATCAAGCGCACAAGCGTGTTATATTATGTTTCATTCTTCACTATATTGATATCCTATCTATATAAAATAGGATGAGACATGGTGAAGAAAGGTTATGAAATATAACATGTTTGTTTTTGTTGGTTTCAACTATGGTGCACAGAGTCTATTTTTGACATGATTCTTTGTAATACAGTTTTAAAGATAGGCCTGTCATGTAATGTATTTGATGTACAAGAGGTCCGTATATATGAGACGCATATGTCCGATTGGGCATGGTTTTATATTGTTCCATATAAGGCCTACAAGTTTTAAATAACATTATTTGGAACTAGGTCCATATTTATAACGCAATAAATAGTTTCAAACCAAATAAAAGCGTCAACGAAAGCTCGCAAAGAAATATTCATGGTTTTAAAAAGCAATAATAGATGATTAGGTTTCATCTAAAATGATGTAACAGAGCTATCAGATCTCTTAGTGCAGGAGACAATAGGGCAAATTCCGACTTCGGAGTTACCAATATTTCGCGTGGTCCGAGGCAAAGATATATTTAGCGTTTTGGTTTGAGTTATCTTTGCTCGGATAAGCCGTTCCTTTAAGTTTTGGGTTCTAGCTAGTATAGGGGGACAAGGGAAGATTTTGCACAGGTTTTGATTGTTTGATTTAAGTTGCCAATTCCTGAGAAGTGCCTTTTTAATTTTTGCATTACTTCTTTGTGGAAAGTGATGCGTGCAAAAAACTACAGGTATTTCATTAGAATTTTCATCCTCCAAGTAAGCATATCTTCGATTGTATGATGTGTCTGCTATTAGGCATGAGAGTATTTCTGGTTGCTTGACAACTCAAAATGTTCAGTCCATGTGTGTAAGAAATCAGCCTAAATTGGGCAATTATTTAAAATCAAGCACATCAATCTGTTATCATATTTCTCTAAAAAGTCCAGGAAACTAAACGGCGGGTGGCGTAACTCTATCACCTTTTAAAGAATTACTTCAAAATCATGGTTTTAGAGTGAATTTAGAGTGAAAAAACTGTCCTGCTAACAGGACAGTTCATTTTCACTCGCAAATTTCTACTTGCAGTTTTTGTTGTTTTATTTAATAAAAAGAAATTGCATTTCGCCATAACCGCTCAAATTCCTATTCAGGGGAGGGCAGCCTAATCTTGGAAAGTCTGTATAAATAAGGTCCCACACCACCAAATCAGTTCCCTATTGCTTTGTGTGGTTAAGAGGTCAAGTTTGTGTTAATTTTGTTCACCTTTAGAGCAAACTGGTTCATTCAAATCATTGTTTTTATCGAAGATCTAGATGTCTTCTGCTTCAAAACAATCACTTTTGTGGGGGGTAACCAGCATTTTCCCCGCTACGGGCCAATGATATCTATCTTAGGTACGACAGACTGCCTTTATCCTAAGATCAGAGATTCTAGCTCTAAATTGGTGGAAACAGTGAAATCGTGTAAAATGATACCATTCAAGAAAAAGCTAGAGATGTTGGGCCTGATGTGGAGGAAATAACCTACAAATGCAAAATTATGAAACATTTAGGTACATTTACAGCATTGATTACCTTTTCTAGGATGCTAAATTTAGACTTATGGTGGGGTCAATCTTAATTTAAAACACTGCCGTGTAATGTCAGAATGCAAAATATGATTTGGTGGTGTGTACTCATAAAGGTTCTTTGGTTGTTATTGTGCATTTTGTGGTTGAAACATACATGTTAAAAGTAGATTCAATTGCTTAATTCGCATATTATATATATTTGTATTAATTTTAAATATGCAAATAAACAATACCAGTATCTAAAGATTAATCTTTTTTTACCAAATTGATAAAACTTGGGAGTTTGTGTGCTTTTGTGACTGTGACTTCTAAGAATATTTAGTGAATAAAAGATGAAAAGTGTATTTTTGTTGGGGGAATAATGGATGGGCGGGTCTATATTTTGAGTATAATCCAATTAAATGAATGCATAAAGTATGGAATAACATTTTGCGTAAACAAGTTCATGCTGCTGCGTGTGCTGTGTATAATGCAGCAAAGTTCAAATTAATCAGATTGTATAAGTAATGTCAGCATCAAATAATGGAAACAACAAACATTAAAATGCGAGTTTCTCTCATTAGTTCTGAAGTTAGCCATATTTTTCGAACTTGCCCATGCTCAACCTCCTCAAAATTTGGAAAATCACTTGCCAACAACTCGCCTTTCGCCCTTGTCAACAACTCGCAGTTTGCCCTTGTCAATAACTCGCCTTTCGCCCTTGTCAATAATTTGCCTTTCGCCCTTGTCAATAACTCGCCTTTTGCCCTTGTCAATAACTCGCCTTTCGCCCCTGTAAATAACTCGCCTTTTGCCCTTGTCAATAACTCGCCTTTCGCCCTTGTCAATAACTCGCCTTTCGCCATTGTCAATAACTCGCCTTTCACCCTTGTCAATAACTCGCCTTTTCCCTTTCGCCCTTGTGAACCACTCCGCCTTTTGCCCTTGTCAACAACTCGCCGATCGCCCTTGTCAATAACTCGCCTTTCGTCGGTGTCAATAACTCGCCTTTCGCCCTTGTCAGAAACTCGCCTTTCGCCCTTGTCAATAACTCGCTTTTCGCCCTTGTCAACAACTCGCCGTAACTCACCCATCCGGTAACTCGCCTTTTATGTGTAATCTTACCGACATCTTGATAATTTTAAGCATAGGGTCAAGATAGGGTGTATGCTTTAAGATGTTTGTATTGAACTGATCACACGGGTGTGTTGTATGCTGTCGACAAATATAGGCTATATTTGGTTTCTACCGAAGACGATCTTTGTTTTTACCTATGAGTAAGCCTTTTCATGAAATCCCCAATACCAAAGCTTTTGAAAAGTTAACATAATTCAATTATGTGTACCAGTGTATATAATCACTTGAAGAATGGTGATGAGGTCAAATCGAAAAATGAAGGCTAACCATATCTACAAGTAAAAGATTGTATTAGATTACATGTAGTACATACAATATCCCAGTTATTTAGTTTGAAAACTTTAAAATTGCACGAAACCTAAAATGGGTCGTTATATTATCATACTTACCTTCATGTCTCGTGGTTGATACTGGTGTTGTTATCTGCCCACGAACCAAACTCACAGCACACCACAGGAGAAAAGTTGTCGAAATCATCATTTTAGGCCTATACGTGGGGTCCACCTGGTATAAGTTGCCTTGCAATTTTAGTGAAAGGAAGGTGAAAAATCAGTTTTATCAGGCATACCGCAACGAATTCTTTCAATAGAACAACGTCAATTTCGGGCTTCGGGCACCGTTGCGTGGGTTCAGGGTCAGTAGCACGACATTTGAAGTCACTAGTGATATACGGTAGATATACACTGCACCAAGGCAATACCAACAGCAATACCGTACTGCCCTAAATTGTCAATCCAATTCCGTCAACAACACCACAATTCCCATTCCATCTACTTCCATGACGTGTAATAATAAAGTGCCAGGAATCATGTTTCTTGGTTGGATTTCTGAATATCACACCTGGGATATCACACAACTATTAAATATTTCATTATTTTAGTGGCATGATAATGGCATTCAACTTTGCACTCAACACCCCACCCCGCATTAGCTTCAATACATCAAGCGGCTTGTTGTTTACGGGAATGAGGGCGCTACAGCATGAATTGCACTACCATTCAGACGACGACGGACACGATTGGCTTAAATCTATATTTCGTAATTGGTTAAACACGGAAACATAATTATATCCATTTCCACGCGGCAGGTGTCTGCAGACGATATTCCAAAATGTCTCAAAAAAATGTCGAACTTATTGAAATACATTACCATATTTGCAGTAGTGTCAGGAGAAGTATAATTATATTCTATGTATTACCTCCCTAGTAGGCTTTCCTTTCATGCGGAATTTTTGTATCGCGGGAACTAGCGATCCAATCAATTCTTTATGTATATGGTATGATACAAGGAGAGTTGCATGTCTTCTTTCGTCACGTATATGGTATGATATGTATAATAGAGTATACATTATGTAAGTGGTTTGTGTATGCATGGCTGAATATTATGCTTTATGTAAAATTGTGGTTCAAGCGTTGCCTATCGCTACCCTTTTGGAAGACTAGCTATGGACTTTCATGTTGTGAACTTACAATTTTAATATTAATTAATATTCGGAGATAAGATAGCGTGCAATATCTCATATTAAAGAAGATAAATTTATCAACAACTTTATAAATTAATATTTTTAGGTAGGATACATATTTTTAGAGAAGCCCATTAACTTTATTACCTGTTTAGTTACTTTTTTTGATGACTGTACACCGCGGATGTATATATCATGCATGGTTACACGCGCATTTTAAATTTGGCCTACAATATTAAACATGTTGTCATACGCTTATCATCTGCGTCGTGGTCTGAATCCTCAAATATGTATTGATTGGAAACATGAACAAGCAAATCATGTTAAATAAATATTATTTGTCAAAGTTAAAACAATACATTCGCTTTTCCATTCCTATGTGACAGCAGTCACCATGAGAAAGGAGGGAACACATCAAAACTCGACCGCCCGGCAACCGCCGGTTCCGTGGGGTTCCGTGCGGTTGCAGCCGGTTTCTATTGTTCTAAACAATGATATGCGGTCCAACCGGGCGGAACCGGCGGTTGCCGCGCGGTCGAGTTTTGATGTGCTCTCTTACAAACAAACATGCCTAGTATTTGGGTAAGTAATCCAGAGATTGACCAGAGGTTTCTGAAAAAAATCTCTTTTGTAAGTACTTTTGTACATGGGTAGCCGCGTGGAAAGTGTTAAACACGAAAGTGTGAGATACCCATTGAAACATTCCAAATATTAAACAAAATTATTGGAAGAGCACTTCTCCAGTTCCAGCTATTTCAATTGATGTTTTTACCGTCAATACTTTTAGGTTCGAACGCACGTAGATTACGTTTTGCATCATGTTGCCAAATTCCGGGGAGAAAAAATAACGGGTCGTTTCGAATTATTTGTGTATGGTTGGGAAGTACAATTAATAATCAACAATTAAGAAGCGCACAAACCCGCACGACGCTCATCATAATAGCAACAAAACCTGCAGGAAATAAAATAAGGATCAAGAGAGCAACAAATAAACAAGTATCATACTTTTGTAGAATTATTAAATAATTCAAATGAGCCAGCAGTGAAGAGTATTGATTCGAGATAGAGTAATGCCAAAGGCCAAATTCAATGGGCGAATCAATCAGTAACACGTATCAAATTATTTAATTGAACTTTAAACGGCTTCTATATTGCAACACCATCTGTTTATGAATAAAAGTAATTAATTGCCATCGTGCGTCAGGGTATAGGTAATGCTTGATTTCTTGTTAAAATACTATATGCTAACAGCTAATGGTATTAAACGAGGAAGAATGGTTGTAGATAACCGGGGGGGGGGGGGGGGGGGGGGTGCTGGGCGCAGTGGATATGAGGTCACTGGCTGGGATGTGACGCGAAATAGGATTCCATTTTCTGGTGAATGAATGACCACTGCCAATCTCATCCGACAGACTCAAAATATTGGTGGTGTGATCGCCTCTCCCCTCTGTCTGCGTCACATGATTTGACATACATTTACCAAAAATGGCTATGAACATGATGAAAAGGGGAATCATGGATTTTTGTAAAATTACGGTCAATTAATGAGATAGCAATTTTTCGCGTGCTACGCGCGCATGACCTCGTTTAGGCCAAACATGTAGGCCTACCTCAATCATGCATGGCAAGGCAACATTTTTTCATCTGTGTACTTTTGAGCATCATAATTCCATGATTCCTATGGTCAAATGAACCGACAGTGCCAATCTCAACAGACACGACGTCAATATTGGGGGGGGGGGGGGGGGGGGGGGTCACCCCCCTCGCCCCCCTCTGGCTAGGTAATGCTTGATTTCTTGTTAAAATACTACATGCTAACAGCTAATGGTATTAAAGGAGGAAGAATGGTTGTAGATAACACGGGGGGGGGGGGGGGGGGGGTGCTGGGCGCAGTGGATATGAGGTCACTGGCTGGGATGTGACACGAAATAGGGTTCCATTTTCTGGTGAATGAATGACCACTGCCAATCTCATCCGACAGACTCAAAATATTGGTGGTGTGATCGCCTCTCCCCTCTGTCTGCGTCACATGATTTGACATACATTTACCAAAAATGGCTATGAACATGATGAAAAGGGGAATCATGGATTTTTGTAAAATGACGGTCAATTAATGAGATAGCAATTTTTCGCGTGCTACGCGCGCGCGCATGACCTCGTTTAGGCCAAACATGTAGGCCTACCTCAATCATGCATGGCAAGGCAACATAAGTGTAAAAGCGCAAATTTTATTTTTTAGTCGGTAAAGTATTGTCGGTTCACCTTTATGTCTCGCCTAACATTACGCAACTGGGTCTTTCAGACCAATAGTAAGCTAATTTGAGATAATTTTGACATTAAAAGTCAGCATTTGCGATTGGTTGTGGAACAAAATGGGTGCGGGGCTGAAGCTGACTGAGAGGATGAGGAGGGTCGTGACTGATGGGGGGGGGGGGGGGGCTTCCCCTACCTGACAGTACAGGCTAAACCATTTCTAAATAATGAACTGCAAATGAATTTCTAATTCTGTGCATTATTTAGACCGAAAAAAGCGTCAAATTGACTAGGAATGTAAGAGTTATATTAAACCCTTTTTAGTTGGTGTAGGCCTATTATCATGATTATAGTACCCCACCGTGACAAAGAAGAAGTAACTCCATATTTCCAAATCTGAGTTACTTGCTTGAATACAATAACAATATTTTTCAATTTAGTAATTAAACGTTGAAAATATTCCCACTAAGCATTTGCTTCCTTTAAATGTGTATACGCAAAGCAATAGGACATCCTATGAAAAACCATGCCAAAAATAAGCAATTGCCTTTTGCTGGTGAAGAGGGGCACACTAGATGAACTGTCGCCAGGTACTGATAATCATCTTCCCATCAGGGATAGCACTGGATCAAAAATGTGAGAGGTCCCATGACATTTTTCAGGACCCCGTAGGACTTCAAAAAACAAATTTAAGGGGTCCCCCAAGAAATTGAGGGGTCCTGAAGTTTGGGTATTTGAAAATTTTACTTTTTTACGGGCAGTTTTAATGAATTTATATTGTGAGCAAAGGATGGATATGTAATTAAGGTTTCCATTTCCATACATCGTCAAATTTAAGGGGTCCCTTCAATTTTGATCGGGACCCGCAAGTCTTTCCAATTTGAAACCTGACGCGTCACTATTAGAAAGTGAGAGGTCTAGGACGCGCAGACGCGTCAGAATGCGACCCCTGCTTCCCATGTAAGGAGAGTCATTTAGCCTGTTTGCCTGGTCGTATTTTAAAAGATTCTTCCATGGAAACTGGCCTGCATATTCCATAATTTTGACAGTAAAAGACATGTATGCATCAATTGTACCCCTTCACCAGCACATGCCTCATGAGCTAATTTGCCACCTTCCAACAAAAAATACATGATGCGAATGTTTGCAACATTCCATTCCGAAATTAACACTGAGTCTAGTATTCTGGAATTCGTTTTTGCTTCATCGGCAACAGTTTCAAAATCTAGAAAGTCCACAATTCGTAGTCATGGTAGTGGGTTCTTACCAGTACGTTTCTGTGGTTGAGTAGTCAGGAAATTCTGCGCCAACAATGTTCCATGGTTTGCATTAAGTCATGTGGTTGGGCGCGTGTTTGATCCTGCTGATCCCCTTGCTCCTGTTGCTGCTGTAACTCTAGTCTGAGTTTGGCGTTTTTTGTGCCTTAAAAGTGCCAAATGCCCGGGGGGGGGGGGGGGGTTACTTTCGCCAAAATCGTACATGGATGTGCCTGCCGGACTTCGAAAATTTGACTTTCTCTATACCCATTTTCGGGCCAATTTCCCACCCATCAATATACCAATTTTGTTGAAAATACCCCATCGCTATACCATTTTTTGCAAAAAAAGCACCCCAAAAGGCAGGCACATATACGTATACCATCTCAATGTGAGAACCTCCCGGGTCCAAATGCATCTGTTCATTTTCATCCTCAAGGCGTCGTCGTTGATATACTAACTACCATACATCTGAAACCGTTAATTTAATGCAAAAAGGGGCAATCAAAATGTGTAGGGGGCAAGAAGAAAAAAGATACGTGCATACAGTGCAACTAACTGGCCATAAACTTCCCCGAACAGACAAGCCATGTGATTAGGCCATAATTTAAAATGTGTTATATAGTTTTATACTTTCATACTTTTAAGATGTATATAAGTCGGCCTAAGTGTCTGGCAATCGGAAAACTTGAAAGTCGAACCAAAAATATATATATTTATAGGAAATACATGAAGATTAGTGAAAACACTTATAAAAAATGATTTTACCTATAATTTTGTAACCAGGGAAGATAAAAGTACACTGATTTCAAATGATGGATATGGCCGATTGAACACTTTTTTGAAAAGTTATCTCGTTTTGGAAAAATAAGCAAAACAGTCCCATTTTTTTAGTTACTTTGCTTAAATGCCTATGTATCTTTCATCTGTAATTGAAAAGGTAAATAGGCAATTGCATTTAAAAGCTGAAACATCAAGGAAAACTGTGTATTGATCAGAAGGTTAATACCTTGTTCGGTTCTTTAGATAAAACAAAAAGAGTGAATATGTGCCATTTGACCTTGGCGGCCATTTTGTTGATTTTCCCCCCAAAATAAGAATGTTTAATTTCGGCATAACTGAACAATTATCAGAATTCTAATCAATACAACACTTTCCTCCGAAGTTTTAGCTTTCAATTGCAATTGCCTATTTACCTTTCCAGTTACAGATAAAAGAAACATAAGCATTAAGCAAATTAACTCAAAATTACCATTTTGCTTATTTTTCAAAAACCATATAATTTGTCAAAAAAGTGCTCATCAGAATTATCAGCCAAATATAATGTACACCTTATTTGAAATCAGTGTACATTTATCTTTCATGGTTTCAAAAGTATAGGTAAAATCATGTTTTTTATGTTTTTTCATTAATTTTCATGTATTTCCTATACATATTGATATTTTTGTCTAATATTCAAGTTTTTATATTGCCAGACCTTAACTTCATATATATTAAAACTATGAGACTTGTGCTATATAACAAATTAAAACTATGACCTAATCACTTATCTGTTCGGAAAGTTTATGGTCTGTTGCACTGTAGCGCGCACATTTATTGTGATATTTTACGCTAAAATTGTCAAATTTGGTTTAGTCTAATTCTAACTAATTTTGTATGAAAATGCGCGCTTTTCGCGAAAAATGTAGCTGTTTTATGCTAAAGTTGTCAACATTTGGTATAGTTTAACCTAATTTGTTAAAAAAATGCGGGCGAAGCGCGGAAAAAATGACATACCTATTTCATAATGTGTATAGTTAATTCTATTTTTTACTTATTGCATTGTTGTTGTTATTTTTGCATGATGGTTTTTAATACGTACAGCGCTTTGGTCTGTTCTGGAAAAGCGCTTCATAAATCTGTATAATAATAATAATAATAGAGTCGACATTCAATTCAACAAGAATGTCTTGATGAAAGCTGTCCTGACAAGTATTTCTTTTAAAAGTGATGGTCACTGTCCTGACAAAATGTAATATGGGGGGGGGGGGGGGGGGGGGGGGGGGGGGGGGGGGGGGGGGGGTAGGGATGATGTTTTCCTCAAATCCGCACGAAAATTGCATGGTCAAAATCGCAAATGTAGGGGAAGGTGGGGTAATGGCGGACACATTTTGTTAGAGAGGTATAACACACATATAATACGTCATATAACAATAAAAATCATGTAAACACAAAGCACTGTGAAGGTTCTACCTTTTATCAAGTTTTTATCAACTCATCATTTTGAAATTCGAAGCTACGACGCAATAAAAAAAATGGCGTCGTCCGGCATTACCCCACACTCTGGGGGTAATCCCGGACCGTATTTATCAATGGCAGCTCTCTTTTTTATTGGAATATAGCATTTCAATGGGAGTTAAAAAATACCCTTTTTAAAAGTGTAGCAGAAATCAAAGAACAATGTCACATATTTATATGGTCAACAACTATTACCGATTTATGATGTTAAATTGACCACGCCCATATTGGTTACCATGGAAATGGTACATGTCCGGGATTACCCCAATCCATGTACAATGTATGGGCACATCCTCTCTTATTATTATGCTCATCATTGTGACTCCGAATTCATTTCTTTTTTATCAGAAGGTATCATACATTACATAAAAAAATAATAAGACTTTGTTTTCCTTGATGTAGAAATACCAGTTTCAAAGAGAAATTAATGCTCCAAAATATCAACTTGCCCAAAAAGTGATTTTTGTAATTCTCGCGAGAATTTGAGAGACAACCATCCCATTTAGGTTTTGTGTGATTTCAATGGAGAGGCACCTAACATCATAGGGTGGCAAAATACCACCTTCTTTCACCTGCCTTTAGATACAGCCCTGTCCGCGATTACCCCGCGTCCGCCATTACCCCACCTTCCCCTACCCAAAATCGCAAATGTACCGACGGAAGCTAGTATAAAGGTGTTGATACACACTTTAATTGAGGTAATTTTGTTGATGCGGGAGATTTTATATGCTATGCGGGAGTGCGGGAGAAAGAGTGTCTATGCGGGAGACTCCCGCCTAATGCGGGAGAGTTGACAGCCCTGTAGTAGCTGTCCTTTACCATCCATTTCCAGTCCATATAGCTTTGTTCTCTCAGTATCTGATGGTTTGTTGTCAGGTGAAACTGTCACCCATCTAGCTTTCCCATCCATTCCGAATCCATATAGGCGTGTGTTCTTATCAGTATCTGATGGTTCATAGTCAGGTGATACTGTCACCCATCTACCTTTATACACACCCTGTACATCATATATTTTCACATATTGTGTATGATCTGTTACAAAGTAGTTACCTGTAGAGCTGGAGCTTATGACATCCCATGGCTTTGATAGGTTTGATCTTCTCCCAGGTGTCAAACCTTGTGTTGTATCGAGGCTATGCTTGTATACACCTTCACTATTGTAGATGTTTACTTTGGCTTGTTTGTAGTCTGCTACACCCACATCTCCATTGCTATTCAATGTAATTCCTGTAGCACATAACAGCTTACCAGGTCCAACCTGATCACCAAACTCCCTTTCAAGCACCCACGGACCATCAACTAATTGTCTTTTCTCATACAATGGTAGCTGAAAGATATCAATTTGTTTTAAAGATAGTCCTTATTAATCATGTTTAATCATATTGTTACAGGATAAGCCAAACCCAGAAATACAGTCTCCATTTGATTAGTGAGTGGTGGGTTTCTGATACAGAATTGCTTATGCTCCCAGTTGAATTCCATACAACACAATGTGGTGTTTATAACTGCACAATTTATAACAAAGTAAAAACTTCTCAAAATGCATACAACACTTATAAATGCACCCCTTGCACATACTTTAACTATTACAGGTCATCATTTCTTTTAAATATTTGGTATCAAATTATTTTGGATTAAAAAAGAAAAGGGTTTTCTTATTTGATCTTATTGAAACATTTTGAGGGAAAATATGTGAGAATAAAAAATAAAAAAATTGTTTGTAAGGCAAAAAAAGAGAAAAAGTTTGTTTCCAGTAGGCCTAAGCCTTATGGTAACATTTATAGTTACTAAGCAAAATATCCATCAATCATTTGAAGAACTGTTTGAACATTTTTTTTCGGGATAAACAAAAAAAAGTTACTACTAAGATGTATCAGTTTTCACCGATCGTACCAGAAATGTGTGTGTGTCACAACTTAGCTAATTTGTGTTATGTGTGTTGATTAAATATAATCTGAGATGCTTTTTGACAAAATTGAAATTGTCAGAAGAAATTAATTTAGATAACTGAGAACTTTACTTTATTTAAAACGTTTAGAGAAATTGGCAACTCACCATAGACAATATCTGTTCAACAGTAGGCCTCTCTTTATAGTCTGCATGCCAACATTGTCGTATTAGATCAGCAAGCATATCGGGACAGTCGCTTGGTATTGGTGGTCTCTCTTTATTATCACATATTCTCTGTCTGATATTACTTCGATCTTCATCAAATGGAACCTTTGTTGTACATAGCTCCCATGTCACAACGCCATATGAGTAGATGTCTAATGAAGGGGACAGAATGCCATCACGCATTAGTTCTGGGGCCATCCATACAAGCGTTCCACTGTCTGTTGCCTTTGTTATGGTCTCATCAATGGTCCTAGCAATGCCAAAATCAGCTAGTTTCAAGACGTCTCCATCAGCTATCAAATAATTATCAGATTTGATATCTTTATGAACAATCTTCTTCTGCTTCAAATATTGAATTGGCTTAGCTGCTTGTCGGGCAAAATCTACTATCTGCTCTGTTGAAAGGCATTCCCCTCTAGATTTCAGCTCATCCAGGTAGGACCGAAGTGAACCTTTACAAAGTTCCAGTACAAGATACAGCTCTAACTTTTCATCTACAACTCCAAGAAGCTTAACAATATTCGGATGATCAAGACCAGCTAGAACATGCACTTCATGTGGGTCAATGTTATTAACTCTTTTGGCTGCTACATCTTTCCCATTCCATCTTGCTTTGAATACTGCTCCAGATGCTTCTACCCCAATACGTTTCACTAACTCCAAGTCTTCTCTCTTGATTTTCACATACGCCATATTGGTTGGCCATTGGATTCTATTGAATGAAAAAGAATTATTACCCATAAAAATAAATATATTTTGCTTATAAGAACGTAACATGGGGGAATTCACAACACCATGAGTCTTATGGCAAATATATGATTTGAAGATAAACCTTTGTTCACAGCGCAGGATAATAATGCTTGTTTATTGAAAAGAACACATTGGTCCGGTGTACCTGATTCCTTTCCAGGGTCAGATTGCTCGAGGTTCTTGCTCTGAATCATAAATCAGATAAACTGAATACTCATTAAAGACCAGGGTTCTCCAGCACAGACCTCTTAGTTCCTCGTACTTGAAGTGAAGATCTTGGGGATCTTCATTGGTTCAAGAGCAGTGGCTGCACCAGCATCATAATCTTTTTTTTCTTCTTTTTTTTGGGGGGGGGGGGGGGATTTCTTTTTAGGGGGGCATGAAGAAAAGAGAAGACGACGCGTGCTATGCGCGTACATCTTTTAGGTATCTTATGCTAAAATGTTCAAATGTTGTCTAATCTAATTTTAACTAGTTTGGTAAGAAAATGCGCGCAAAGCGCGCCAAAAATGGCCATTTTAAGCTAAAATTGTCATATTTTGTCTAATTTTAACTAGTTTTTGTTTGGGGGGGGGGGGGTGGGCGAATTGGGGGGGGGGGGGGGCATTATTTGTTAAAGGTGTTAAAGGGGAGGGGAATGCCCCCTTCCCCCAGAGCAAAACAGCCTTCACTCATCAAAGGTTGGGACCGGTACTAATTACGGAAGTTCTTTGACATAAGTCTGATATTACATTTTTAAAATGAGACCATAAGTTCGTGGCATTAATTGTTAATGAAAGGTGTAGCAATGCCTGAGAATTCCAGGTTTTTATTATGAACCACTGTGCTGCTTTGAACCAGATGATCCGTTTTCTCTCAAAACAACCAACCAACCGCTATTATAGCACTCATGCTTTTGGGTGTGTTTGATATTTTATGTATATGACAGTCTTATACACTTTTCTAATTTGAGGGAATATTGGTAGTGCTCATTTGGAAAATCGCACAATATGTTAAAGAATATTAATAAATATAAATGCTGAATGGAAACTGCTTATCCACAACATAGTATGTGCACCAACATGTCATTAATTAATTAATTACTACAACTTAAATCAGAACCTCTATATATTATCTTGACATTTCTTACTCTTTTTTATGTTAAGCCATAATTTTACAATTAATCAATTACCTTACCTTATACACTCATCATATCTACATAGCGATGACTAACAACTAAAATGGCGCTGGTTGGTTGGGAAAATATGAACAAATAATTACGTATACTGCTACAGGACGCTCACATAGTACCTGTAATCTTAACAGGGGTGCTACTCACATTTAATAATGGGTAATAATGGATATTAACAACTAATGGATATTCGATAATGCATAAATACAAAAAAACCATGCCAATCAGTTTTGATGTATCAGTTCTTTCAAATTCAAGTACACTTTGCCAAATAAGGTATTTGTTTGCAACAATGATGACATACTATTGAGTTCAAAATGTTTAAACATTTCAAGGAGTAGATCTAAATTTTGATAATCAATCTTAACGACCCATGGTTGGTAACTTGATATCATTTTAATATGCAGCCATTTCAGTCATCAGTGAAAATGAACCCCCCTTTTCCCGTGTCATTTAGAACAAGTAATATATGATGTGGGATGGGCACCCACAGGCATAGGTCTCATGCCTGTTTGCTCAATAATAAGCAAATGTAAATATTCAGATCAAAGTACACTATATGATATGATAACATATTTCATATACACCTATAAAAAAGAACATATCCACTTGTATTGTACAATCAAAATTATGAACAGAAAAGTATCAGAAAGGTGCTACTAGCATACAACACCTGAGATAAAGCTTTTAATATGACCACGCCATTGTTACCCCCAACAAAGATATTTAATTTCTATACAACTGCGGTATACCAAAACATAGTATCACCAGTGTCTATGATATGCATTTATTTCAATGTCAATCCATGGATCAGATACGTCATTTTGTATTAGCATGCAAGTGTATCTGTGTTGGTAGAATTAAGAAAATTGAACTTTTTGGGACACGTGACCTTTGATACACGTGACATCCCTTGACCATTTATCTTGAATGCAGGATAACAAAACAAGAAATGTTAGTAGAGAATGAAATCACACTTTTCATCGTGTGGTATTGGTAATTTTGTAGACTTATCATTTCCCCCATGGTGTACGTCTACATCTGTTAATGTTTATAGATTATTACATGAACTATACTTCCTAATAATTCATTTGAATAATAAGTAATTATAAAACGTTGTTGTAATTTAATCTAGGCTAGATTAATTACACCTTGACAACCTATGCTATTTGATATCAGCAATAATAATAATATGAATAATAATAATACTAACACTAATAATAATCATAATAATAGTTATAAGTAAATATCGATGAAATTAATAATACAAGTATGACACACGATATAGTTTTCATTTGACTTTACAATAACATTGACACGCGATGGTTTTCTTGTAGTTGGTGTTAGATGTGTCTGACTAGTCGAGGCATGTCTTGGTGAATGTGTGCTCTGCGAAGAACTACAACAAACGAGTCTGACTAGAAGAGGTCTTTCATGGTGTAGACGTTTGTGTTATTGCAGCTCTAAGATCAAGCAGCTTTCCTCTCCATAGTAGCACTGCTTCCCGTGTGCAGATAAACACAATAAGAATATACACTCCTTGGAGTGAGTTCAATATTATGTACACGTACCAGATTGCCTCCACATCCATGAAGGCTGCTACGTAGCCAAATGTCCATGTGAATCCCATAAGACAGGAAATCTGTAAAATATCAACACATCAAACCATTATAGCGTTGTTCAGTTTATTCTTAATATGTTCTAAAAAAACACCTATAATGCATGCATTGGGCGTCCAAATAAGTACACCATGTTTCCCTATGACGTAAATATTACGCGGGGTATTTATTTTTGCGTCCAACCTTGGTTTTGTAATGTCTTGTTTTATGTTCAACTGCTGTCCATTCTTATCATGTCGAATAAATCCAATGCCAAAATGAATCTTAAAATAACAACACAACTAGAGTGACACAGTAGTGTAAGTGTATGTCACCACCGTTATTCACATACCGTATTTTATTTTCAGAGAACAACTGATCCTAATTTAAGGTTCTCCAATCCACAAGTATATTTCTTCAAATTTCATGAATATATAGCCTCTGTAGTGTACTGTGCAGGATAGATCCCCATATTTTTTTTTTCATGAATGAATTTTGTTTATTTTGTACCCAACTATATATCTATCGATCTACCTCTCATTATGTGTGGGGCCATTGGTGATATATAGTGATTTAGGGACCGATATTCTCCAAACCTGCATGTCCGTAGTTGTCCTGATCAGGCAGACCATGGAATTATTCCAATAATTCCATGGGCAGACGATACTCTTTTCTGTAGGTACATATGATTTAAATACCTACCATTATATAGACAATCAGTTCTTCTGTAGATCGCTTCAATGGTGACGTCAGTTCCCGTACGTGTGCACAATATTTCTTGGCAGCTCTTATCCCGACTACAGTACGACAGAACATTATGCAGTTTACAAACAATAGAAGGGCAACAGGTGCGCCAAAGGTTATGAGATTTGCTGTTCCATCACTTATCCAGCAAAATCTCCCATCGTGTGTACTGCCGTATTGAAATCGAACAAATGTGCAATTGCAAATGTGTATAGCAATACACGGTATGACGACCAAGAGTGGCATTCCCCAACCATACATTGTATTCAGAATTATAGACGTTTTGCTGCTTCTTCTTTTCTGCAACGTTCTTGGATTACCAAATGTTCGGTTAAGATCATACGCTAATGCATTCATCCAAGAGAAATATGCTAACCAATGGTAATGTGCTAAGATAGCAATAATAGAACAGACGGTTTCACTTTGTGCTTGAGTCTCACCAAATAATAACAAGAATTGTCCCAAGAAAAGTGCTATTGCGAGATTGATAACAAACCAGGTAGCTCGACGACGTAAACATTCAAACATCGCGTATGTGAACAAAGTTAATAAGATAGCTATCATAGAAAGTACGTTCCCGATAAGGTTAATGATCATCTGAGGTCTCGAATATTTAGAGAGCATCCTATTTGTGAAGGAACAAACGGATATTTTGCCATCTGGGACTACCGTGTAGTCTGAATAATTAAAGATGCGCCCATCTGGTAAGTATCGGATACTTCCATTTGTAAAAGGTATAGTTTTAAAAAAGGAAAACTCAATGGTAATGAGAGGACACGGTGCTTTGATATCACTAGAATAACATAGTTTGAAATATTTCACATATCCAGAGGAAGAGTTTCGACTTTGATAGAGGACGCGATATATTTCATCAGCATTGTATCCTTCGTCAGTGTTGTTACCAAACAAACGATTGCTGTCATTTAGAGTTATGACGAAAAATTCATCCTCTAAAAGCCATTCTTTATCACAAAATGTTTGCAATTCTGATGCCAAGCAGCCACTCATAACTTCAAATGTTTGTAAAGTACCAGAATTTAAAGCTGTCGATGTCCATAGAATTGAGTTATCTAAAATGTTTTGAATGTCAGTTAGTACATCTGAACCATTACTCAAAATATACATTCCGGAGAAATACAATGTTTGTTCATTGTCTTCAAAGCATTTAAGTAAAGGTTTGTTGTCAAACAATATGTACTGAAATAAGCGTGAGAACATGTCATTAGTAGCATTTAGTAAGCCTGCATCATTACAAGATCCATTTATTGAAGTTACGGTAGCCGTCACAGTAATCGTAATATTACCTCCATTTATGTCACAAACAGAATAATCAGGAACACAAATATTACGTAGAAGTAGAAATCCTCTCGGACATATTATGTCAAATATCCATTCAAAAACTTGTGTTTCAAACAACACTCTTATAACACTATTATCTGACGGTCCAAACCGGGGTTCAACAACATGACTTAGTTTGTGACTCCCCACACATACAGACAATTCTATAATTTCAACATCTATTTGTTCACTGCATATAAGGCAATGCGGGTTTTTGAATATATGTCCATCCTTCACAATTATTGCCGTGTAATTCGTACACATATTATCTTGGGGATTGTCATAACTGTCAGCACACGTAGAAATCAAATCTGGTTTGCATTCTCTAGCTGACCTTGGCGGTAAATAAATGATTGTGCATTCATTACCTAGTTGTACATGTTGACTAATATCTGACCGGTTGCTTGATCTGTTTGAAACGATAGTATCACATGTGTGTCGTGCATACCACGCTGATATGTTGAATGTATCATGACATATTGCGCAATATACATTTCTGTAACTGATTCCCATGGTATCTGTAACGGGTACAGTGACAAGATCATCCTCACTAGCATATAACAAAGGATACTCGCACTTTTTACTAAGCATTCCGAAGTCTTTCTCACACTTGGTAATCATGTAATAATCGCGTCTAGTAAGCGTATTTATCGATGATACACATTCACTATCTTCTGCCCTTATAGTATGGTAATCAATATAGTCCATCTGTAGAATGTTGTGTTGTTCCATGTCACATGCATTCTTGTAATCTATACAACAGTCATTAAAGACAAGACAGAAGGCATCACAACGGCAGTATCGATTATGTCGGCTTTCACAACTATTGCATAGATGTTGCTCAGTGCATATCGGTACCGTAACATTGTTCAAAGTTAGCAGTGTAGAATGTTATTCAAATTCAACTACTGATTATACGTACAAACGGTGTTTGGAACTATGTTTAAGGGAAGTGTCAACCCTTTTTGGCGCCAAATTTATCAAGCACTGTAACTTTTAAACTAATAATGTAATGTACATAAAAGTATACAATTTTACAAATGAAATGAGTCGGAGAATCCATTTTTGGTATTAAATTTCCCCCAAAATAGTGATTTCTACATTTTTGCCCAAATATCACTTTTTTGGCGCCAACAATTTTCAGACAATCTAACAAAATCAGTTTTTGATTTAAAATATCAAATTTTCACCAAAATCATCTAAAGTCAATTATCTAGGAAGCACTTTTTTTTGTTGCTTAACATTTTTTAGTTTTGAAAATATTGACCAAAAAGTGTCAACAAAATGTTTTTTTTTATCTCAAAAATCACATTTCTACATATATGAAGGTTTTTAAATCAACTTTACATAATTGAAGGTTTTAAATCAACTGTACATATTTGAAGGTTTTTAATTAGTTATCATTGTCTTCGTTTCTAATATAAATCGATAAATAATAAATGTTATTTTAAGGCAAGAATTTTATTTAAAGGCAAGCTATATAACAATTGCCTTACCTTCTGCAGATGAATTTCGCCCGGCATCTCCGTATTGCATAGAATAGTAATTGGATGAGACTAGTATAGCATCAGATAAAATCAGTGTCATGCATGCAATGACTAGCAATATCATTTGTAGAACATCCATCATTGTCATCGATTTAGTATTCTTTAGACATGATTCCATCGTGACGAAGAAAAGACTCGCATGTCGTCTTGTGGTTCGAAACCAAAATGATGCTGACAACTTGTGATATATTTAGCATTTATGAATTGTTAGATAATCTACTAATGGATCAGATATCCAATTAAAGTATTGCCTTGGATAATATTACAACATTTCAACAGCAGGTTGTTGATAACGATATTGATATATTTATATATTAAAAGTAATATGGGAGAAGCCACATTGTAACCACCACCACCGTCTGTTTCTAATTGGGACTTTTGAAGAACGACGTGTATATACTCACAGTGACAGATTGAAATAAAGTGTAGTCTATTATAGTTCAGCCAATATAATGATCAACTCGTTACCTCGTTACTTGGAATTAAAATACTGCGTGCAGTTAAACTTGTTGAATGATACACAAACAGTTTGGCTCTTTTTGAACAATTTATTAAAAATTAGTAGTCACCTACGACGTATATAGTGCCGTCATTTGTTCTTTTATGTCCAGTGTCAACTAGTCGACGTAAAAGACCTTGTGTTATTTTTATTTCACTGTCACACAATCGAGCAACACCCTCTGATACTTCGCCTTGCCGAAAACCGCTCCCATCCGAGAACCGCCCAATACAAGGTCTACTGACATTCGATCTACGGCAGAACAGTGCTTTAAGCACACTAGGGACGATGCTTTTGATGCATAATTGATGTTACGATAGTATCATACCCCTTCATAACGCGCTAATATTGACTTTGTCTCCTGTATATTTAGAAACACGTGAAGGTGATATCTCTATATCTGTGTAGGAGTTTATAGTTCATCGTAAAAAACGATTGTTCGGACGTATAATGGCTTTTTACTACGCGATATTGAAAGATAGAAATAGCATGGAAATAGTCACATATGCGGATATGTAGCTATATCTCTGAGGACAATATTTTGGGCGAGGACCTATGTCAAGGCTTACTCCTAAAACTGCAATTTTAGCCCGAACGGCGGCTATCCAGTGCTAGAAAATCGCCATTTTGAATTATTTCAAGGTAAGATCAGAGGATGGGGAGCAGTCACAGTGAGTGAGCCCTCCATCGGTACATAAAATGGTCTAACTTCAGTAGACTAAGTGTCCATATGCACAGCTCAGTGCTTCATTTTTACAATTGTGGTGCATTCCATTAAAGCAATCGTTATCAATAATTTAGCTTCATATCTATTTATCTATTCAGGTATATTTGTCCTTGGGGGTCTTACCATTTTCTTATTGCTTTGCTGTGGCAATTTTATTGAAAGACGGAATCATTAGGCTAAATTTTGCTTGAAACCTTTAAAAATATTGAGAGCTGTCACAGAAAAAAAACATTCGTTACTGGGTGATCTTACAAGGGAGTGCTCGAACAGAAAACAGACGCTACTAAGTGGCCATAAAATGGAGCGCTCGAACACGAAAACTCACATTGTCTGTGAATCGGATACCTGATTGATTTGAAATAATATTTTGTATCTTATTTTGAGTGATCCAATGAGACCTAAAGTACACTTTATCCGAGTTTTGGAACAGGAAAATGTACTTTATGAACTGATATTTTAAGGGAAGTGATCATTAAAATAGAAGCTAGAGTAAGAAACAACGTTATAGAATGGTGTTTAAAGGGAGCGCTAGAACATGCAAAGTCACATTGCGGGGTGAGTGGTATGCTTTTTAGCTAGCTATTAAGGGGGCGCTAGAACAGGGAAACGATGATTACTGGTGGTCTTTAATGGGAGCGTGTGATTGATGCATGTCTGGGAGTAGGGGAGGGCGGGGCTAGTCCGCCCTCTAATTTTCAGGCTTGCCTAGCGGACTCATTTTACAAGTTAGAAGGCTATCCTACTTCCAAATGAAAGCTACGTTTCTTAGCTACATACCCCATAGTTTCAGCACTCTAGAACTTTTAGTTAATGCAGGAGTAAGGAAAATAACCAACAGGGCGGACTTAACCCACACTAATCATGCCGGGGCAGGTTCGCCCTCATGATGGGCAAGCTCGTCCGGCTTCATAGGCAAGTTAAATATTGCAGAAACTATCAGTTATTCCATGTAAAGATTGATTAAAAGTAAACTAGACACAACTATGACAAATTAGGCCATGTGGCCCCAACATATGAAATGGACACATCATGGGTCCATTTATTATGTTGGGGCGAGTCCCGGCGAAATTGGGCGAACTCGCCCCAGGGCTCATTTTTTGTTTGTAAATCTCATGGTATACCTACTAAACACGGACTGGGAAGGTTTAACTGCATTATATGTTAGGCAAAGCCCTTACCTTTTAAATGACTATAAAAGTTAGAACTGTCGCTGTGATGTCTCTAGATTGATGCAACATTTTAATGACAAATAATTTTACTTAAATTATTCAAAAACAATTATTCAATATAAATCCTTATGGGAGATGTATCCGGGTCTGAAGTTTTAATAGTTACTTTGCTATGACCGGTGCAACCAAATTACACTGATACTTTTTCAACAGTCACGTGATGAGAAACACGTGGTGGGCGGACTAGCCCCGCTCTCCCCTACACTTTATCCGAGAAATGAAACAGGTACTTCATAGACTGATGTTATAGATTTGTCCTTAAAGGGAGCGCTAAATCAGGGAAACCTACGTTATCACTGATCTTAATAGGAAGAGCTCGAACAGTGAAACTCACATTGTAGGGTAAGTGGGATACTTTTGACTCACTTAAGAGGATGATTTAAGATTTTTGTGATCTTAAATTGGAACGCTTGAATACAAATGTTATTAAGTGATCTTTTAAGGGAGCGCTGAAACAAGGAAATTACCGTTATGGGCGATGTATTGACAAGGCGATTTCCAACGTCTCTCAACTAAAAATAAAATAAGCAAATTCTGTTAAAACCCGTAGAATATGTTGATTTCTTTATACACTTGGTTTTTTGCGGTGCAATCAATGCGCAGACCCTGCTCAAACGAATGCTTAGATACGCAAAACCTGTTTAAGTAGGGTACATTAAGAATCCCCGTTGTTTGAAACTGTTAAACAACATTTTTGCTGTGTTATAGAGAGCTGCTCTATTGACTTTTATGGACAAAATAGCGATAATTTTGGCACATTCTGATTGAGACCTCCCCATATTCTCAAGCACGTTGCTGAGCCCTGTAACATGGTTATATTGCGTTCCATATCAATTGAAACCTGATTTGTTCATCCTTCCAGTGATTCCAAATTTGTAGCAATTACTTGTTTCAGAGCTCAGCCACATGCTTGACAATATGAGGAGGTGTCAATCTGAATGCCAAAATCATCACTATTTGTCCTCAAAAGTCAATACAGCATCCCTCTACAACACAGTAAAAATGTTGTTTAGCAGTTTTAAACAACGGGGTTATTCAATTACCCTGCTTAAACAAGTTTTGCGTATTTAAACATTCGTCTAAACAGGGTACTTGAACAACGCCAGTTGTTTAAAGGTTTTAAACAGCGTTTAACCATGTAGCTGTAAATGTAACATTTCATTGAAGAGTTGTTCTTTTTGTGTTCGAAATAGTGGTAAAAATGAGGTATCGTTGGAAAGATGAACACATCAGCTTTTCATTGGTATGACACACAATATGAATTTAACACGAAATATTTGAAAAATTGACGATTGAAAACAAATGTCCGATCTTTTTTTGAGCAGTTTATTTACTTAATTTAGAGACAAAAAATTATCATGAAATGAATAGAAGTGTGTAAAGTGTGCCCATGTGATGTTGGTGCTATGAGAAAGTACAGAAGATTTGGATGGTTACCATTTAAAATATGAAAGTAAAGGTGTCAAAATGAAACTAAATTTCCCTCCCAAATATCTTATTTTTAAGATGAATAAAGAGATAAAGTGTCAATATCTGTGAGAGATGAAAGACTAGTGACAATATTGGGAATTAGTTTCACTTGAGTGAATCCATTGACAAACATATGGCCATGTGTTTTGAACTCACCACCCAAAAAGGGTGGTGGCGTTGCATTTTTGGTGACGAAAATCATCCATCTCTCTCTATTAACTCAACAACTAAATGTGGTAGAGCTATGGTTGAGGTGTCATTTGAAAGCCTATTTATCTAGCTACATTGTGTGAATAAATCAGGAATTTATATAACTGGTTGGCTGAGATATGATTGATTATATTGGGAAAGTCAGGGGTGGTGGCGGTGGCGGCGGCGTCGGTGGCGGTGGCGCTGTGTGCAATCTCTATGGGGAATATAGAAAATGTTGCCAATTCTACGTTCAATTAACCATAACTCCTCATCCTGTATGGTACAAATATTTGCTCTCATTTTATAGATCTTTTTATATTCTATAAGATTCTGTTTCAACAAACGTGACAACTATTATGTAACAATTGTAATCATGAATCGATTGCATTGTCCTTGGCTTTCTCCCTATTCGCTACACAGTGAACTTGCCCTAATTCATCGGTTTTACATACATGACTATAACAACAAAAGTTTTCAACCGATGATAGTAAAATTATACATTTTTGAAAAGCTCTCAAATAGGGGAATTCAAAAATGTTGTGTAAATCAGGGTAGGGTACAAACCCCCCAAAATATACTTGTAAACTCTAATAAATATGAAATTTAAACGATTGTGCTCATTTACTTCCCGATATAGTATATTTCAACAAGTTACCATTGACAATCATTTTTTTTCTGATGGGTAATTGCATGAGGAACTAATATGCACAGTAAAATTATGATTGGGATCGGTATAAAATTATTATTGAGCTTTAATCAAAATATGAAAAAAAATCGATATATTTTGAACATTCTTAATCACAACATTCCTATCTAAATTCCAGTAGCTTATTTGGATTTCTTATGAGATTTCTGTTCAGAAAATATATACTTTTCATGGGGTAGAACAAGTAGTTATTGCGATATCCTAACTCGAATCTCAGATGGTGTAAATTGTAAAAATCTGGACATGCAACGGGAAGGGTGGCGAGTTCAAAACACATGGCCATATGGGAAATTTGTATGGGGATTTGAAGAAGGCACATGCTTTCTCGAATACGCTTGTGTTGTTTGGGACCCCCATACCTCAGCGGACATTCAGAAAGTGGAGATGGTGCAAAGGAGGGCCGCACGTTTCGTATGCAACTATGAAAGATCAGAGGGTACAGATACAGAATTACTAAGCAGAATGAACTGGTTATCACTTGAAAAACCGCCGAAATAACGCACGCCTTAACACAATGTATAAAATTCATAGCCAGGATACCGCGGTTCCAATGCCGGACTATATCAACAGACCCACAGCAACACAAACTCGTCAATATCATGCTTCAACATTTAGTGTCATGGCTTCACATTCAAATGCGTATAAATTCAGCTTCTTCCCGCGTACAATATTGGACTGGAATGCACTACCGTCCTCATTACTCGACTGCAACAAACTGGACTCTTTTAAAACTGGTCTTAGTGTACTTTTATTATGTATCTTTTGTGTGTATTTGGTATCATGTTTTCTGACTGACGTCTGTATTTTGTTCTCAATTAGATATTGTCTCTTGACAACTTTATTGAGTATATTCATAGATGTAGATGTAGAGACTTTTACTCATCGTGCCAATGTAAAACTACGTGATATCCACTTGCCTTTCTTATACGCAAGGTGAGAACGGTCATATCTCTATACGAAGACACTCCATTGATTAATTCAACTAATTATGAACTATTTAAAAGGCTTTTTCAAATAATTTGAAAATATGTCTATTCCTATATAAAGGTGTATTGTAACTTAAAAATCCAAATATAACCAGAAGAGTCAAAAGAACCAAAATTCTTACACGACGATCAGATTGAAATTATGACTTCTCTTAAGTGGCAGCTTTTCCGGTTTCGGTGTTTATAACATTATCTTCGTTTTTCATGATTTCCTTCAGTCTCATGTATTCTACTTGTTATGTTGTTTGTTGCCATGTTGTCGTGTGTCAAATCAGACAATTACCTATCATTGTTATGCTGTTTGTTGCCATGTTGTCGTGTGTCAAATCAGATAATTACTGTTTATCAAATATTTTAAATGAGTCCACACCATCCAGTCCTATTTAATCTCTACGAATACGCCTTATACTTCTTAGGCTATCTATTAAGGCACTCTCTAAATCTTCTTTATACTTCTTTATGGCCGCTACCTGCTCGATGACTGGCACGAATTAGGCTATTACCTTGAAGGAAGCAGAAAATCCAACATTTACTTTCCTATCTTTATTAGATACAAAATCAATCCGCATATAATTTTGTGTTGATGTAAATGATTCGGCAGGAAGGCTGAAACCGCACAGTCTGTGAATTAAAATGATAAATGCATCGGTAAATAAAATGTTATTACTATCTCGGAAGTGTGGAATACCTGACAAAGAGCATTAGAAAAGAGTAATTGAAGTTAAAGACACTTTAATGTGCCAATCTTGAACAGAACTGGCAAGTAGGAGCTGTCTGCCATTGAGGGATTGCACATCGGTAAATGGGGGAAACATGTAACATGTGTAAACTAGTGGTTACAAAACGTCAATCTGTGCGCTTAAAGGAGGTCAGTACTATTCATGAAACTAAGCTTTATATGGTTGGAGAATAATTATTTGACGTATATTGACCATTTTTATTGAACACAGAACTATAATATTCAATAAGAAATATTTTAACCGCACATCCCCAACCTGTGATTATTTAAAATTCTCGCTCGGTGATTTGTGTCGAAAGTGTTGATGGGATAGCTATACCCGATACTGTGATGTCATCGTTACTGAATCCGCCTCATCAGCAGCAGGTCGCTGCACGTAATCACGCAGGATTTCAATTCATAAATCGAAAATATCAGTACATGAAACAAAGATGTTGGAATCTCGTAACTGTTTCGTCATCAATATGGCGACGTCCATACAGGTGATTATTTTCATTCAAAAACCGATTTTGTCTTTACGCGACACTTGTGGTCTGTATAATAATAATGCTACATGTCTGAGCGCTAAAGTCCCATGGCACAGATTTCCTTTAACCCTAACCCTAGAACGTGGCAGTGGGGATGGAACGAAGAACAGGGGGAGGGGGTTAAATAAAAAATGGGAAAAATTATGTCCGCCGGCGCCGGGAGTTGAACCCGGGTCGGCCGCGTGACAGGCGAGATATACTAACACTCAGCCACGGGGGGGGGGGGGGGGGGGGGGGGGGGGAGGGCTTCACAGGCTAAGAAACAGGAGATAGAACTTGTGCGCGCGCAAGCCACGTGGTGCTGGCTGTGAGGTGACTGTGAGACGTAGTAGCGTTAGGGTTATAGAAATGCACTGTGTGGTGTCGTATTAACCCTAACCCTAGAACGTGGCAGTGGGGATGGAACGAAGAACAGGGGGAGGGGGTTAAATAAAAAATGGGAAAAATTATGTCCGCCGGCGCCGGGAGTTGAACCCGGGTCGGCCGCGTGACAGGCGAGATATACTAACACTCAGCCACGGGGGGAGGGCTTCACAGGCTAAGAAATCGGAGACCATATATACCCGTAGTTTAGTGCTACAGGAGATAGAACTTGTGCGCGCGCAAGCCACGTGGTGCTGGCTGTGAGGTGACTGTGAGACGTAGTAGCGTTAGGGTTATAGTGTTTTCTTAAAGTTCATGATGTGTGTGTCGGGGTGTGTGTGTGATCTGTGAAGTACAATATTTATAGAGGCTAACCCGGAAAGTTTCGAGAAATAAGCCTCTGCAATTTGATAACCGTTGTGACGCTCTCAACTGTCATAACAAATTTGAGAAGTGTTGACAGACCATATACAATTCAAATCCTAAACCTACATAGCTAACTTATCATGTATCGACATTATGACATTATGCCAATAAGTAGGCTACCTTTGAATAGAGTGCTCAATTCCGGATATATATATATATAAACAAATAATATGGAACTATTTCATTCTGTGATTTTCAACTGCCGACAAATTTGTTTCGAAGAGATGGATGCCATCTCCTCTCATCAGGGTTTCAGTAGAAAAGAAATAAACAAATAAAAAACATTCTTGTGCAAAACAAGTGCGTGTACGGGCCGTGCCCGCTGACGCATACATATACGCGCGTGCGAAACGCAAGCGCTAACGCGCGGCATCTAGCTCGCGCTGCTGATATATTTTAGCTTACATTTTTAAGCTTAAATTTGGATGCATGACGGCATGCGCTAACCAACTCTGATCGTTTGTTTAGGGTTGCTAACCTTGGGTGACAAATAATATAATACTTCTCTGCAATACATAAATTACATCGTTTGCTAATGTTTGAATATGATTTTGCTTGACTTAAGATAGTCCATTTTATGGTGAAGTTCATGTTATTGTCTTTTAGAGTCCAGACATGTTTCGACAGTTCTGTCTGATGTTTGTGAGCTTCTTTTTTGAAGGACTGTCGATGGTTTCCCAGCCGTTTTTTGAACTCGTTGCTAGTTAGGCCTACCTATGTCGCTTCACCTCCATCTGATTTAACTGTGGCTTGGTAGACGATATTCGATGCTCTCCATTTCCCGCTCAAGTGGCACTCTGCTTTCACTCTACAGTTGCAAGGTTTGGCATCTGATGTTGGTGTCTGAGGTTTCATTAGTCTATTGTTGTGTGCATCAATAGCTGCCTTCATATTAGGCATGCAGCTATATGATACCTTCAGGTTGTTTCTGTTGAATATCTTTTGTAAAACATGTCCATCAGGGAAGCTCTCATCTACAATTTTGAGGAATCTTCGTCCCACGTTCGTTTTAACCTTTGAATCAAACGGTGGATTATACCAGGTAATGTTTCTTTTTCTAGTTCTGCTGGTGCTTGATTTTTGCTGTTCTTTAGGCTTAAATTCAAGTGTATGAGTATGTCCACCGCTCTCTAATGCGTCTTGGTAGACTTTGGTTGATGCTTTGAACACAATTTCATTTGACGAAATATCCGATAGTCTGCGGTTGATGCCTTCGGGTATTGCCCTGATGACATTTTGCGGGTGATTGCTTTTGGTGTTTACATATCTCGGGTTGTTACCTGGTTTTAGATAAGGTTTATGTGTTCCGCGGTTAAGGTCCATTGTGACATCAAGAAAGTTTACAACTTTCTGGTTTGCTTCAATTGTTATGCGGAGGTTGTTGTTTTTGAATACTTCGCATATTTGTTTTTTAACTCGCTCTACAAAAAGGTGGGGGTTCTTGTAATACAGCTAATCCGTCATCTCTGTATAGGCCAATGTTTCCGCATAGTTCTTTTAGTTTGGAGAGTAGATATACAACAGTCAATTCGCAGCATTCGGCTCCGTCATAGGACCCCATTGTTATGTCGAACAGGCTGTTACTTTTTTTGGCCCATGCTTCATCTTGGTTGAAAAGAATTGTCTGCTTAGCGTGGATAATAATTCTCCGGTCTAAATCACTCACCTCCGTATGTTGCGATGCGAAGTCTAGCGCGTCATTTAAAAGTTTTTCAGTAATTGACGGGTAGAATTCTATGATATCAAAGCATATAAACGAAGAATATATATATATTTCTGTCACTATCGAATTAGATGGTAGGCCTAGTCCTAATACCAGGATTATATTCCAATCTTTTAAAATCTTTTAAAATTATTCAAAGGTAATAAGAGTCTTTTCTGACTACTGTGATCTTGTACATGTAGGAGGACAAGCATGACGGAAAATGTGACTCAGGTATTTGTGAAACCTGCAAGGTTTAAACATTATTTACCGGTATGGAATGCTATTTCAAATATGAAGAAGCGTCTTAATCACTAGGCTGATGACGGGATGGAATAATCACGTAAGCTACGATTTGGCTCCAAAACGAGATATCCATTTTTTATATCTATAGTTTGATCAGTTCCAAATTGGCGAAGCCTCATTACTGCAGCGAATGAATACAAAAGAACGCGGGCGCACATAAATATAACAAGCGCCGCACTGTGAATCATATGCATGAAGCGTGTTAACTTTTAAGTGGAAATAACAGGCTGTGCAGTGAAGTGTGGTGCACTGAAAACTTAAACTAGTCAGACACAGGCTGGACTAACTTTAAACTAGTCGAGCAGGTTAGTCAAGCCTGCTGGATAGGTTATGACCGACTTGACTAGCTTAAGGTTAGTCCGGCTCAGTCTGACTAGTTTGATTTGTTTTGCTCGACTAGTCTGTGGCTGGACTAGCTTATTAGACAAGCTGACTTGACTAGCTTTAGGTTAGTCAAGCTGGCTGGACTAGCTTTAGATTTGTCAAGGCACTGAGATAAATTATCAATGGCGGCATGCAGATAAGACGTACTTCATCAGCGGTCCGGTTTTGCTAGCCAATCCAGACGTAATTTGCCGTAGTTATTTCATTGTGTGGCCATATTGTGTACATCATAGTGTTTGCCAACATCTGTAGACTATTTTATGCTACATTTTGTTTGAAATGACGAGTCGGAGTAGGAAAAAACTAACTGTAAAGAACGACGGTAGCGCAGACATCTCGAACACTAACGGGTTAGCCACAGCTATTGAACAGACAGCAGAGCAATCACCCGTGACGAAACCAAGTACTGCTACGCAACGTGAACAATTTGAGTCAGGCGGGATCTACTAAAGTGCTCTTCAAAAGCAAGTCGTACACTTTGTTTAGGTCATTTAAAGTAACTTTCAATTATTTACCAAACAGGCTAGCAGAACGTAAGTTAAGCACACGTTGAGTACGTCGAGAAATTTTGAACATGCTCAATAATTTTTCGCGGGCTCGACGTGTTCCAAATTTTCACAACGTATCACAGCGTGCTCTTAACGTATACGACGTATCCCAAACTTACCTATAACTTGTATCAGCGTACACCAACGTACGCCAACGTACGCCAACGTATTTTTCGATATTTCGCATACGTTGTTATACGTTCAGGCGATACGCCATGGTGTGACAGGGCTACCGCACAGCTAGCGCGCATTCGGCGTTTTGGGAACTTATGGAGGGTTTGAGTATATAAATGGGTCCCTTGAGTATCTCATCCTCACTTCTTCATGGTCTGTCGTGCTGAACACATCAACCCATCATCATACGCTACGAATACGCTACGCTACGTTAAGTATACGTTAAAGGGGCACTAAGATGTGTTGGAGGTTGCGCCCTCAATTATGATAAAAACTGAGATTAGTATATTTTTATAATTGTATTATATGTATGAACTTACACCTATAAGGATTAAGAAAAATGAGCTCTCTTTGTACAGGAAAACGTCGATTCAAAAATGCTCGTACAGCCGGGACGAGCATTTTACGTCCGATAGTATCTCCTGCAGTACGCGTGATACATAACGCGAACCATATTTGCATAGAGGGCGTTTTTCAATAAATAGCGATGATATTGTTTTTAATCAAGTTTTGCTGTATTTTTGTTAGTAGAAACAACAATAATCGCAATTTTTAATGTTCATCTTGAATTCTGAAGTAAAATTTTAAATAACACCACTTAATGTCCCTTTAAAACCCTAACCAGTAAAGCTAGTTTTTTGTGCGTATCGGGGGGAGGGGGGAAAAAGTGCTATTTTTTTGACCCGAAAAATCACCCAGCACCCCCCGGGATTCGATCGCCGGACCATCCGCACCCAAGTCTGTCCCTCTACCAACTGAGCTAACCCCCTAGGTCATATGCGGCCACAAACTCCGTGGCCACATATGCCCGCGGTAGGTGACGTCATCGCGGCAATGCAGCAGCACGTGCCTGGAGATAGTTTCTGGCAGTGAGATTTAGTGAGATTCAGTGCGGTTAGGGTTATCCCTAACCAGTAAAGCTAGTTTTTTGTGCGTATCGGGGGGAGGGGGGAAAAAGTGCTATTTTTTTGACCCGAAAAATCACCCAGCACCCCCCGGGATTCGATCGCCGGACCATCCGCACCCAAGTCTGTCCCTCTACCAACTGAGCTAACCCCCTAGGTCATATGCGGCCACAAACTCCGTGGCCACATATGCCCGCGGTAGGTGACGTCATCGCGGCAATGCAGCAGCACGTGCCTGGAGATAGTTTCTGGCAGTGAGATTTAGTGAGATTCAGTGCGGTTAGGGTTTTAAGCATACGTTAGTCATACGCTCGCATACGCTGTCATAAGTATGTTATAAGTTAGTGATACGCTATCAATACGTTAGTCATACGCAATGTATACGTTCAATACGCTATGGATACGTGACAGGGCCTTACACGATCGCCCGGCATAAGGTGAATACGTGAGAATACGTCGAAACTCGTTGGAAATACGTCAGGCATACGTTAGACATACGGCACATATACGTTATCAACTCGTTATCACTACGTTGGCTGTGCGTTTCCCCGTCAGCCGACGTTCATCAACGTATACCAACTTACGAGTAACGTACCACTAACGTATATCAACGTATATTTAACGTACCACAACCTTACCGGGAACTTATGCAGAACGTATTAAGCACACGTTGAGAACGTCGAGAAATTTTGAGCATGCTCAATATTTTTTCGTGGTCCAAATTGTCACAGCGTATCACAGCGTGCTCTTAACGTAAACGACGTATCCCCAACGTACCCCTAACTTATATCAGCGTACACCAACGTACACCAACGTATTTTTCGATATTTCGCATACGTTGGCATACGTTGAGGCGATACGTTATGGTGTGACAGGGCCTTTACAAGCACATACGCCGTATCAGTCCCGTGTTGATCGCTGCGCATTTCCCCTCAATGGGCGGGCTAATTCAAATTCAAAGTGTCATGCATGGGGTGAGGGATATGAATGTAAAGGGATTTTTATGGAATGGAGAAACGGCTGCACTGTGTGATCGATTGCCCGCCGGTCAACCCTACCTTAATGGTCCGTTTGCCCGTACAACATGTTTTTTTCGGCGCCGCCTTGAAAAAGATACATTCATACAAAAATTATATCCCGATGAGCTCAAAACTTTATTTTTTAACATACATTTTATTAACATACTACATACGACAAGTTGTATTTAAATGGTTAGAATTCCTTTTGAACACTTTATAGGAACACTGATTTCTTTTAGATATGATTCTCTTTACTTACGTAATATTCTGACTGGCTTAAAAATCATGAGTAACCAGAGCCCAAATTATTTGTTTTGAATCTGGTAACTGGTCAAATAATAGTAATTCCTCATCTGTGCGGCATCCGGCAGCATCATTGTCCTCAAAATAAAATTGTGGAGTAGGACCCGGTAATTTCCAAGAGGCCATGATGAAAATGACTTTGATTGATTTAGAATATCTTTGATCCATGTATGACTAGGCAGACCAATAGTTGCAGAATGTAAATGATTAAAAGTAGTCAACTATAAATCCTAAACTGTGTTCAATAGATTAAAGTATGCAGCACCGGTGTACTTGCCATCACATGTTTCAGTTGCATTGAACAGCGTATAGTTGGGGTTGGATTAGATAATAATAATAATAATAATAATAATAATAATAATAATAACAATAATAATAATAATAATAATAATAATAATAATAATAATAATAATAATAATACTAATAATACTAATAATACTAATAATAATCATATTTGTATAGCGCCTAACATCGAGATCCCTAAGCGCATGAACATAAAACATAACAACGAAAAATACATGGATATAGGCAACAATTAAAAAACATTGTGAACAAATGAGTCTTTAAGGATTTCTTAAACTGAAATATAGTCTCTGCGTTTTTCACATGAATAGGACTATTATTCAAGAGACCTGTAGCTGCCACAGAGAAGGAACATTGACCATACTGAGTGGACGTTGAAGAGCAGATAAGACGCGATAGAGGTTTTTTCTCTTTAGTGCTCCAAAAGGAGCGTTTATTTGTATTTTTTGTTTTTTATATAGTGCTGAACAACAAACAGAAATTACAAAAAACATACATACATCTACATTAACAAAAGTGAACAATACATTATGGTCATCATTCATCACTAAACATAATAATGCTGCAGCTGCTGTTTAGCCATAGTCCTTTAGAGAACCGTCGGCATTCTCTTGCTTACTTTCACTCTTGCTGTTACCAGTCCGCCGTCTGTCCAGTCTCTGATGTTATCTGTCCAAGCAGTTTTTCTGCGTCCTGGTAGAGCCTTCCCTTCTACCTCTCCTTTAATAGTACCTATTACTATGCTTTCCGCACGTCGCTTCCAGTGACCATACTTTGCACGCTTCCTCTTCCTTAGTTGGGCTAGCAATCCCTCTTCTTCTTTCATCCCTATTTGCTTGCGCACCCATGAGTTTGACTTCTTATCCAGCTGATGTGTAGCACTCTGCGCCAAACCCACATTTCAAATGCTGTGATACAGCTCTTGTCTCTTTCTTTGAGGGTCCAACTTTCAGAGCCATAATAATATTGTTTTTAAAATACTCATTGAATACAAACAGTTTCACGACGCGATAAGGTGTATATTGTTTAATTAGATCTTGAAGATAGATTGGCGCAGTACCATTACATTTAAGTTAGAAGTAAAATGTTATACACAATACGATATTTGATAGGCAGCCAGTGTAGATCACGGAGAGTTATAGTTATGTGATCATGTTTGCGAGAAAGAGTGATATTTAATGTTTTGATATTTTTATTGTTTTGCTTGAAGTATATGCAAGATAAAGTTTTCGTAGCAGCCGATATCAATTATAATGGTGCCTTGTTCAGGTATGGTTCGCATGAAGGCGAGACCCGGGCCTTACCTAGCAGCTTCATGCTCACCAGACCTGAACAAGGCACCATTATAATTGATAACAGACTACTACTCACCCGTTATCGAATACGCAATGGTTTTGTTGTTTTATTTGAATTATTTCAATATTTCAATACATACCTCTTAGCATCCGTAGGAGTTGCATCCCTATCAAGAAATATTTGAAGGTAATCCTTTCTGCAATCCTTTTTGCGGCCTAGTTGTATTTGAAATGTATGGAGGAAGGTAAGAACTATATGTTTCCCGATATCGACCTATTTATTAGATATAAGATATCGAGTTAACAAGTTGTTTTTTATCTGTTCCTTGATAAACAAAACGAAAAGTATTCGTATGCGTGGGCTTTATTAAGTTACAACCGTTTGGGAAAGGGTTTTGGTATTCAATAAAACTTCGATGAATAAGCTTTCGTTCAATTTGTATTGCCTTCAAATGCTTGTGCTTATGCTTGTACCCAAATGAGAAGGGAAAATCGAACTGGTCCGTATTCATCCACTAGATCTGTAAGATGCCTGAAGCAAAACTAATTCAAAACCAAAATCAATATATTTGTAACAAGCGCGAAATTTGTGCCAACTATTTATTTTGGCTTTAAACCGAATGTGGCAAGAATTCCAAGTTTACCAAAAGTTTGGTTCTTGTACATTTAAATTATATGATGAGTCACAACTTCGTCTAATAGCTTTGGTTTTAGGGACTTCTGGTGTGGCAGCTCGACAGGTTTCAGAGATGACTCATTGGCAGTTTCATCTCAATGTTTTTGGAGAGAGGAGTATGATACTTCAACTCTTATACAATCTTATACAATTCCAGCCTTATAACTGTTGCCTTATTAAAAGAGTTTTTCCATGCTCTTTAATTTTTGTCACAGGTATTGATGTAGTTAAGGGGGCTGTGCACCTTCAGGTACAGCCTCCGTAAAACTACCGTAACTTCTTCATTATTTATTTAATCTATATAAAAGTATACATTTTTTGCAGGAAAGGGTTCAATGAATCCAACCATGATCATGAAATTGACCATTTTGGAAAATAATTATAAAAAACACGTTTTTTGACCCATTTTAGGTTTGGAAAAGATAACTCAAAATATATTTTGTTACATTTTGTCATACTAGTTTTATTATATTCCTCATACAATTCCCTAGGAATCGTTTTTTTTGTTTTTTGAAAATATTTATTATTTTTTGAATTAGAGACCAAAAAGTGCAAAAAAATGTTTTCACGATTTTGGAGGTAAAAAATCACGTTTTTTAGCACTTTTTGGTCTCTAATTCAAAAAATAATAAATATTTTCCAAAAAAAAAAAAAAAATTCCTAGGGAATTGTATGAGGAATATAATAAAACTAGTATGACAAAATTTAACAAAATATATTTTGAGTTATCTTTTCCAAACCTAAAATGGGTCAAAAAACGTGTTTTTTATAATTTTCTCCAAAATGGTCAATTTCATGATCATAGTTGGATTCATTGAACCCTTTCCTTCAAAAAAATGTATACTTTTATCTAGATTAAATGAATAATGAAGAAGTTACGGCAGTTTTACGGAGGCTATACGAAGGTGCACATCCCCCTTAAGTTGGTATGTTTTAACTTTTACGTTCTACAATAAAACATAATAAAAGTTTGATCTACCTAGGCACTGGGACAACTATATTATGTTCCTCAATTTTAGAATATCGTTATGTATGCAGATCGGACAATTTATCATATATCCCAGGTCAGCCCTCGCAAATGCTAAGGGTAATGTTTCAAATCATTTCAAAATATCTAACAAAGTTGCTATCCCAACCACTAAACACTGCCCACAACTGTTTTTCCATAGAAACTAACTTCACTATCAATCAAAGATGTTGTACAATTTAAGGGTGGGAATGCCGTTTTAACTTCCTGATCTCCAGTTCAGTAAAACGAATATAATATTAGGAAGAGAATATTTAATTTATCGTTTTAAGTAACTCACCGTTATTACCCATTTGCAATTTGACTCCTTGTTGTAGTTGTTCGGGAAGTTTGGAGAAGTGATATTGCCACATGTTGCATCATCGATATCTCCCCCGCATAGACCTGAATAATCTAGACAACACGGTAAATATGGACTAGTAACATCGATAGGCTGCTGCACCTAATTGATCGCATACAACATTCCCAAGTTCATAGGTAACCAAAAGTTGGAGAAATCATTTCAAATTTGGTCGATATGAGCTATGGTGAATCACTTTCTGCATGTAGGAAGGTGTGATAATTCCATACTTCTTGTATCTTTTGTCCCCCCGTTTCAGAATAAAAACATGCAAAATGTATCGATTTGGGAATTTAAAGCCTACAGAAAAAGATGGAAGAAAAGAATGAAGTAAAAAGAAACAATCCCAACAAATAAAGTAAACAATTTTATTGTCAGCCGTCGGACATAAGAAAAGAATGGTCTTGATCTAATCTCATTTGCCATCCGAACCGTATGTAAAAAGTAAAAATTGAATGTTGCTTTTTCTAGAGAGTGGCGTAGTCTAGTATGGATTATTGTTTCAAATTCTTTGCGAAGGATAATATAACAATACGGGTGGTCCCTACTTTTTAAGATATGGATGACCGTTAGGGTTTTTGGTTTATGTGTCTGTAATAAGTAATTAGTTACAAAAGTACAACATAGACAATCATATGATTTTTGGAGATGACGGAATGATATCATTAAATGAGTTTCGAAAAAAGCACATACTTTCAAATGTCGTTATCATCGTTGTTAAGCCAAGAATATGTTTAATTGTAACATAACAAAATAATTTAATTTAACACAATAATTTAAAGGGTTACATTAAATGCCCAGAATGCTTACCATGGCAAATTGCTACAGTACTTGTTGGATCAGGCATTGAGGTAGTCGTTGATTGAGGTAATGGAGTGGTTGTTGATTGTGGCGTTGGTGTGGTCGTTGGTTCTGGTGTTTGAGTGGTCGTTGGTTCAGGTGTTTGAGTGGTCGTTGGTACTGGTGTTTGAGTGGTCGTTGGTACTGGTGTTTGAGTGGTCGTTGGTTGTGGTGTTTGAGTGGTCGTTGGTTCTGGTGTTTGAGTGGCCGTTGGTTCTGGTGTTTGAGTGGTCGTTGGTACTGGTGTTTGAGTGGTTGTTGGTTCTGGTGTTTGAGTGGTCGTTGGTACTGGTGTTTGAGTGGTCGTTGGTTCTGGTGTTTGAGTGGTCGTTGGTACTGGTGTTTGAGTTGTCGTTGGTTCTGGTGTTTGAGTGATCGTTGGTTCTGGTGTTTGAGAGGTCGTTGGTACTGGTGTTTGAGTGGTCGTTGGTACTGGTGTTTGAGTGGTCGTTGGTTCTTGTGTTTGAATGGTCGTTGGTACTGGTGTTTGAGTGGTCGTTGGTTCTGGTGTTTGAGTGGTCGTTGGTTCTGGTGTTTGAGTGGTCGTTGGTTCTGGTGTTTGAGTGGTCGTTGGTTCTGGTGTTTGAGTGGTCGTTGGTTCTGGTGTTTGAGTGGTCGTTGGTCCTGGTGTTTGAGTGGTCGTTGGTACTGGTGTTTGAGTGGTCGTTGGTACTGGTGTTTGAGTTGTCGTTGGTTCTGGTGTTTGAGTGATCGTTGGTTCTGGTGTTTGAGTGGTCGTTGGTTCTGGAGTTTGAGTGGTCGTTGGTTCTGGTGTTTCAGGGGTCGTTGGTACTGGTGTTTGGGTGGTCGTAGGTTCTGGTGTTTGAGTTGTCGTTGGTTCTGGTGTTGGAGTGGTCGTTGGTTCTGGAGTTTGAGTGGTCGTTGGTTCAGGTGTTTGAGTGGTCGTTGGTTCTGGTGTTTGAGTGGTCGTTGGTTCTGGTGTTTGAGTGGTCGTTGGTACTGGTGTTTGAGTGGTCGTTGGTTCTGGTGTTTGAGTGGTCGTTGGTTCTGGTGTGTGAGTGGTCGTTGGTTCTGGTGTTTGAGTGGTCGTTGGTTCTGGTATTTGAGTGGTCGTTGGTACTGGTGTTTGAGTTGTCGTTGGTTCTGGTGTTTGAGTGGTCGTTGGTTCTGGTGTTTGAGTGGTCGTTGGTTCTGGTGTTTGAGTGGTCGTTGGTACTGGTGTTTGCATTGTCGTTGGTTCTGGTGTTTGAGTGGTCGTTGGTTCTGGTGTTTGAGTGGTCGTTGGTTCTGGAGTTTGAGTGGTCGTTGGTTCAGGTGTTTGAGTGGTCGTTGGTACTGGTGTTTGAGTTGTCGTTGGTTCTGGTGTTTGAGTGGTCGTTGGTTCTGGAGTTTGAGTGGTCGTTGGTTCTGAAGTTTCAGGGGTCGTTGGTTCTGGTGTTTGAGTGGTCGTTGGTGCTGGTGTTTGAGTGGTCGTTGGTACTGGTGTTTGGGTGGTCGTAGGTTCTGTTGTTTGAGTTGTCGTTGGTTCTGGTGTTGGAGTGGTCGTTGGTTCTGGTGTTTGAGGGGTCGTTGGTTCTGGTGTTGGAGTGTTAGTTGGTTCTGGAGTTTGAGTGGTCGTTGGTTCTGGTATTTGAGTGGTCGTTGGTTCTGGTGTTTGAGTGGTCGTTGATTCTGGTGTTTGAGTGGTCGTTGGTACTGGTGTTTGAATTGTCGTTGGTTCTGGTGTTTGAGTGGTCGTTGGTTCTGGTGTTTGAGTGGTCGTTGGTTCTGGAGTTTGAGTGGTCGTTGGTTCAGGTGTTTGAGTGGTCGTTGGTTCTGGTGTTTGAGTGGTCGTTGGTTCTGGTGTTTGAGTGGTCGTTGGTTCTGGTGTTTGAGTGGTCGTTGGTTCTTGTGTTTGAATGGTCGTTGGTACTGGTGTTTGAGTGGTCGTTGGTTCTGGTGTTTGAGTGGTCGTTGGTTCTGGTGTTTGAGTGGTCGATGGTTCTGGTGTTTGAGTGGTCGTTGGTTCTGGTGTTTGAGTGGTCGTTGGTACTGGTGTTTGAGTGGTCGTTGGTACTGGTGTTTGAGTGGTCGTTGGTTCTGGTGTTTGAGTGGTCGTTGATTCTGGTGTTTGAGTGGTCGTTGGTACTGGTGTTTGAGTGGTCGTTTGTTCTGGTGTTTGAGTGGTCGTTGGTTCTGGTGTTTGAGTGGTCGTTGGTACTGGTGTTTGAGTGGTCGATGGTTCTGGTGTTTGAGTGGTCGTTGGTTCTGGTGTTTGAGTGGTCGTTGGTTTTGGTGTTTGAGTGGTCGTTGGTTGTGGTGTTTGAGTGGTCGTTGGTTCTGGTGTTTGAGTGGTCGTTGGTTCTGGTGTTTGAATGGTCGTTGGTTCTGGTGTTTGAGTGGTCGTTGGTTCTGGTGTTTGAGTGGTCGTTGGATCTGGTGTTTGAATGGTCGTTGGTTCTGGTGTTTGAGTGGTCGTTGGTTCTGGTGTTTGAGTGGTCGTTGGTTCTGGTGTTTGAGTGGTCGTTGGTACTTGTGTTTGAGTGGTCGTTGGTTCTGGTGTTTGAGTGGTCGTTGGTACTGGTGTTTGAGTTGTCGTTGGTTCTGGTGTTTGAGTGATCGTTGGTTCTGGTGTTTGAGTGGTCGTTGGTACTGGTGTTTGAGTGGTCGTTGGTACTGGTGTTTGAGTGGTCGTTGGTTCTTGTGTTTGAATGGTCGTTGGTACTGGTGTTTGAGTGGTCGTTGGTTCTGGTGTTTGAGTGGTCGTTGGTTCTGGTGTTTGAGTGGTCGTTGGTTCTGGTGTTTGAGTGGTCGTTGGTTCTGGTGTTTGAGTGGTTGTTGGTTCTGGTGCTTGAGTGGTCGTTGGTTCTGGTGTTTGAGTGGTCGTTGGTTCTTGTGTTTGAGTGGTCGATGGTACTGATGTTTGAGTGGTTGTTGGTTGTGGTGTTTGAGTGGTCGTTGGTTCTGGTGTTTGAGTGGTCGATGGTTGTGGTGTTTGAGTGGTCGTTGGTTGTGGTGTTTGAGTGGTCGTTGGTGCTTGAGTGGTCGTTGGTTCTGGTGTTTGAGTGGTCGTTGGTTCTTGTGTTTGAGTGGTCGATGGTACTGATGTTTGAGTGGTTGTTGGTTGTGGTGTTTGAGTGGTCGTTGGTTCAGGTGTTTGAGTGGTCGATGGTTGTGGTGTTTGAGTGGTCGTTGGTTGTGGTGTTTGAGTGGTCGTTGGTTCTGGTGTTTGAGTGGTCGTTGGTTCTGGTGTTTGAATGGTCGTTGGTTTTGGTGTTTGAGTGGTCGTTGGTTCTGGTGTTTGAGTGGTCGTTGGTTCTTGTGTTTGAGTGGTTGTTGGTACTGGTGTTTGAGTGGTTGTTGGTTCTGGTGTTTGAGTGGTCGTTGGTACTGGTGTTTGAGTGGTCGTTGGTTCTGGTGTTTGAGTGGTCGTTGGTTCTGGTGTTTGAGTGGTCGTTTGTTCTGGTGTTTGAGTGGTCGTTGGTTCTGGTGTTTGAGTGGTCGTAGGTTCTGGTGTTTGAGTGGTCGTTGGTTCTGGTGTTTGAGTGGTCGTGGGTACTGGTGTTTGAGTGGTCGTTGGTTCTGGTGTTTGAGTGGTCGTTGGTCCTGGTATTTGAGTGGTCGTTGGTCCTGGTGTTTGAGTGGTCGTTGGTACTGGTGTTTGAGTTGTCGTTGGTTCTGGTGTTTGAGTGGTCGTTGGTTCTGGTGTTTGAGTGGTCGTTGGTTCTTGTGTTTGAATGGTCGTTGGTACTGGTGTTTGAGTGGTCGTTGGTTCTGGTGTTTGAGTGGTCGTTGGTTCTGGTGTTTGAGTGGTCGTTGGTTCTGGTGTTTGAGTGGTCGTTGGTTCTGGTGTTTGAGTGGTTGTTGGTTCTGGTGCTTGAGTGGTCGTTGGTTCTGGTGTTTGAGTGGTCGTTGGTTCTTGTGTTTGAGTGGTCGATGGTACTGATGTTTGAGTGGTTGTTGGTTGTGGTGTTTGAGTGGTCGTTGGTTCTGGTGTTTGAGTGGTCGATGGTTGTGGTGTTTGAGTGGTCGTTGGTTGTGGTGTTTGAGTGGTCGTTGGTGCTTGAGTGGTCGTTGGTTCTGGTGTTTGAGTGGTCGTTGGTTCTTGTGTTTGAGTGGTCGATGGTACTGATGTTTGAGTGGTTGTTGGTTGTGGTGTTTGAGTGGTCGTTGGTTCAGGTGTTTGAGTGGTCGATGGTTGTGGTGTTTGAGTGGTCGTTGGTTGTGGTGTTTGAGTGGTCGTTGGTTCTGGTGTTTGAGTGGTCGTTGGTTCTGGTGTTTGAATGGTCGTTGGTTTTGGTGTTTGAGTGGTCGTTGGTTCTGGTGTTTGAGTGGTCGTTGGTTCTTGTGTTTGAGTGGTCGTTGGTACTGGTGTTTGAGTGGTTGTTGGTTCTGGTGTTTGAGTGGTCGTTGGTACTGGTGTTTGAGTGGTCGTTGGTTCTGGTGTTTGAGTGGTCGTTGGTTCTGGTGTTTGAGTGGTCGTTTGTTCTGGTGTTTGAGTGGTCGTTGGTTCTGGTGTTTGAGTGGTCGTAGGTTCTGGTGTTTGAGTGGTCGTTGGTTCTGGTGTTTGAGTGGTCGTGGGTACTGGTGTTTGAGTGGTCGTTGGTTCTGGTGTTTGAGTGGTCGTTGGTCCTGGTATTTGAGTGGTCGTTGGTCCTGGTGTTTGAGTGGTCGTTGGTACTGGTGTTTGAGTTGTCGTTGGTTCTGGTGTTTGAGTGGTCGTTGGTTCTGGTGTTTGAGTGGTCGTTGGTTCTGGAGTTTGAGTGGTCGTTGGTTCTGGTGTTTCAGGGGTCGTTGGTTCTGGTGTTTGAGTGGTCGTTGGTGCTGGTGTTTGAGTGGTCGTTGGTACTGGTGTTTGAGTGGTCGTTGGTTCTGGTGTTTGAGTGGTCGATGGTTCTGGTGTTTGAGTGGTCGTTGGTTCTGGAGTTTGAGTGGTCGTTGGTTCAGGTGTTTGAGTGGTCGTTGGTTCTGGTGTTTGAGTGGTCGTTGGTTCTGGTGTTTGAGTGGTCGTTGGTACTGGTGTTTGAGTGGTCGTTGGTTCTGGTGTTTGAGTGGTCGTTGGTTCTGGTGTTTGAGTGGTCGTTGGTTCTGGAGTTTGAGTGGTCGTTGGTTCTGGTGTTTCAGGGGTCGTTGGTTCTGGTGTTTGAGTGGTCGTTGGTGCTGGTGTTTGAGTGGTCGTTGGTACTGGTGTTTGAGTGGTCGTTGGTTCTGGTGTTTGAGTGGTCGATGGTTCTGGTGTTTGAGTGGTCGTTGGTTCTGGAGTTTGAGTGGTCGTTGGTTCAGGTGTTTGAGTGGTCGTTGGTTCTGGTGTTTGAGTGGTCGTTGGTTCTGGTGTTTGAGTGGTCGTTGGTACTGGTGTTTGAGTGGTCGTTGGTTCTGGTGTTTGAGTGGTCGTTGGTTCTGGTGTTTGAGTGGTCGTTGGTTCTAGTGTTTGAGTGGTCGTTGGTTGTGGTGTTTGAGTGGTCGTTGGTTCTGGTGTTTGAGTGGTCGTTGGTTCTGGTGTTTGAATGGTCGTTGGTTCTGGTGTTTGAGTGGTCGTTGGTTGTGGTGTTTGAGTGGTCGTTGGTTCTGGTGTTTGAGTGGTCGTTGGTTCTGGTGTTTGAGTGGTCGTTGATTCTGGTGTTTGAGTGGTCGTTGGTTCTGGTGTTTGAGTGGTCGTTGGTTCTGGTGTTTGAGTTGTCGTTGGTTCTGGTGTTTGAGTGGTCGTTGGTTCTGGAGTTTGAGTGGTCGTTGGTTCAGGTGTTTGAGTGGTCGATGGTTGTGGTGTTTGAGTGGTCGTTGGTTGTGGTGTTTGAGTGGTCGTTGGTTCTGGTGTTTGAGTGGTCGTTGGTTCTGGTGTTTGAATGGTCGTTGGTTTTGGTGTTTGAGTGGTAGTTGGTTCTGGTGTTTGAGTGGTCGTTGGTTCTTGTGTTTGAGTGGTCGTTGGTACTGGTGTTTGAGTGGTTGTTGGTTCTGGTGTTTGAGTGGTCGTTGGTACTGGTGTTTGAGTGGTCGTTGGTTCTGGTGTTTGAGTGGTCGTTGGTTCTGGTGTTTGAGTGGTCGTTTGTTCTGGTGTTTGAGTGGTCGTTGGTTCTGGTGTTTGAGTGGTCGTAGGTTCTGGTGTTTGAGTGGTCGTTGGTTCTGGTGTTTGAGTGGTCGTGGGTACTGGTGTTTGAGTGGTCGTTGGTTCTGGTGTTTGAGTGGTCGTTGGTCCTGGTATTTGAGTGGTCGTTGGTACTGGTGTTTGAGTGGTCGTTGGTACTGGTGTTTGAGTTGTCGTTGGTTCTGGTGTTTGAGTGGTCGTTGGTTCTGGTGTTTGAGTGGTCGTTGGTTCTGGAGTTTGAGTGGTCGTTGGTTCTGGTGTTTCAGGGGTCGTTGGTTCTGGTGTTTGAGTGGTCGTTGGTGCTGGTGTTTGAGTGGTCGTTGGTACTGGTGTTTGAGTGGTCGTTGGTTCTGGTGTTTGAGTGGTCGATGGTTCTGGTGTTTGAGTGGTCGTTGGTTCTGGAGTTTGAGTGGTCGTTGGTTCAGGTGTTTGAGTGGTCGTTGGTTCTGGTGTTTGAGTGGTCGTTGGTTCTGGTGTTTGAGTGGTCGTTGGTACTGGTGTTTGAGTGGTCGTTGGTTCTGGTGTTTGAGTGGTCGTTGGTTCTGGTGTTTGAGTGGTCGTTGGTTCTAGTGTTTGAGTGGTCGTTGGTTGTGGTGTTTGAGTGGTCGTTGGTTCTGGTGTTTGAGTGGTCGTTGGTTCTGGTGTTTGAATGGTCGTTGGTTCTTGTGTTTGAGTGGTCGTTGGTTCTTGTGTTTGAGTGGTCGTTGGTTCTTGTGTTTGAGTGGTCGTTGGTACTGGTGTTTGAGTTGTCGTTGGTTCTGGTGTTTGAGTGATCGTTGGTTCTGGTGTTTGAGTGGTCGTTGGTACTGGTGTTTGAGTGCTCGTTGGTTCTGGTGTTTGAGTGGTCGTTGGTTCTGGTGTTTGAGTGGTCGTTGGTTCTGGTGTTTGAGTGGTCGTTGGTTCTTGTATTTGAGTGGTCGTTGGTTCTGGTGTTTGAGTGGTCGTTGGTTCAGGTGTTTGAGTGGTCGTTGGTTCTTGTGTTTGAATGGTCGTTGGTACTGGTGTTTGAGTGGTCGTTGGTTCTGGTGTTTGAGTGGTCGTTGGTTCTGGTATTTGAGTGGTCGTTGGTTCTGGTGTTTGAGTGGTCGTTGGTTCTGGTGTTTGAGTGGTCGTTGGTTCTGGTGTTTGAGTGGTCGATGGTTCTGGTATTTGAGTGGTCGTTGGTTCTGGTGTTTGAGTGGTCGTTGGTTGTGGTGTTTGAGTGGTCGTTGGTTCTGGTGTTTGAGTGGTCGTTGGTTCTGGTGTTTGAGTGGTCGTTGATTCTGGTGTTTGAGTGGTCGTTGGTTCTGGTGTTTGAGTGGTCGTTGGTTCTGGTGTTTGAGTTGTCGTTGGTTCTGGTGTTTGAGTGGTCGTTGGTTCTGGTGTTTGAGTGGTCGTTGGTTCTGGTGTTTGAGTGGTCGTTGGTTCTGGTGTTTGAGTGATCGTTGGTACTGGTGTTTGAGTGGTCGTTGGTTCTGGTGTTTGAGTGGTCGTTGGTACTGGTGTTTGAGTGGTCGTTGGTTCTGTTGTTTGAGTGGTCGTTGGTTCTGGTGTTTGAGTGGTCGTTGGTTCTGGTGTTTGAGTGGTCGTTGGTACTGGTGTTTGAGTGGTCGTTGGTTCTGGTGTTTGAGTGGTCGTTGGTACTGGTGTTTGAGTGGTCGTTGGTTCTGGTGTTTGAGTTGTCATTGGTTCTGGTGTTTGAGTGGTCGTTGGTTCTGGTGTTCGAGTGGTCGTTGGTTCTGGTGTTTGAGTGGTCGTTGGTTCTGGTGTTTGAGTGGTCGTTGGTACTGGTGTTTGAGTGGTCGTTGGTTCTGGTGTTTGAGTGGTCGTTGGTACTGGTGTTTGAGTGGTCGTTGGTTCTGGTGTTTGAGTTGTCATTGGTTCTGGTGTTTGAGTGGTCGTTGGTTCTGGTGTTCGAGTGGTCGTTGGTTCTGGTGTTTGAGTGGTGGTTGGCTCTGGTGTTTGAGTGGTCGTTGGTTCTGTTGTTTGAGTGGTCGTTGGTTCAGGTGTTGGAGTGGTCGTTGGTTCAGGCGTTGGAGTAGTCGTTGGTTCTGGTGTTGGAACGATAATATTATAGTGTGCTTGGAAGCCACCTGCAGTGACACTATAGTCTGAACTGAATTCTATGTATATATGATTTTTGGTTGAATGTGGGACTACTGGTTTTGTGCTTCCACAATATCTGCAAGAAAACGCATATACTTCAAACAGTTAAACAGCTCGTAAAAGACTTTATAATGACTTTTTTCTAAGGATTAAAAATCGCTATATTTGTTCCCCAGTACAAAACATTGATGAAAAGATCCTGATTCACGAAATTGAATTTAAAACAATTGGAATTTAATGGATATCAATGAATAGATTAATACACTGTTTACATCAGATTCTTGATTTCAAAAATGTCCACTGAATACGTACTTTGTTCCACCTTCTCTTAGACTGTCACCAGCCCTTATCAAACAGTAGTCATAGCTGCAAGATGAATGACTCTCTAGATCGAATGATGTAAAGACGAGGTCAATTGTAGAACCTTCACTTCCCTATGGATTAATTACAAATTATAGACCTATCATTAGCTCTTGAATCTTGAAGTGCATGTATGAATAAACCCGTATCCAGTATGACGACTTCGAAGAGAAAGATGTTTATCGGTTAATATAGGTTACTAGCAGGGAACCCTCACATCGCTCGGGTCCCGCTAGGTGAGCAAATGTGATCTGAGTTGTCAATTGCTTTAAAACTTAAGTGCATGCGTTGTAAATAACTCCTGTACGCATCATTCCTTGCAGACTTAAAAACGCGCCAAAAATGGGCAAAATTCTGCGGGTTCTATAATTTGTGAAACAACCATTCATGTCCGCAGTTGTAGTTTTTTAATATAGACTTTTTTCTTGCATAAAAATACACATTATATTTACCTCATGGCCCTCCGATTCGTTATACCCATTATCAATCTAAGGTTATGCCACATTACTTTTTTAACCCGTCAAACCACATTCCCTCCCCCAGCCAGGATGCTGTATTAACCCCAGTACCCACCCAACGGTAATTATTATACCACATCACTATAATATCCTAAACCATTTCCCGTGATTTACTGTATTAACCCCCTATCACCCGCCAAAAAACCCAGGTTGTTTTATTAACCCCACAAAACGGTAGGGGAGAGCGGGGAGTGTACGCCCTATGGGCAGGTTTGACATGAGTGAAACCCAAAGGACCCCTCCCAGTGCTCCTGGCCTACTGTTTAAGTCATTCAAAAACACATAGATCACTATAAATAACTTGAATAGACTCCTTATCGACCCCCAAGCCCCGGCCTTTTGAACATGTTTAATCCAATTTGCATTGGAATTGTGTGAGAACTTAACCGTGTTAAAGAAAGTCGCTTCTCAACCTAAATATATCATATTTTGATTCGCTCAATTTTTTTTTAAAAAACCCATGGGTTTTAATTCAAACTCGGGTATGATTCATCATATGAATGTCCTGGCTTTTTAAAGGTGTTTCTTGTTGAAAATCTCTAAAGAGAACGACAGCATTTAGTAGATTAAAAACGATTTTTGAAAGGATTAAACAATGTAGGCCTAACTAGACTTTGCCCCGCGTGTGGATCATCATGTGTAGAGATTTCAGTGAGAATTTTGTTGATCCCCAAAGTCTTTTGGTACCCAGTTGGAGCCAGCCGCTTCAAGGGTATACACCATCAACGCACTCCCCATAGACGCTACGTGAAAAGTAGGGGTCAAACAATCGGCTCTAACTTGAGTAATCCCATTCGTCCTTACATGACATTTACAGAGATTATTATTAAGGGTTGTCCGCAAAACATTTCAAAAGTATACCCATTATTAATCAAAAATGTCTATAATCTAGTCAACTGGACTTACTTTTATTGTTTGGCGACAGTTTCACATCCTATCCCGGATGTATCGTCAGGCCGACTGATGTTCTAGTGGCTTTGCTTGACCCGTGACGGGGTCAAGGAGTCCAAACGTCGAGGGATCTTGTTGACCGCTGGAGTGTAGGCCCCCGCTAGGTTATAACGTAGGCCCCCTCCTCTTTTGAGAGTTGGCTCCTCTCGCTTCACATACACTGCTTCCTTAACCCCTCTTTCGAACCACCGCGATTCTCGGTCCAAGATCAGAATATTGTCAAATGTGTGATGGGTGCTGTTGAGATGAGTGTACACGGCCGAGTCTCCGCAGCCAGAGCTTGGTCGTCTGTGCTGGTACATGCGTTTAGCCAGAGTTTGTTTTGTTTCGCCTATGTACACATCCTCACAGTCCTTGTCCTTACATTGAATGCCATACACAATATTGCTCAGTTGATCTTTAGGTGATTTGTCTTTAGGGTGGACAAGCTTCTGCCTCAGTGTGTTGGTGGGCTTGAAGGCAACAGGTATCTGGTAGTCTCTGAAAATTCTGCGAATTTTCTCAGAGAGGCCAGACACATAAGGGATGGTAACGTTGCGTCTCTTTAAAGTGTCTTTGTTACCATCAGAGTTTGCTGTGTTGCTCTTTGATGAAGTGTTAGTTTTGCGAAGTGCCTTCTCGAAGGTCCATTTGCGGTACCCGCAAGCACCCAGTGCTGTTTTTAGGTGCGAGTGTTCTTTGTTTTTCGTGTCCTCATCTGTGCTGATGGAATCCGCTCGATGGAACAGCGTTTTGATTACCCCCAGTTTATGGACTAAGGGGTGGTGCGAATCACGGGTCAAGCAAAGCCACTAGAACATCAGTCGGCCTGACGATACATCCGGGATAGGATGTGAAACTGTCGCCAAACAATAAAAGTAAGTCCAGTTGACTAGATTATAGACATTTTTGATTGATTTTCACTACCTGGATGACTGACAACATTCATAAATATATACCCATTATTGTCAGATTAGATTTTTCAATATTTTGCGATGAATTTGATGTAGCGATTTTGGCACGCTCCAAAACCCAGGACGGACATTCCGCCGATTTCAGTCGTTTAAAACTTTAAAATGTTTAAAATAGTGCGATTTTTTCTGAAATTTGTACTGTGCACACTCATAAAAATGTGTAATACCCAAAACTAATAGATATAATTGAAAAAAGTCTGTCAAAATCTCGCAATTTGTACCGCAAAAAGGAACTTATTGCTGTGATAAACTTTTACCGGACGTGCTATCCCATAGCGCATTGGTGGTGTATACCCTGAAACCCCATATCTTAAAACCATTTCCCGCGTGACTTATATTTATGTGCGTATAGTGCCGCGGCAGCTCGCCATTACGCAAACATGCACGCGACGCGATACCACGGTATGCGTTCCAAGCGTATCGCGTGCAAGTATATACGCAATCGCGAAACAACAAAGTAGCAACGGGCTAAAAAAAAAAAATCACGAAATCTAACCCAAATTAAGAAAATCAAACATAAACTAGTTCGTCGTAGGATCCATACGGTCTTGCACAGCGAATTTAAAGTCAATCGAATGTGCGGAAAGGGAAGAACATCTCAAGACAAAATGAGGCAATTCCGTATTATATTATAGATATCACTATCAGCAATAAAGAAAGGAAATCATTTCACAACAATACAAACAACAAATTCCAATCGTACCTTAATCAGCCACGCACATGTTAGATCGTTACTGTAATCTGAAGGGTAGTTAGGGGTCATGAAACTGCCATTAAGATCCGTCATCTCACGAATACATCCTGGTAACAATAACATAATTATGATATCAATGGAGTAATAACAACGCCATATTCATCAACACCAATTAACAGTAGCGACAACAGCAATGGCGGCAATCATAAATAATAATAAACTAACAAGGACAACAACAGCAGCTGCAGCAGTAGCAACAATTACAACTACAGCAACAATCAAGGCAAATTTTAACGCCAAAGTTTATTCTTCATACTTCATTATTCTTGATGAGGAAGATATGGAAGATCCTTGTGGTTTGGTTATCATGGCTATGGCGTTGGCTGATTTTCTTAAGAGTGTGGATAAAGTGAATTAGGCCTATATCGGGAATGACGTTTTTAGTTGTTTCACAATTTATTCCCGTCAGCAGCTGAAATCTTGGGGGGGGGGGGGGGGGGGGGGGGGGGGATAGTGATAAAGTTGTCCATATAACCGGCCAAAACAATCACATGGTCAAAATCGCAAATCTACCGACGGAGAGTCGTTTTTACCGACGGGAATATTTCAGGGGGGGGGGGGGGGGCACCGGCCCGGGACACCCCCTGGGTACGCCACGGTTGTAGGGTAGGTTTATGGTACTTCTGCCCCTTACCTTCGGGTTCTTCCTCTGCTGAACAGTCTTCACCAGAGAAGCCAGGCGGGCATAAACAAGCGCAAGAGGGACCAACATATCCCTCATTCATGCAGATCAGATCATCAAGGTTAGCACATGTTGCTATAGAGACAAATAAACACTTTAAAAACCCTTGCAATCGCCTTTATTTCGTTATATTTTCATATTAAATGTGCAAACTCGAAGAAAAGCTCATGTGTTCCAATGATACCAAATTTGTAGCAATCGTGTATTTCAGTTCTCGGCCACTTGCTTGACAATAATTATGTGGAGGTCTAAATCTCAATATGCAAAAATCAGCACTATATTATACTGACAAGTGAATTATAGAGCATCACTCTATACTGAACATGTAGTTGTCAATGTAATATTTCAGTGAACAATGGAAGTGTAAGTCTTGTACTACCATGTTGAACACTGAGACGATTCTTTAGCGCACAAATTAGCGGTGGATTTGGCATATTTTGATCGAGACCTCCCCACATTCTCAAGCAAGTGGCTGTACACTAAAACGTGTTATTGTTATGAATGTGGCATCGCTAACCCTAACACTTTTGGGATGGACATGTTGAGAAAACTGTCCGGGTGGAAATGGGCGAAATTAAGCGGAAAAACTGGACTTGCCGACGACGGGATTCAACCCCGAATTCCCCAGCATGACTCACCTGCAAAAAGTAAACGCTAATAAACGCTAAGTTTCAATCGGTCAGTTTTTAATCCCTCCTGTTTCTACTCGTGAAAAGTTACCGCTAAGTTTATCGATCCTAGTCGATGGGCCACGACATTTGACGTTTTGTAATACCAAACAATGCCACCGCACCTGAACAAGATTGCTTCACAATAATGTGTATAACCCAGCGTGACACGGTTCACGGCGCAAACCGCTAAGAATCGCCTTTCTGTTTCTATTGGGTTTATTGCCGATTATTGCCGGTTCCAAACTGGTTTGTGAAGGTTTTTGGGATTACCAAAAATACCGATTATTGCCGGGTTCTGCCTGTTTCAACTGGGCAAACTTAGCGTTTATTAGCGGTTTCTTCCCCAGCAAAAACACGCTTTAAGTCCACTCGACCATGGGTCACGCGCCCGCAATTTACAATTCCGTGATCATTTATCACCCGGCGCGAGCCCAGTGAGATGAGGCGACACGTGCTGCCAGCATAGTTTTCAAGTGGGATTTCATAGGGTTTAGGAGTGTACGGGAGGCGACACGTGCTGCCAGCATAGTTTTCAAGTGGGATTTCATAGGGTTTAGGAGTGTACGGGAGGCGACACGTGCTGCCAGCATAGTTTTCAAGTGGGATTTCATAGGGTTTAGGAGTGTACGGGAGGCGACACGTGCTGCCAGCATAGTTTTCAAGTGGGATTTCATAGGGTTCAGGAGTGTACGGACCTACGGGAGGAGACACATCAGTTTATCATTGACAGGTAACAAAATATGAATATATTACAGAAAATCCGAGAAGACTAGAGAGAGAGAGAGTTCATTAAATTGGAGTGCGTTTTATAATTAATGGAGAAAGAACAGAATTGAATTTCGTGATAATTATAAACAATACTTGCAAAGGCTCTCTTAACCTGTAGAGATATTCATTATGGTGAAACATTATACGTGTATGCAAATTACCAATATCGTATTTGATAGTTATGCACAACTCAATTCTGCATATTATTAATAGCACTTTAATAGCAATAGTAACAACGTAAATAAGCATTTACCGTTAATACCAATGCAAATGACCAATATCGTATTTGATAGTTATGCACAACTCAATTCTGCATATTATTAATAGCACTTTAATAGCAATAGTAACAACGTAAATAAGCACTTACCGTTAATAGCAATGCAAATGACCAATAATTCAGGGGTAGAATTTCGGCGCGAATCCACGAATCAATTTATTTATTTTTACTTTTTTTATTTTCTAAATCCAAAACAGGACCTTAGATGACTGGTATTTGACCCAAACATGCCGAATTTGGAAGTTGTGCAAGCTTATAGCCTTATTCTTGATATTATTTTCATTAATTTCGCAATAATAATCCATGGATTCTCAAAATTGTCGAGAATCCATGGATTCTCGCAAAATCCTTCCGTGAGAATCCCTAACGGATTCGCGCTGTCGGTTACGAAATTCTACCCCTGCATATCGTATTTGATAGTCATGCACAACTCAATTCTGCATATTATTAATAGCACTTTAATAGCAATAGTAACAACGTAAATAAGCATTTACCGTTAATACCAATGCAAATGACCAATATCGTATTTGGTAGTTATGCACAACTCAATTCTGCATATTATTAATAGCACTTAATAGCAATAGTAATAACGTAAATAAGCACTTACCGTTACAATTGTAAATGAAATTAGCCAGTTTTATATCAGCAAATCTAAGTTGTTCTCGGTTACCCATAATTAACTCATCTAGAATATTTACAGCGCAAATTGTTGCTTCATTGTTGGAAGAGAAATACTGAAATATAATCATTATTAGATTGATCATTAGTTATGGCTGCGCTTAACATGTTGTCATACGGTATGTAAACCTCGCCTCATATCGTATCAATATCAAGGTTGTCCTATATGGGAATGTCTGTGAGATCACAAATCGTATTGTGCAATTGGATATTATACTCTTCTTGGATCGCGCCCAAAATGTTGTCATCCGGTATGTAAACCTCGCCTCACATCGTATTAATAACAAGGTTGTCCTATGTGGGAATGTCTGCGAGATCACAAATCGTATTGTGTAATTGGATATTATACTCTTATTGCACTGCGCGCAACATGTTAGTCATACGGTATGTAAACCTCGCTTCACATCGTATTAATAACAAGGTTGTCCTATGTGGGAATGTCTGTGATATCACAAATCGTATCATGTAATTGGATATCATACTCTTATTGCACAGCGCACAACATGTTGTCATACGGTATGTAAACCTCGCCTCACATCGTATTAATATCAAGGTTGTCCTATGTGGGAATGTCTGTGAGATCACAAATCGTATCATGTAATTGGATATTATCCTTTTATTGCACCGCGCACAACATGTTGTCATACGGTATGTAAACCTCGCCTCACATCGTATTAATATCAAGGTTGTCCTATGTGGGAATGTCTGTGATATCACAAATCGTATCATGTAATTGAATATCATACTCTTATTGCACCGCGCCCAACATGTTGTCATCCGGTACGGGAACCTTGCCTGACCAAAAAGAAAGAGTTTTGATTGTACTACAGAGATGTTTAGAAATGTTTAGAAATTTTATTCTCAATTCATGGTCGCATTACCTATCTTTCAAAACCTCTAGATGGGATATTTTCTTAATTATATTATATTCAATTGGAAACTATTTAGAAGGCAAATTCCCGACTACACATATGAAGCAAGGTTGATGAAGCTTAATGGGAAATTCTTCACAGCATCTACGCGACAAGAATAATTCTACAGAAATCGATATAAAGGTTGAAGATCATTGGAAGAACGCAACTATCGCTATGTTTGTAAAATAAAACATTATCGTTTAAATTCTTATTTCGGAGTTCATAACCACAACAGCAATTAAAGAACCAACATTTACCTTAGGTCCATAATGCATTATAGACCCTACATCATACGGGACATCAACGATAATATCACCCAGGCTATAAGAATCAAAGTTATGCTCGTATCCGGGTATAATATTTTCACTGTGAATCTGTACGTATTTATCTCTATCTGGACGTGATTGCTCGTGATGGAAGCCAAAAGCATGACCAATCTCATGGAGTACAGTACCAAGCTATAAATGAATAGGTTAAAAGGAGAAATGATATGGTGAATCACAATATAATTTTAAATGGGTTCTAATGGGCCTTGACCTTGACGTGTGAATTGAACCATGCAATTGTTGATAAAGCGTATCGGTTTACTTCATCCCCAGTCAGCATGGTCAGAAGCCAAGCATGAAAAATAATGTATTTTTTTCGCCCGGGCCCGCACGTACAAGAAGAAATAATCGGGTCATTTACAACTCGCAATTGTGACATTAATCAACTTAGGCTCACTAAATAATTTCCGTTATTATAAAATATATGACTTTTCTATTATTTTTGAGTCGATAAAGATGCATTTTCAATGCTATCGTAACATCGTAATTTTACCGATTGTAGCAAAAACATCGTGAACAAGAAATATCCCTAAGGTAAAACTGTATCAAAAATATGTTTATTTTGTAATCAATATATTTCTAGTCCATTGTTTTAACCGCTAGGCAGGGGCGGACTGACCACTGTGGCGTTGTGGCGATCGCCACATGGGCCGCTTGGTTCTGGGCCTCTCAGGGCCGGTTGCTCACAAACTTTTCCGAAAACTCCTCCCTTTCCCATTGTGTAAAGCATTTTTTCGGGCCGTTTTGGACTGAAATTTGTCCGAAATAGGTCGTCCGTTTATATGGGTAGATTAAAACAAGGTGGCCGCTCTCAAATCACAGGCATCAGGCAACTATATAGAAAGAAAGTGGACATAGTATAATAGCCTCCTCGTTAAAGACATAATAAGTAAACATCATAATGTAAATAAATAAACATCCTGGAGTTTGGTTGCAATTGTACTTCACCTGTTTAAGCTGTGCCTTGCTGGGCTCAGACAAATATACAGTATTATTATCCTGTAGAAGATTATAATCCAGAGCTAAAATGTACCTCAATCATAGCAAAAATAAGTGTAGAGTCGAAGCGAAATTATTTGGTCATAAAATCTTGTCGGTTCACTATCATTTCTTGCCCCCTTCCCCATATGAAAAACATAGCTACGCCACTGTCATGACTGTACCGTATACAGTATTATTATCCAGTTGAAGCTTTGCCTTGCTGGGCTCAGACAAAACTGAGACTAATATAACTAAAAGAGATACATTACAAATTAAGCGTTGGTTAAAAATTACTTTTAATACTGCGTTGGTTAAAGAGTAAAAATATAATTCATTTTTGGTTTATTCAACGTTGGTTAAGGCATCATAGAACCAACAATAGGTCAAAACAAGATTCCCGCCAAATAATTTCAAGTATTTTGTGCAAATTATCAAATTGTTGGTTAAATTTTAATCAACATTGATTAAATTTGAATAAATGTGTTGGTGAAAAATCTCTATTGCACAACGTTTGTTAAAAATGTGGTGTGTTGCTGCCACCACCATCACCAACAGACTTTTAAGTCTGTTGGTGATGCTGTTGGTGATGGTGGTGGTGATGGTGATTTCTTAAAAGAAATCTCTAGATGGGTGCTACACTATAGAATGCTGAGAACTGCACTCAACATTAGCTGGAAAGACAAGGTACCGAACAAAGACCTGTATGGAAAATTACAAAAGGTATCAGAAAACATCACAGACCGAAGGATGAAATTTGCCGGGCATTGCATGAGAAGAGAAAATGAAATAGTGTCTGACCTTCTGCTTTGGAGGCCCAAGCACGGACATATATCTGTCGGACGCCTATCCTTAACATACTTGGACGTCTTGGCGAAAGACACAGGACTGAAGGTTGAGGAGATGAAAGCATGCATGAGGGACAGAGTAGTTTGGCGAGCCATCACGAGGACCGTTCGAGAACGACATAAGTAAGTAAGTAAGTAAGTAAGTAAGTAAGTGTTGCTGCGACATCAAAACGAGGCTGGCCATTCTCTCTCTTTTCGACAAAATGGCAGACAACCAAGTGGTTACAATGCTCCGGTTGTGGGGTCTGGAGATGCATATAGAAGGGTTTTAAGGGGGTCTGGAGATGCATATAGAAGGGTTTCAAGGGGGTCTGGAGATGCATATAGAAGGGTTTCAAGGGGGTCTGGATATGCATATAGAAGGGTTTCAAGGGGGTCTGGATATGCATATAGAAGGGTTTCAAGGGGGTCTGGAGATGCATAGAAGGGTTTCAAGGGGGTCTGGAGATGCATATAGAAGGGTTTCAAGGGGGTCTGGATATGCATATAGAAGGGTTTCAAGGGGGTCTGGAGATGCATAGAAGGGTTTCAAGGGGGTCTGGAGATGCATATAGAAGGGTTTCAAGGGGGTCTGGAGATGCATATAGAAGGGTTTCAAGGTACAAGATTGATTTCTTAACACTGCAATTTAATAATTATGTAACTGTCTGAGCTAAACTGTACAATATTATGGCATTTGTCTATCAAGAAAGTCAGATTTAGGAAACTATTTTACCTTCACTAACTACAACACTATGCATGTACCATATACCTCCTACATCGTATTTTCACTGTAGCGTGTATAGGGCAAACAAATTTCAAGTCATGTTTTCTTGAATATAGAAGGTGCCTCAACCGTCACAGCAACTGCTACATGTTAATTGATTGTTATAGATACTATGTGAACCAAAATATGATGAATTTTATGTCAATATGTTGAAAAATAGTGATGAACATTTACGATGCCCCTGGTCAATACAATAGATCAAAAGCTCAGACAGTTACATAAATATTAATTTACAGTATTAAGAAATCAATCCTGTACCTAGAAACACTTGGTGAGTATTTCAACAATCCCGTCGTCTGCCATGATGTCGCAGCAACACTTCATAGCCATACAATAATAGAGCTACTGCCCAATGCATATTATAAAAAAGAATTAACCTTCAAATGGTTAAGTTTTAACCAACCCCATGTTAAATATGAAGCAAATTGAACCAACAAATGGTTAGGTTTTAACCAACCCCGTGTTAAATATGAAGCAGTTTTAACCAACAAATGGTTAGGTTGTAACCAACCCATGTTATATATCAAACAGGATTTACCAACAAATGGTTAAGTTTAGCAGAATTAACCAACAAATGGTTAAGTTTAGCAGAATTAACCAACAAATGATTAAAAGTTTAAACCAACCACATGTTAAAGTTTAGCAAAAAAATAAAAGTTTAACCAACATTTTTTAACCAACCACTGTTGGTTAAAATATATTAACCAACAAATGATTAACAATTGTAACGAACCACAGGTTAAAGTTTAACCAACAGCTGTTGGTTACGGTTTTAACCAACAAATTGTGTGGTTCACCTGGTAATCTTCCGTTGGTTAAAATGTTAACCAACATGGTTAAAGATTTTAACCTTTGTTCTGAGAGTGTAGGAAGCGCGGCACTTCAGCTATTCATCACTGTGCACAAGGTCCGGTGCGGAGATTGTTTAGTCAATCGCCAATCGATTATCATCATTCAGTTTGATTTTTAGCACGACCTCATTATTTCCAGTATTATCCACACGTTTATTACACTTTTTTAAATAACCTGGACACACTTTAGCATGGGATGGCTACCGACATCGTCAGCCTGCTTCGATAATTGCCTAACTCACTTTTCAGCGAGATTGAGCTTTTTGCATAAATCATGACTTCATTTCATTATGCACATGCTGTAATAATATCTAAGCCATTGACCAATCAAAAATGTTGATAAATGCACAATTTCAATTCTGCCTATTAAAGTCATCCTTGTGAGTTAGGCAGATTGTAATAATTATGTAAAATGTTTAAAATGGGTCATATTGAACTCGTATTAGGCCTATAACAAGCCACATTTCACTTAAAGGTAATGTATATCTCCAACCTAATTCTATCCAACAGTTACTGCTCGTGTTGGAATTTACCTGCACTATTCATGGTGCTATTCAACATATCGTCAGCCTGCTTCGATAATTGCCTAACTCACTTTTCATAATTTTGTTGTTTTCTAAAAACTAGAAAAAATGAGTTAGGCAATGAGTTAAGCAGGCTGACGACATGCAGACCGTGATAGATTTATAAAATGTTTTTGCACTTATAATCGCTTTATTTTTGGCATTTCAGAAGACGTATGCCAATTCAAACCTAATGGTTACATTCTTGGACATATAAACAATGTATTATGATAACAAAAAAAGTTCATGGTAATGTTAATGTATTTAGATTAAACATGAATTGAAAAACAAATGTTATACTTTAATTCATAAACAAGTTCTTCAAAACATCACATTTTGTATTTCAATTCATAATGAATCTAAACACAAACTATGACATGTGGTCATTACAATACATTGTTTATATGTTCAAGAATGCAACGATTAGGTTTTAATTGTCATACTTCTTCTGAATGCCATAATTTTAGCGATATAAATGGATAATTATTTTAGAAATGTATCAAGGTCTGTGAGTCGGTCGCGATCCCATACTAAAGTGCGTTTCAGGATATTTAAAAAAAGTGTAACACACGTTTGGATTACACTGGATTCAAAATAGCGCGCTACTACTCAAAGGATGAGGTCGTGATATTGATTAAACTGAATGATGATAATCGATTGGGCATCAACTATAACAATGTGGCGGCAGCCTGGATCACTGCACATGGCAGGTATGAATGGGCACTTCTTATCTCTTTAGTTATAATAGAGCGTGTTTCTACTGGGGCACTGTAAAGTAAACGCTAAGATTAAACGGAAAGTTTTTAATCCCCCCTGTTTCCGCTAAGTTTATCGATCCTAGTCGACGGGCCACGACATTTGACCCTTTGTAATACCATACAATGCCACAGCGTGACACGGTTCACGGCACAAACCGCTAAGATTAATCGCCTTTCTGGTTTCTATTGGGTTTCTTGACGTTTCTTACCGGTTCCAAACCTGGTTTGTGAAGGTTTTTGGGATTACCAAAAATACCGATTCTTAGCGGGTTCTGGCTGTTTCTACTGGGAAAACTTACCGATTCTTAGCGGTTTCTTCCTCAGTAGAAACACGCTCTAGAGCGTATTTCTACTGGGGCACTGCAAAGTAAACGCTAAGATTAAACGCTAAGATTAATCGGCATAACAACAGCAAATAGTTTTCTATGGGATAAAATTGATTTGTGTGTGATAACTGTGATAACTGTGTGCTATCTGAACCAGGATGAACGGGTCTGGGGTGATTGCGGTATAAAGGGTGTTAGCTGTGAAGATTAAACGTCTTTTGCTGATTAGCTGTGAGTCTTAACACACACATTTTCACTGCCTAATCACACACAAATCAATTTTATCCCATAGAAAACCATCATTACAGTCTCTCTAAACTGTGTAAATCCCATGGAAATGGTTAAAGTTGGGTCACTTTACAAAACTGTTCAAATTTTGCTAATTGTTCATCCGATCGCCTTAAGTTTTTTAGAAGATGAAGTAAATTAGATACGCTTTACAAAAACACCATCAGCATCAACATCAGAGTTCCCCGCATATAAAAAGTGGCCAAAGTTAAATTGACATGCCTGAGAAGATTAGCCATAATTTGATAAAGAAAGCACCAAAATGGATAGAAGAGTTCTTTTGATGCATTAAAGATTGCTAAACATTAGGCCCTATTATTACTATTTCACTTAAGAAATTCACGTTTCACATACTTTTACAAGCCATGTATTATAGTGTATGACATGCGCTAAAGGCAATACAAACATTAATTGGGCAAAAATCCTTTTCAAAAAATAAATAAACTGAACAAAATACGAAAGAATAACAAGCTTATGACGAGGTCAATCAACTCAGCCAGCTGTTTTATTACCTTTTACAGAAAACGCCATCTGCTTTGCACATACGAGGGGCAGTCAATAAATAATGAAAGTGATCATGGTATGGGATGCATGAGTGATTCTATTGAGGGGATAATGTGATCAATACAAAGTATGAACCTTTGTCTTTCAAACAATACAGTTTTGGATTTTTAAGTGTGAACTATGACGGTCATAGCATTGTCTCAAAGTAAGTACACTTGGGACACTGCTAAATCAGTTATTTGGCGGGAAATTTGAATTGTTTTTATGAAACACGTGGTAAGAAGATTGCATAACATGACATCAGAAGCAGGTAAATCCCGATTTTTTTCCCCGCATAAATATGATACAAAAGACAATAACTTTAATCCCTGTGTAATTTGGAATGTGTAGTATAAGAGGAAAAAGTAAGGAGAAGCAATTGAATAAAAGGTATACAAATATCAGTATTTCAAATAGCTAATTTTCATTTAAAAATGCCCAGTCAGTGAATCACTAATATTGCGGAAAATCAAACAATTTAGGAAAAATTCAAGCAATTAACCAGTTTGGAAGATTCCATATGATAGTTAACTAATTATCTGAACTTATTCGCACGAAACCTGCAGAAAAAATGCGCATGCGCAGACGGCAGATAGTTTTGAAACGGGCCCAAAATGGCGAAAATCATGAAATTTACCAGATAAAATCTTACTGTGCCTTCAAATTCTAATCAGAAATAATGAAAAATGCTTAAATCAATGTGTAAACATATTGTGATAGTCAAAATGAAGATACACATGAATGTATCAATCAAAGATGGCTGCCACAACCTCTCTTATTACTGTTATCTTTAGAGCTGCTAGATATGTATTGTGTAAGTAATCGTCATATAATTTCAATGGTTTGAGGAAATTTTATGAACAGCTCCTTTTGAAATCCCCACTATTATTGCTTTACATCCCACAACAATTTATTAAATTATAATCCCTCCATTGTTCTTTATCCTTTGTTGTTTTCTAAGGTATATTATTGCGGATTTTGCTAAATAAAAGCGTATTTGAGATGGTCCCTTCTTGTTCGTATTAAGGCATTCAGATCTAAAAAGAGTGTCAAACAGAGATAAGTGTGTATTCTAACTATGTGCCAAGTGTTATCTGTTTTTATGCTTGCATTGCCGAGATATACGTAAATGTATCAATCAACCCATATTCAACATATTACATATCCAGCCAAATAATTGACAGATTTCAGTCAGTGTCTGAAACCTATTGTGTTTATGTTAATGACATTACATAACCAAAGGTATCTAACAATCCAAAAGTGTATTGTTTGAAAGACAAAGGTTCATACTTTGTATTGATCCCATTATCCCCTCAATAGAATCACTCATGCATCCCATACCATGATCACTTTCATTATTTATTGACTGCCCCTCGTACATGACAACAACATTATATGTTACATTTTCTATTTAGAAAAAAAACACACGTAAGTTTATTACGTGTTTTCCAAGAAATATTACACTAACTTCAAATTGAATCCTACTGAACATTATTATAAAGGGTTCAACAAAAGAAAGTATACCACTTTGCTTATGTCATTTTGAGTAACATTCAATTTCGTTTGACCAAACAGGCTAGATAGGCATTTAGATGAATCTTTTAGGCATAGTTTGATATCAAATTTGCCCTCTAACAACAAAGATAAACCATGATTAGCACCATTTAAAGAAAATTGGTCACAGGCGAGAAAATGCTGTGCGTGGCACTTTGAATGGCCGGGAATGAAATGGATATTGATCACACAGTGGGGATGCGCTGGGTTGTGCCTGAGCGAGCGGGCTATTTGATTATGAACAGGTTGTTACCTGAACATGTGGTCTTTTCTTCCCGCGTATGTGTATTGAAAATGTGACTTTTGAAAAGTGACCTAATTTTCTTTAAATGGTGATAATCATGGTTTATCTTTGTTGTTAGGGGGCAAATTTGGTATCAAATAATGCATAAAAGATTCATCTAAATGCCTATCTAGCCTGTTTGGTCCAAAAAAATTAAATGTTACTCAAAATGATATAAACAAAGTGGTATACTTTTTTTCTTCTTTTTTTTCTTTTTTTTCTTTTTTTTCTTTTTTTTCTTTTTTTTCCTTTTTTTTTTCTTTTTTCTTTTCCACAGTGCATATAGCACTCGTGCTTTTATTTTAATTAACTCTTGTCATTTATACATAGTAACATATTAATAATAATCATATTATGTATTTCATATAATTAAAACAATATATTCTTACTATCTTAAAGATTTTTAGTTACATATTACTTCTTGTTTTGAAAATCATATACATGTATATAGTGGTAGCATAATAATCAATATCAAATATTCATTGCATACGTACAGTATTGGCTTCACAGATTTTCACAAATACACTGTAGCAACACAGACTTTTGGTCTTTGATATGTTTTGCTATTTCAGTATAGAGTCTCACATCTTTTTTGAATATGATGTAGAGGTTCTTTCTGACTTTTAGAAATGTGCTCTTGTCGTTTCTGAATTTACACCACGTTTTGAAAATTGTGTATTTTCCCAAAGTAAGTAGAGTATTAACGACATGTATATTATCGTTATCTCGTACTCTCTTTATCTCGAAACCCAGAATGAGTGTTTCGAAGTTTACATTAATGTTTCGATTGAACGTTTTATAGAAATATTCGGCTATATCGGTCCAAAAACACGTTAACAGGTGACATGAAGTAAATACATGTTCATAATCATCTTGTACATTGCATACGATACATAGATTTGAATTTGACATATTCCATTTATGTAGGTGGGTTCCACATGGTAAAATATTGTGTAGCAGTTTGAAATTAAATTCCACCAACTTAAAATGCTTTGTTAGGTTAATTGTTTGGTTTGGCCAGATATCATTCCATTCAATCTTACGCTGGAAACGTCGATTCCAAAAAGTTTCGCAAGTTGCTTGAGTAGCCTTATTATCTATTATAATCGAATAAACCATTTTGCTTGTTATTTTATTCAGATTATATTGAGTGTAATGTTCTCCATTCCATTGAAATGAATTTCCATCTTTTTTACAATTACCATTGTCGTCATGGTCTTGACTCTTTAAAATGGTTCGCCATGGTTTTGGTAAGCTATCAAGTATAATCTTATAATCATGAAGATACGTCACAGAACCCAGTTTATCTTTTATTGATTGAACTGACATGAAACTGGTTTTTGTACATATATCTCCAATGTAAACTATATTACTGTCTATCCATTTTTTCATAAATAAGGCTTCGTTGTTGCATAGAATATATCTATTCCCCCATATTACTTCATTTTTAACATCAGCTATAGTATTTGGTGAGTTATACAACACGTTTGACTCATGCCAGCTCTTTGCAATTTGTCTATAGAAATCTGGTAAAATATGAGTCTTTAATGGTGGAAAGAGATGTTCGCTATCGAAATTCATTTTGAAGATTAACAGATCTTTTCCAAACTTTTCAAGATAAGATATGGGTATAAGCTTCCATTTGGCAAAGCTTGTGTCACATAGCCTTTTAACCCATGTTGTCCTCAAGGCAACTATTTTGGTTTTTACATCAATAAATTTAATTCCACCGTTCGAATAATCATTTATCATACATAGACGTTTAATTTGATCTCTTTTTCCTTTCCATAAAAAATCATATATTAATGTTTCTATTTCTTTTACGATGCATCCCGGTATAACTAGCACATTCATTATATATATAAGTTGGGACAAGGCAATAGCTTTAACTATAACAGTACGACCATATATTGTTAAATCTCTTTTCCTCCATACTGATAGAAGTCTTTTAAGCTTATCAAGTTTACTTTCCCAGTTCAGTTTTTGAATTTCGACCAAATTAAGACCAAAATATATCCCAAGTGACTTCACTGGGCCGATTGACCATTTTATATCGATACTGTTCGCTGGAATTTGTTTATTATTATTAAGCCATATGCCTTCAGATTTAAGCATATTTAAATTCAATCCAGAAACTTTACTAAAGCATTCAATAGTCTTAATAACTTCAAAAGTTGACTGTTGATCTCGCGTAAATACTGTCGGTCGTATCATCGGCTACCTGGCTTATCTTAATTTCGGTTTCTTGTGAGCGCCAATTGAACGGTATTTTGTTATCTGGTATGGTAAAGCCTTTAATATTACGATTATTTCTGATATTACATGCTAGTATTTCTACTGAGATGACAAAGAGTAAAGCTGATAGTGAGCATCCTTGCCGAATGCCTCTGGATAGACTGAAATATCTAGACTTCCACCCTTTATTTATTATACAACTAGAGCATTTACTATAAATGGATTTAATATAGGTTATAAAATTGGATCCAAATTTAAATTTCTTTAAAGCTTCGAAAATGAAGTTCCATTCCAGACTGTCAAATGCCTTTTCGAACTTTCTTTTGTTGAACCCTTTACGTACAATATTCGAATCGAAAAGTTCAATTCATATATTAGAATCGAAATCAGCGCCTTTTGTGTCAACTACTCACATTTCAATACCACGCGGATTGGTAAAAACACGAGTAGAGTTATACTTACAAACGCACACCCACTTCCAATTGATATTTCCTGATTTCCTCCAAGTTTTCCTACAAATGACCAGCACCTAATTATATATAAATAATAAAAAGGTTTTCAATTCTTAAAAGGAGGTGTCCACCAAACACAACATACCGGTAGTGCATTATATGTTAGTAAAATAATTATCTAGCCCAAATCACGCAGTTATGTAGAACAAAACATCATAATTTATCATGAAAGCGAATAAACACTGCTATCTCTCAACATGCATTTTTTTAAAAATCGCGGTGATCGAAAGTCCCAGTGTCAATGAAGTCATCGTTATACAATGCACTTGCGCACATTTAAGCACCAGTAACCATGACATCATTGATACCGGGACTTTCGATCACCCCGAATTTATGGCAGTTTTTCGGCCGAGTGCATCAATGGTGAGTAGCTGAAAAATAGCGCTACTTCTCTAGTAACTGAGGCGTAACCCAACATTTTGAGAGGACCAAACCGGAGAAAGCTCTTAGGCTAGTAACTTGCGAAATAGAATTGAATCATTCAATGTTGAACAAGGTCTGCATGGTTTGAATCACTGATTCACTGTGTGTTTGTACCGCCAGCGCCTAATTTACGCTAAATCTTACACCTGACCGGACCCAAGAGTAAGTTGAAGCATAACCGTTTATGCTGTAACTAAATGATAATTTCTAATATGCCCGATGGACGATTACATAGATATGATGATCAAATGGGATATCTCTATCATGCAATTCATTATCAATTTGTGTATAATTTACTCAATGACCCAACTTACTTTTGGGTCTGGTTAGGTATAAGATTTAGCGTAAATTAATCGGTGTTTACTAGCCTAGTAGCTTACTCCGGTTTGGCGCTCTCAAAATGATGACTTACCTGTCACTTACTAGCGAGGTAGCACTATTCCTTAGTTACTCGCCATTGTGCACTCGGCCGATGTTTTAGGCCCCTTGCAATTAAATGTGAGTTTACTGTTGCCCGCGCGCGTCCAAAAGTCACCCGCGTGATATATGTAATATTTTAAAAATATTTAATTATTTCATTGTTTACAGCTTTTTCATAAGCTTTAATAAACAATGAAATAACACTGAACACTTTTCTGACGATAAAATTAGCCAATGAGCCGCATTGCAATACTTCCGGGTTGGGAAAACATTTCTGGGAAGTAAAAAACTCTGCACGAAACCTGCAATTGTCGCTTTGTATTGAAATGTGTGCATTTGAAGCATATTCGTATAGGCACGGCAATTGATTACTCGCAGTCGCTTCTGCGCATGACGTCACATTCAAACATTGCCGAGTTATTTTTAGTTTTTGCCTAGCGTTCGCAAAGTCGTACCGCCGAACTTCTTTGGAGTTTCCTAGTGCATTCTGGGTAATATTTCAGGTTTGTTTACGATCGCCATCTTTAAAATTCTTCGAGCTAGCGTAACGAATTTTGTTCTACAAACATCGAATATCTCATTAATATTCATATTCAAAATCGAATATCTCATTAATATTCATATTCAAAATAGGGATGCAAATATGAATAGATTCCTTTATAAAAGAAGCAAAATGCAAAGACAAGGCAGTAGGTGGTGGTAGGACATAATTAACAGCATTTGAATTGTATTCGTACCTTGGATAATAGTTAACAACGCCGACAATATTAAATCAGGTGACTTCACCCCAAAATATTACAATATTAATATTAAATAGTCACCTCGTCCTGGTTTTCAAAAACGCAACAGTAAACTCACATTTAATATGGTCCTATTTTAATGTCTGTTTTATTTTGGTGTAAATGTTTATTTATTATAGATGTAAGGCAAGGTCAAGTTTCCATTATCATTCCATTAACATCATTATTCTCATATATGCAGTGCAGAACACGCTACAATACATTAATATTTTGAGCAAATAAACTTAATTGTATTGTATTTTTACTATAAATATTTCCATATATAGATGTAAGACAAGGTCGATTTGATAAACTGTAACTGTGAACTTTGATTTAAATTAGATGCTCAGTCTCGGCCTCGATTGTACTGTAATAGTGGTTATTTTAGACTGCACTTATACAGGAGCCTGTGAGAAATCTGTAGCCAGTATAGATATATCCTAGCATGCCCGCCTAGTCTCACCAGGTCAAGAGCTGGTAAGACAAGCGAAAGGACTACCTAAGTTCAGTCACACGGAAGACAGCTCCCGACCCAAACTCTTCCCAACTACACAAGACCACCATTTTTTCAAAATCGGCTGAAATCTTGTTCAAACTTGCACAATTTACATTTTGGATCCCGACCAGGGATGAGCAGGGATGATTAGTATGCGATATTCCCCGCCTTCAACAAGAAAATATATGCTGAATCGCCTACCAGTAGGCGACAGCCTCATGAAATCAACAAGATGTTTTAATCGGCGACGCCACTTGTTCAGTCCCCGATCAAGTGTCAAGGTCGACAATTGATCGGGGACTGAACAAGTGGCATCGCCAATTAAACATGCATGATCTTGTTGATTTCATGATGCTGTCGCCTACCGGTAGGCGATTCAGCATCTCTTGTCTTGTTGAAGGCGGGGAATATCGCATACTAATCATCCCTGGTCGGGATCCAAAATGTAAATTGTGCAATTTTGAACAAGATTTCAGCCGATTTTGAAAAAATGGTGGTCTTGTGTGTAGTTGGGAAGAGGTTGGGTCGTGAGCTGTCTTCTATGTGACTGAACCTTCAAGTTGGCTTGCATTTTCTCTCCCGTTTGACCACTGTCCAACTACACACACCACTCATGATGCGCGCCAACTCATCGGCTATCGCTTCCAAACCGCTCATGTGTCCATGCCGACCTTCCCGATTAAAAAAACCTGCCACGAATTTTTTTAAGCTGCGAGAAAAAAATCTTGGCGGTTTTGTCAAATTTGCCACGTGCTCCCGACCACACTAGACTGCAGAAGAGTGCACAGGACAGTCCCAGACCTTGCCGAAACTTCACATGAAAAAAGAAAACTGCTCACGATTTTCGAATAATTGCCAATCGTGACCAGTCTTGACTCTTGAGCAGTCTGGAAGTGGTTTTCTAGCAAATAATCGGCTGTGTGACTGAACCTTAAGGGACAATTTGCCGGACCGGGTAAGCAGCCGTTCCGGCGAACCAGTCGTGATCAGGAAAACAACAGCTTGAACTGTGTAAACGCAATTGAGCTACTGATCAGACTAAGGGGAAGCAATATGGGGATAACGAAGAGATCCCTATTGCTAACCGGTCACCCGGAGCCACTGCTAACCCAATGTGAATGCATGACGCAAGTAGAAACCCTAGGGAGTGAAGGGTGGGGAGCTGAATTAATAAGACATAGAATTCAACACATGTGCAATGAATCAGTGCAATGCTGACCAGATCAAATGCAGCAATGATGACTTACTGTAGACTGTAGAGGGCAGTATTTAGGTACTGCGGCAGAGGGAGTGGGCTCCCTTCTAGCTAGTCCAATAAAAACAGTTACATTACCTAACTTCCTACTTATGAATTTGATGCTCAGATTCGACCTCGAATGTACTGTGTATTTGATGCTCAGTCTTGGCCTCGATTATTGTTTTTTGGATTATTTAATTTAGTTGTACCTAGGAATGTGATATTTAGAATTTTTCGATGGTTATCCGCGATTACGTGTTAAACCAATACGAATTGGTATGTAGGCAAACCGTGCGTCGTCTGGGAAAACAGTATCCCAGAGCCCAGACGCCAACAGCTGAGGCTAGTATTCAGTGTTGTACCTCCCCTCCCCTGTACGTTAACGTGCGCACTGGAGGTTTTTTTGGTGACTCACACTGTACATTATCGAGATAAATGGGGTTACGAGGCTAAAATGGATTCTCAGAAATAGCTGCCTGTCACAATGATGTGATTTAATTTCTGTACAACATCTGTCTTCAAATACACAATTCGAATTCAAGAAAAATGTTTTTAATGTGTGGTGACTCATGTAGTTCCTCCATTTTGTTTTTACTCAGCACGATAAAAATAAAATAGAAATGCCAATTTTGATTAATAAGGACTAAAAAACCAAAAAAACCCCACCCAAACATTGAATGTACGGTTTTCAAGCGGTCAAGCTGTACTTGGTTCCATACAATCCGGTAACAATTATGTAATAATTTCTACTATACACCTAGCACCAAAAGTCCCGGACCAGGTGCTTTGAGGTTGGCTAATTCAAAATATATAATCGGTACCAAAAATCTGAGATATTAAATAAATGAGCAAATTTCTTCCCTGCAGTTTGATACCTCATTCAACAAAATCGAATGGTTACTTTTAAAGTTATGGCGATTTCAATGACCGCGCATAACAAAAGCAAAGTTATAGGTATAGGAAAATCATTGATTTGTGTGTGATAACGCAGTAAAAATGTGTGTGTAAACACTCACAGCTAATCAGCAAAAGAGTTTAATCTTCACAGCTATTCACACCCTTTATACCGCAATCACCATGATCACTCCAGACCCATTCCTCAGTTATGACAGTAATCGCACACACAAATCAATGATTTCCTATACCTAGTGCAACTTTGCTGTTGTTTTGCGCGGTCATTGAAACCGCCATAACTTAAAAAGTATCTATTCGATTTTGTTGAATGAGGTATCAAACTGCGGAGAAGAAATTTGCTCATTTAATGTATATTTCAGATTTCTGGTACTGAATATCTATTTTGAATTAGCCAACCTCAAAGCACCTGGTCTGGGACTTTTGGTGCTAGGTGTATAGTGTTTCGTACAATCTGTGAACCGACTTGCATGACCCTACTTTCGTGACCCCACTTGTTCTGATCTAATTACCGCGTATAATGATGCTGTAGGGATGGGGCATTATTTACTATACCATATCAGAGCACAATTATTATTATTATTTTTTTTTTGGGGGGGGCGGTTATTTAACGAAAAAACAACGAATTTTCCGCTCAGCCTCTGTCACGGAAGGACTAGTTTGGTGAGTCATAAGCCCCGTGTATTCTAAAAAATAACATTGCTCCCTGTGTATATTTATATCGGCAAACATTGCTCTATTGCAGGGGATGTCGGACGTTTTGTTCTAATGTTTTATTTATGTTAACACCTCTTAAAAATAAATGTTTTAATCCATGGATGCACAAGTTCATCGCGCTGCCTATAGCGCGTTTGCGGGTACACCAAGCACACGCGCCAGGCAGATCAGAGTGCATTGAACTATTATCGGCAAGTTGAGTCGTTACCCCTGACGCAGGTCAATTCTACCGGAAACGATTGGATTTATCATTTAAATGATAAATAGAAGATGTCTCCTTTTGCAACATTTGTTTTCTCATTTCCCAAAATTAATGCTCACTTCCCAGACACACTAATGGTCTGTTCCAGGTCTTCATACTCCTGTCGTTGCGGATCGGCTGATGTCGACGGTTTCTTTTTGTATTGGCGCACGAGTTGAAGCAATGTCAACTTTAATATATCCGCCGACTTTGGCCGATGCGCAACGACGCGAGTATGAACGGAGCTTTGGGCTTTTTCATTTAAATCCATTCACCACAAATGAATGGAAGACATGACCCTAATCTTCCGCACAGGAAATGTGAATTTCAAATGGGGTTACTTGCATTGATTATGTCTACCGTATGGACAGTGGCGTAACTAGGGGGGGGGGGGGGGGGGGGGAGAAGGGACAGTGAATTGAAATGGGGGGCTCCTAAGACAATCCATGAACCGACAAGATACTTTGAGTAAAGAGATGCGCGCACATCGAGTGAAATTTTTCGACTTTATAGCTATTTTTGCACGATTGAGCTACATTTTTGCTCTAAACAAGCTTGTACCAAAGAATATTTCATTTTTGGGAAGACATGCGCGGGTAGCGCGCGAAATTTTTTCATATGTGTACTTTTGACCATCATAATTCCATGATTCCTTTCGTCAAATGAACCGACAGTGCCAATCTCAACCGACACGACGTCATTATTGGGGGGATTTGGTGTGTACTTTTTTTGTAAATTTCATTTACAGCTTTACTTGATTTCATTGGGGGGGGGGGGGGGGGGGCGGTGGGGCAAGGGTTCCAAGTGAGGGGGGTTCCCCCCCCCCCCCCGCTGGTTACGCCACTGCGTATGGATTATAACTTGAATATCCCATTGAAGATAATAGAATAGAAAACGTTGAACTTACCCTGTCATTTTGACGAATGTGATTCTGTCAGCATGCATTGCGTTAGCTTCAACAAATTGTAAACAGGTATTGCTCATCCAAGTGTCCATGGCTAAGAAAATCACAGCTTTATCTGGATCTAATTATGTAAAATACACAGTTAAAAAGCATTGTTTAAAACAAACACTGTTAACATAATACAGCGTGTTCCAGAAAACCTGCAACTTATTTTGGAGCCTGAACTCGAGTGTAACTGTAACACCACATATCTTGATCATATTGGAACAATCTGGAAACTTTAGAATCTCATCTTTTCGTCTATGGAATAAGAAGCAAGATCAAAGCACTGGTGTTCAAATCACGCGATTAAAAACAGGTATGTCGAAAATCTATCCAGCCAATTTCATTATTGATCGGCTAAGCTCTTCATATAGTTGTGTGTTGTAACGTGAATTTTAGGGGAATTACTCATCGCGTGGCAGAGGGTTTGTGAAAGTTAAAACCACTCAAGCAGAACAAATCCCGGTTGATTTGCGGATTAAAAATCAAAATTTATCTCCAAATATCACCCACAAAAGTATGCAAATAATAAATAGTTATACAAGGGATGTGAAAAGTTGAGATATGGCGACAAAAAAATAAACCATGTCCTATGGACGGATATATATCTCAGATAGGGTTGGTAGTTTCACAGATTTTTTAAATTGATCATTTCGACCAAAATTGAAATATTCCATCTTTACCAGAAAGTCTGTAAATGTCCGATTTTCAAAATTTAAAATTCTTATGAAAGCTGGGCGTTTGCGCAGGGTCTATGTGAAAACGGTTTGAACAATATCAATCGAATTCATACCGTAATACAGCATATTGCCGGCCCTCGGTACAGTTAATTCTGATACACCCTGTATGGGCAGCTAAGAGGAGCCGACATCTGCACTATGTGACGAGGCGAACCGGACTACTGATGACGGGTAAACATATTTTAAGAAAATAAACAGGTTCAACTTATTATTGAGGTATATGAAATGAGAGAATGAGCGTCATACACTCTCAGAAAAAAATGGTTCGGAAAGGGTTCTTTGAGTAAGCTCGGGGTTCGATGTAGAACCTTCTGCACTCAAGGAACCTTTAATGGTTCTAAGAAGGATACAAATGGTTCCAAACCCAGAATGAAAGGTTCTTCCTGAGTCAATGGTTCCTTAACCCTAAAATACGAACTATTTGACACACGGGTACATGTGCATCGGCATGGAAAGTAGATTTCGTAAGGATTTATATATCCATTTTATTAAATGATTAATTCAAGACGTCACTCACTTAGTGATTGTTCACAAACCAGATACATGCATTATATTAATGAAGTAAACTAGAAAAGTATGCAAACAGCAAAATAAAATGGTTCTATAATAACAAAACTGAAGAACCTTTTTGGTTCTTTAAAGAACCTTTCAAGAGGGTTCTTTAACCCTGAAGAACCCTCAGGGTTCCATATAGAGGACAAAACTGAAGAACCTTTTTTTGGTTCTTTAACGAACCTTTCAAGAGGGTTCTTTAACCCTGAAGAACCCTTAGGGTTCCATATAGAGGACAAAACTGAAGAACCCTTTTTGGTTCTTTAAAGAACCTTTCAAGAGGGTTCTTCAATGAAATGGTTCTTGGGAAGAACCCATGAGGGTTCCATATGGAGGACAACGTGAGGAACCATTTATGGTTCTAAGTTGAACCTTTTTTGCTGAGAGTGTAGTAGTTGTTTGAATAAAATATCTATAATGTTTGTTTATAGTATTTTTTTAATTTCAAGATTAGTAATGCACATTCATAGAGCTCTAAAACAAAAAGGATATTATTCTTCGAATGATTGAGGCAAATCTTTGTTAAAACTTGAACCAGTGTTTCAATAAACTTTGATGTTTTCATTTAATTTATGACACAAAAAGGTTTGAGATGAGATGAGGCTTTATGTTTACAGAAGATATAGCGATGTGAGGTAGTGCAACTATTACTCATCAAATCGGTTCAACTGAATGGATTTCGACGTATCTTTCTCGTATTTCTTAAAACCCTTAGAACCCGAAAGGCACCAAAATAGACCTTCAACAACGGGCGTAATAACCCGAAAGGCACCAAAACAGACCTTGTGAACAGGTGACACATTGATCATATGATTTTGACTGGTCATATGACTTTCAAATCACGTGATGTTTACCCGATGTCAGATGCCTTGTTTCCACAGGTTTACGTTGTGTTTTGATGTCATTTGCTGAAGAAAACTGTCAAAAATAGCACGAAATGGGATGAATATGTTTGCGCAGATCATTCTCAGGTATACAGTAATGCATTGTAGTACGGTTATGAATAGCAATTTTGGCGATAAAAACAGAATAAAACTGATATAAACTGATGTTTTATTACGAATACATATTATTACGATGATAGAGGGCAGTATATCACAATGTAACGATCAATCAGAGGGTGTAAGATAGGGAAATCACTAAATATAGAATTATCCTGTATTCGTGATAATAAGTCAGGGTGGCGCGACAGACTCGCACTAATAACTCAGGGTTCAAAGGGTTTTAAACCGATTTAACAATTATGATTATTTATCGTAAGGTTATTGTTTAGATTCTAACGTCTCCAGAATGTATAAATAATATGATAGTAATCCATGGAGTAAACGGAAAACTAGAATGCTAGAGCTTCGTCAACATTAAATTGAAGGTTCGAATCATGAGGCGGGCTGCGCATCATTTCCCTTCAAATCGATTATTTTTGCTTTATCTCTCTTTACACATCTGCAATTCAAAAACCAATTGAATATTCTAACGTTTCCAAAATGTATATATGGCCATGTGTTTTGAACTCACCACCCAAAAAGGGTGGTGGCTTTGCATATTTGGTGAGGAATCATCCATCTCTCTCTTTTAACTCAACAACTAAATGTGGTAGAGCAATGGTTGAGGTGTCATTTGAAAGCCTATTTATCTAGCTACATTGTGTGAATAAATCAGTTATTTCCATAAATGTTTGGCTGCGATATGATTGATTATATTGTGAAAGTCAGGGGTGGTGGCGGTGGCGGCGGCGGCGGTGGCGGCGGCGTTGTGTACAATCTCTATGGGGAATATAGAAAAAGTTACCAATTCTACGTTCAATTTACAATAACTTCTCATTCCTGTATGGTAAAAACATGATTTTGCTCTCATTTTATAGATTATTTTATATTCTATAATATTCTGTTTCAACAAACGTGACAACTATTATGTAACAATTGTAATCATAAATCGATTGCATTGCCCTTGGCTTTTTCCCTATTCGCTACACAGTGAACTTGTCCTTATTCATCGGTTTTACATACATGACTATAGCAAAAAAAGTATTCATACGATGATAGCCAAGTTATACATTTTTGGAAAGCTCTCAAATAGGGGAATACAAATATGCCATTTAAATCAGGATAGGGTGAATAGCCAAAAAAATATATGTGTAAACTCTAATAAATATGAAATGTAAACGTTTGTGCTCATTCACTTCCCGATATAACATATTTCAACAAGTTACCCTTGACAACCATTATGTTCTGATGGGTAAATTGCATGAGGAACTAATAGATCCGGTAAAATGATGATTGGGATAGGAATAAAAAAAATATTGAGCTTTAATCAAAATATGAAAAAAATCGATATTCTTTAAACATTCTTAATCACAACATGTTACCATTAGGTCATATGCAAATTCCAATAGCATATTAAGATTCCTTGTGATATTACCGTTCAGAAAATATATACTTTTTATGGGGTAGAAGAAGTAGTTTCTGCGATATGCTAATTTGAATCTCAGATGGTGTAAAACGTAAAAATCTGGACATGCAACGGTAAGGGTGGCGAGTTCAAGACACATGGCCATATATGATTGTATTTCACGGTGTAAAAGTGAAACACGAGCGCCGTCAAAATAAGTTGCAGGTTTACTGGGACACGCTGTATGACTAGAGATATTCTTTCACCGCTATGAATATTTTTCGATTAATACACGATTATGCAACAAGGCATTTTTTTATAACACAGATATATATATATTATATAATATATTTCAAAATAAAATGAAAAGAAGATAAATTAGTCTTAATTACTAAAGACGGAACCCTGTTTTTTTTCTTCAAAAGGATGGGAGTTGTTTGCTTAGGCTTACATGTTGCATTTCGTCAACACAATACCTTGAGATACCACACCACGGGATAGGCCCCCTATACTTTTACATGTTAAAGGGGTGTTAGAAAACGTCGATTTTCTAGCTTATAAAGCGACTGGATTTTTCAACTTTACATTTTTTCATCAAGTTTATGATATTTGTGATCATTGAAGTACAACATTTATATAGGGTAATCCTGGAAGTTCCGAGAAATAAGCCCCCGATTCTGGACAGCTGGCGAATCGCTCTCATAATATCATCAACAAATTGAGTAGTGTTGACAGAACATTTTCAGTCAAAATCACACAAAAACCTGCAAAATGTACTGAAAAGATCTCTTTTTGCACTGTGGTAATAGGTATTAGTCCTAAAAGCAGGATTATATTCCAACTTTAATCATTTGAGGGCAATAAGTACCTTTCCTAATGAGTACCTTTCATAAATCCGATTAGTATTACAAATGGACCCACTTTATTTCGTAATGTGTACATCATCAGTACACTGCAAAAACTCTGGTGTTAGTTACACTTAGTTGGTGTTAAGCGTCTTGGTGTTAAATCAACACCACTTGAACACCACTTGGTGACTGCAAAAATAGAGTAATAAATGTAACACTGCACATGGAGTTAGGTTTCTGGTGTTAAACCTGGTGTAAGAATAACTCCCATGGGTGTCATTATTCTACACATGCGCACGGAGGTTGGTTATATTGGTATTGTAACACTTTGGATTGTATATTTATACATTTGATCTAGTGATTCGATCTGCAACATGCATCATTTCATAATTAAGTATGCATTTGACAGCTTGTCTGGCGAATGCAAAATTTGCCATTTGGGACACCCTGTATTTTCGGTTGGTCACACTTTTTGGGGATGAAGTGAGAGCATTGTAATTTAAATCACCCCCTTTATCGACCAACTCGCCATATGCGGTTGACTGCCCATGCGTGGCTGTGTACCGAGGTGAATAGTCGTCTGGTTGTGACGCCAGCCAATCAAAGGCTCTCTATTATTTCGCGGTTTATTTCGGTTGCGCTTTGCTTGTCACATTTTCGGTTGAGACCATCAGGGCTAGTTGGTAAATTTCGTGCTCTGCGCTAAATACGTAATTCATTGCTGGGTGATTATCACGCATTGGAAAAAATTTCAAGAGTTTAACATCGACTGTGACTGTTGGGTTGAACCAGCATTCTTCAATTTATTCCTTGGTATTATATGCCATGACTTGGATTTGGCGAGGTAAGATTGATTTTAAAATTGTACATCTTGAAATATCATTGTTTTTAGGGTTTAGTGATGCGTTCGGTCGTTTAAATATGTGATATGGTTTATTTACGTGCGTCCGGTGGTTACCTTCATCATCTGTTCATCGGAATTGTTAAATTTGTCATGGTGTGTGCGTAAAATGTGTAAAGTTTAATCTTCTGGGCACAACTTTTGCCTAGTAATCGCCTTTAAAAGTTAGTTTTAATATTGTGGTGTTTTTTTGCATTAATATAAATTTGCAGAATTGTTTGTTGATTATGTTCTCTCTTTTTTTGTCTTATCGTGAAATACCTCCTGCCGAGTACAACGGCATCATGTAGCGTGAATTTGCCAGAGACATCGAATGCTTCCGCCATTTTGTTGAGGCTACCTGTACTTCCTACCATACGTTGCAAGGGCCCTAAATCGGCGATGCTATCTTCTACAGGGAATCCAGGCGCCACTGCTTTTGTGCTAATAATTGTCAACATTTATTCGGTGAGCAAGTTATATTTTTCCACACATCAGTATCATGTCCTGAAGCCCCGCTCACTTTCCTACACCATAATGTGTACCATATTGCATCCTTAGATCTATTGGTCCAATATTTTGGCGAATTGGTGTGAATATTGCATTTTTTGTTTTTTGGTGATATGAAATTATTGTTCGTATGATAAATGAGGCACTGCTCATTTGTATCCAGGGATTTCCTTGATGCGAGTCATGCGCCCGGTCGCAATATTATTTGCCGTAAACTACTTGTGAATATAGGGTGTAACTCATTCTTTATCGCGTGTACATACATGCTATAAACCCGCAGATCTAGCTAAACTTGATATTTTTCAAAGGAAGATCCTCCGTCAGTTACAGTTTCTGCCAGAAAAACCTACACCAGCCACCCAGGCGGTTTACGGTCTCCTAGGCGCAAAACCAATTACAGCAGTAGTCGAGCAGGCAGTCCTCACCCACTTTGGAAACATCATTAGAAGCAAAGGGACAATTGAATATGAGCTCGCCCACAGACAACTAGCAATCAAGGATGATAGAAGCAAGAGTTGGTTTATCCATGTCAAGAAGCTGATTCGCAAATATGATCTTCCCTCAATATATGATCTCTTGGGAAGTCCACCTGAGAAAAACACTTGGAAGAGTATGGTACACTCTAAGAAATTAAAGAACCCTTTTTTGTCCTGCCAGGAGAACCCTTAAAGGTTCTTTAAAGAACCAAAAATAGTTCCCCAAACGTGGTACAGAACCATTTTTGGTTGATACAGAACCATTTTTGGTTCTATGAAGAACCTTTTGGGGTTCTTCAAATTTCAAGAACCTTTTTTTAAGGTTCAAGAGAGAGGTTCTGTATAGAACCGTCAAAAAAGGTTCTTGAAAATTAAAAAAAATGGTTCTGTATCAACCAAAAATGGTTCTGTATCACGTTTGGGGAACTGTTTTTGGTTCTTTAAAGAACCTTTAAGGGTTCTCCTGGCAGGACAACTTTAGAACCATTTTTTCTAAGGGTGTAAAGACAGCTATCAACAGTTACTGGAATAGTGTGATGCGAGACAAATCTGCTGATAAAACCTCCTTAAGGTATCTTAACACTGCAAACTTTGCTATTGGCACTGCCCACATGGTATGGGGATCTCTGTCAGCTAACCCTCGCGAAGTCGAGATGGCATCTGTTAAGGCAAGACTACTTACTAGTACATATGTTCTGCAGGCTAATCGTGCCAGGTTTAACCAATATGAGGTGAATTCAACCTGTACTATGTGTAAGGAGGAACCAGAGAACCGTCTTCATTTTATTCTCCGGTGCAAGCAACTGGAAGATAACCGCAGTTACAACCTAAACAGAATCAAGCAGCTTCTATATGATATCTACAGTTCCGATATTGCAGATGCTATAATTGAGGACCAGGATATTCTCCTCCAAGTTATCCTTGACTGCTCCCATCCATCCTTACATGATATAACAGACGACCCACCATTGGAGAGCCTGATTGCAGAGATTGAACCAATGTCAAGATGCCTATGCTATGGGCTACATCTAAGGAGAGCAGCACTCTACATAGAGAACACTTCTGCAACCTCTACCTGACGTGTTTTTGTTTTTTGTTTTTTAATGCTGCCAAAATACAATGTTTTGTTGGCATATCTGATGTGCAGTGAACAGTGCACTGTGAACCTTTGATTTATAAACCTTTGTGAATCGTGAACCCTGTGAATCGCGAACTTCTACGAGTCATGCATGAACCTTGTGAGTCGTGAACCTTCTTGGGAATCGTGAACCTTGTGAATCGTGAACCTTGTGAATCGTGAACCTTGTGAATCGTGAACCTTGTGAATCGTGAACCTTGTGAGTCGTGAACCTAGTGAGTCATTATCACTGTGTATCATGAACTTTTAACTTTTTACATATTTTAATATTTTATCGTGAAAGTGGTCAACTTGTGGATAGTGTGGTGTGTACAATATAGCAACTGGTGAAGGGAGCAGTATTATTGACTGTGAACAATTACTACACAATTTATTGTGGTGCGCCTGATTGATAGGCGGGAGTTCCATACCAACCAACCAACCAACCATGGCTCATTTACCTCTTGGGTCAATATCTAGTTTTCGTCCTAATTGGGCAAGATTCGATTTCCGTTCAATGCGTTGTATTTTATTTCCCCCGTGCATTCATACGTTTTTAATCGCCTAATCTTTGGTTTAATGGTGTATTTTTTCTTTTGATATATTACACATTTTCTATAAGTGTGGTGTTGTCACATATTTAATCAATGCTGGTTGGAAGGTACACATCTGGTTATTGATTCGGGAACCTTCGTCCTTTCAATTGGCTCATTCATATTGTAATCCTTATTCATTCATGGTTTTTGAGTGGAGAGGTAATCTTCTCTGATTGATATTCTCTCTATGGTCATGTGTTTTAAGCTCGCCTCCTTTCGCGTTACACACGGATTTTGGCTTTCGCGACATGATTTTAACTTTACACATTTATATTTGCTTGTATACCCCCCTGAGGTAGTAAAAGTATACATTTTCTGAAGGGAAATTGCATGAGGAAACCAAATATGCCATTAAAATTATAGTACGACCAAGAACTAAAATGGTATGATCGGAAATGTTCGGAAAATATCAGAGTTTTTTAATTTTTAATTTGAGATCCATATATTTTTTATACCTACCCCTATCATTATTTTGTTTACATATTTGAATTCCTCATGAAATTACCCATTAGATGATATATATTTGTTAAAGTTACTACGTCGGTATGGTAATTATACCGGCTAGTGAATATCTCAAAATTTTATTTTATATATTTTTAGAATTTTCAGAAATATTTGTTTAAGGATGAACCTTTCCCTGATATCAACTGCATTTCTGAACTCCTCTAGTTACAAGCTTTCCAAAAATGTATACTTTTGCTATCATAGGTTGAACACTTTTTCTGTTATAGTCATTTTTATAAATCCGGTAAATTGAGGCTGGTTATTCATGTTGACTGTGTAGCGTATAGGAAGAAAGCTGATGATCATTGTCTTATCCATAATTAATTAGTTGTTAATAATAGTTGACAAGTATGTTGAACCACATACTTAAAGACTACTAAATATCCTTTGAAATCGGACCAAAATTGTGTTTTTAACATTAGGGGATGACTAGTTATTGTAAAAAGAACAAAGCATGGGATTATCCCCATTGAGTTTGTACAGGCGGCACCCCTTCCAGCCACACCCCTTCCACTAAGGTGCGGGATCGTACACTATCGCAAATAGCCGTGTAAATAGCAAATTAGCGAAGGCTAATGTATAGTGTATAATTGATAGTGATAATGAAGCTATTAAGGTGTATACTTGGCAAATTCGCTAATAGAAAGCAAAATAGCCCGATAGCGTTATAGCGTGCAAATAGCGTAATATCTTATGATTAGCGGCGGCTATTGTATAATGCATTTTTCAAGTAGCTTGCGCTAATGTATAATGTTTAATTCAAGGTGCTAATGTGGCTAATTCCTTTTTCAAAATTGATATCGCAATAGCGTAAGTAGCCAAAATATCTTACGAGTAGCGGCGGCTATTGTATAATGCATTTTTCAAGTAGCTTGTGCTAATGTATAATGTATAATTCAAGGGGCTAATGTGGCTAATTCCTTTTCAAAATTGATATATCGCAATAGCGTAATTAGCTTAAATATATTACTATTAGCGTCGGCAATTGTATAATGCATTTTGCGAGTAGCTTTTGCTAATGTATAATGTATATTTCAAGGTGCTAATGTGGCTAATTCTCTTTTTAAAATCCAAATATCGCAATAGCGTAAATAGCCTAAATATATTACTATTAGCGGAAGCTATTGTATAATCGATATTTACATTAGCGTTAGCTATTGTATAATGTATAATTCAAGGGGCTAATGTGGATAATTTGCTATCAAGAGCTAATACGCTATAGTGATAATGAAGCTATTAAGGTGTATAATTGGCAAATTCGCTAATAGAAAGCAAAATAGCCCGATAGCGTTATAGCGTGCAAATAGCCTAATATCTTATGATTAGCGACGGCTATTGTATAATGCATTTTTCAAGTAGCTTGCGCTAATGTATAATGTATAATTCAAGGTGCTAATGTGGCTAATTCCTTTTTCAAAATTGATATATCGCAATAGCGTAAGTAGCCAAAATATCTTACGAGTAGCGGCGGCTATTGTATAATGCATTTTTCAAGTAGCTTGTGCTAATGTATAATGTATAATTCAAGGTGCTAATGTGGCTAATTCTCTTTTTAAAATCCAAATATCGCAATAGCGTAAGTAGCCTAAATATATTACTATTAGCGTCGGCAATTGTATAATGCATTTTGCGAGTAGCTTTTGCTAATGTATAATGTATATTTCAAGGTGCTAATGTGGCTAATTCTCTTTTTAAATTCAAATATCGCAATTTAAAATCCAAATATCGCAATAGCGTAAATAGCCTAAATATATTACTATTAGCGGAAGCTATTGTATAATCGATATTTACATTAGCGTTAGCTATTGTATAATGTATAATTCAAGGGGCTAATGTGGATAATTTGCTATCAAGAGCTAATACGCTAATTTGCTTTTTGGTAAGTATTATCTGAATATCCTCGACCAGGGAGATAATGTACAGCAAATTCGCTATTTTAAAATTTATAGCGAAGGCTAATGTATAGTGTATAATTGAGAGTGATAATGAAGCTATTAATGATTAAGGTGTATAATTGGCAAATTCGCTAATAGAAACCTAAAAATACCTTGATAGCGTTATAGCGTGGATATAGCCTAATATCTTACGATTAGCAGCGGCTAATTGTATAATGCATTTTTCAAGTAGCTTGTATTAATGTATAATGTATAATTCAAGGTGCTAATGTGGCTAATTCCCTTTTCAAAATTCATATATGGGTTAATGTGGCTAATTTGCTATCAAGAGCTAATACGCTAATTTGCTTTTTGGCAAGTATTATCTGAATATCCTCGACCAGAGAGATAATGTGGCAAATTCGCTATTTCAAAATTTATATCGTAATTGCGTAATTGCGTAAATAACAAGATATCAAGAGCTATTACGCTAATTTGCTTGTTGGCCTGTAGGCCTAATATCTAAATACCACAAACATGGAGATAATGTAGCTAATTCGCTATCAAAATATCATTATTTCAGAATGAAAAAAGTGGGTTTTTAACTACGGGGCATCCGGCTATTTGGCTAATTGGCTATTTAGCTAATTGGCTATTTGGCTAATTGTCTATTTTGGTCTGCTACCGTTAATTTCTAATTTGTTCTAGGTGGCGCAAATTAGCCAACATTTTACCAAACGTTGGTAATTATTTACCCAACAACGGGGTTGTTCATAGTTGAACCAACGTTGGGCAAATTGTTTGCCCAACGTTCTCTTAATGTTAAAGGTTCTTTATAGAACCTTAAGAGCTCTAGGGTTCTAGTAGGATGCGTCGTTATTAAAGGCGCCCGCCCCTTCTTAAAAGCGTAAATTTAAGAATATTTCAAGGGCCCGGCCGCCCCCGACTTTTTAATTTTTTTTATTTATTAAGGGCCTAAGAATATTCCAAGGCCCCGCCCCGACCTTTTTTTTTTAGAATAAATTATTAAGGGCCTTTGTATGTTTGAGGTATAGGCAAAGGAATTTGTAGAATACATCCGAGGGGTGGGGGTTGTTGAACTTAAAAGGCGGTAAAACCGGTCTTTTTTAGTGTTTTATCCGAGGGGGGGGGGGGGGGTCCTTTACCTGCTTTACTAAATGACATGACAGATAATGTTGCGTCGTTCTTAAAAGCGTAAATTTAAGAATATTCCAAGGCCCCTCCGACTTTTTTTTTAGAATAAAATAATATAGGGCCTTTGTATGTTTGAGGTATATGCTAAGGAATTTAACCCATAAAGAAAGTCCCTAGAGAACAGAATGCACCAACACCCAAGATATTTATTTTCAGTTCATAAATCATAATAATCCAAATTCACCTACTTTACTAAATGGCATGACAGAGGATGTTGCGTCGTTCTTAAAAGCGTAAATTTCAGAATTCCAAGGCCCCTCCCCCGACTTTTTTTTAGAATAAATTAATATAGGGCCTTTGTATGTTTGAGGTATAGGCTAAGGAATTTGTAGGTTACATCCGATGGGTGGGGGTTGTTGAACTTAAAATGCGGTAAAATAGGTCTTGTTTATTGTTCAGTGAACAAGAATTTGTTGATCCGAGGGGGGGGGGGGGGGGGGGGGGGGTCCTTTACTTACTTTACTAACTGACATGACAGATGATGTTGCGTCGTTCTTAAAAGCGTAAATTAATGAATATTCCACGAACAAGAATTTGTTGATCCGAGGTGGGGGGGGGGGGGGGGGGGGGGTCCTTTACCTACTTTACTTTACTAAATGACATGACAGAAGATGTTGCGTCGTTCTGAATATTCAAAAAAAGGGTTTGTATGTTTGAGAGGTTTTTTTTGCTTAGGTGGTAAAAACAGATGTTCGGGATGGTTTGCATAGGCGGTAAATGTAGAACAAAAAATGGTTTTCAAGCCAAGAAAATGGTTCTTTGTATAACCTTAAGTATAGTGAAGAACCTTTTTGGGAAAAAAGGCCCCTCCCCGTCTTTCTGGTCTTGTTTAGTGTTTTAGTTAACATGGTGAACCAGTTGATCTTGTTGATCCGGGGGGGGGGGGGGGGGGGGGGGCAATTACCTACTTTATTAAATGACATGACAGAGGATGTTGCGTCGTTCTTAAAAGCGTAAATTTAAGAATATTCAAGGCCCCTCCCCCGACTTTTTTTTTAGAATAAATTAATATAGGGCCTTTGTATGTTTCAGGTATAGGCTAAGGAATTTGTTGGTTACATCCGATTGGTGTGGATTGTTGAACTAAAAATGCGGTAAAACAGGTTTTGTTTAGTGTTTTAGTGAACAAGAATTTGTTGATCCGAAGGGGGGGGGGGGGGGGTGGGGGGGGGGGGCGGTCCTTTACCTACTTTACTATGGGACTTCGGTGTAAAGCGCTATACAAGAGTCGTTGTATTATATTATTATTATTATTACTAAATGACATGACAGATGATGTTAAAGCGTAAATTTATGAATATTCCAATTACAAGAATGTGTTTATCAGGAGGGGGAGGGGGGTTCTTTACCTACTTTACTAAATGACATGACAGAGGATGTTGCGTTGTTCTTAAAAGCGTAAATTTATGAATATTCCAAAAAAGGGTTTATTAGATGTTTGGAGGTTTTTTTTACTTAGGTGGTAAAAACAGATATGTTCGGGATGGTTTGCAAAGGCGGTGTTACTAAATGACATGACAGATGATGTTGCGGGGGTGGGGGGGGGGGTCTTTTACCTGCTTTGCTAAATGACTTGACAGAGGATGTTGCGTCGTTCTTAAAAGCGTAAATTTATGAATATTCCAAGAACAAGAATTTGTTGATCGGGGGGGGGGGGGGGCGGGGGTGCTTTACCTACTTTACTAAATGACATGACAGAGGATGTTGCGTCGTTCTTAAAAGCGTAAATTTATGAATATTCCAAAAAAGGGTTTATTGTATGTTTGAGAGGGTTTTTTTTACTTAGGTGGTAAAAACAGATATGTTCGGGATGGTTTGCAAAGGCGGTGTTACTAAATGACATGACAGATGATGTTGCGGGGGGGGGGGGGGGGGGGTCCTTTACTTTACCTGCTTTACTAAATGACTTGACAGAGGATGTTGCGTCGTTCTTAAAAGCGTAAATTTATGATTATTCCAAGAACAAGAATTTGTTGATCAGGGGTGGGGGGGGGGGGGGGGGGGGGGTGCTTTACCTACTTTACTAAATGACATGACAGAGGATGTTGCGTCGTTCTTGCGTTGTTCTTAAAAGCGTTAATTTATGAATATTCCACAAAAGGGTTTATTAGATGTTTGGAGGTTTTTTTTTACTTAGGTGGTAAAAACAGATATGTTCGGAAGAATTTGTTGATCCGAAGGGGGGGAGGGGGGGGGGGGGGTCCTTTACCTACTTTACTAAATGACATGACAGATGTTAAGGCGGTGTTACTAAATGACATGACAGATGATGTTGCGGGGGGGGGGGGGGTCCTTTACCTGCTTTACTAAATGACTTGACAGAGGATGTTGCGTCGTTCTTAAAAGCGTCAACAGCTAAATAGCAAAATAGCGCATTAGCCACGCGACCCTGTGCAATGATATAATCATTTGTTAAATTCCATCAATAGCTAAATAACCTAATAGCCACGCAACCCAAAGCAATGATAGCACCATTTCAAAAAGGCCTTAAATTGCTAAATAGCCTAATAGCGCGGTACACACCCGACCCAGTGCAATAATATCATCAATTGTTAAAATCAGTCAATTGCTACACAGCCAAATAACGCGTTAGCCACGCTACCCTGTGCCATAATATCATCAAATGTTAAATTCTTTAAATAGCTAAATAGCTAAATAACCCTGTGCAATGATATCATCATTTGATAAAAATCCTTCAATAGCTAAATAGCCAAATAGCGTGTTAGCCACATGACCCTGTGCCATAATATTATCAATTATTAAATGCCTTAAATAGCTAAATAGCCTAATAGCGCGGTAGCCACGCAACCCTGTGAAATAATATCATCATTTGTTAAACTCAACACCAAAATAGCCTAATAGCGCATTAGCCACGCGACCCTGTGCAATAATATCATCATTTGATAAATTCCTTCTATAGCTAAATAGCGCGGTAGCCACGCGACCCGGTGCAATATACTATCATTCGATAATTTCTTAAATAGCTAAATAGCCTAATAGCGCGATAGCCACGCGACTCTGTGCAATTATATTCTCATTCGATAAATTCCTTCAATAGCTAAATATCCTAATAGCGCGGTAGCCCCGCGACCCTGTGTAATAATACAATTATTGGTTAAACTTCTACAATAGCTAAATAGCCTAATAGCGCGTTAGCCACGGGACCATGTCCAATTTATCATCATTTGATAAATTCCTTCAATAGCTGAATATCCTAATAGCGCGGTAGCCACGCGACCCTGTCCAATTGATAAATTCTTCAATAGCTAAATATCCTAATAGCGTAATAGCCCCGTGACCCTGTGTAATAATACAACCATTGGTTAAACTTTTTCAATAGCTAAATAGCCTAATAGCGCGTTAGCCAGGGGACCCAGTCCAATAATATCATCATTTGTTAAATTCCTTCAATAGCTAAATATCCTAATAGCGTAAAAGTCCCGCGACCTTGTGTAATAATACAACCATTGGTTACACTTCTTCAATAGCTAAATAGCCTAATAGCGCGTTAGCCACGGGACCCTGTCCAATAATATCATCATTTTTTAAATTCCTTCAATAGCTAAATAGCCTAATAGCGCGATAGCAACGCGACTCTGTGCCAAATTTTATCGTTTGATAAATTCCTTCAATAGCTAAATATCCTAATAGCGTAATAGCCCCGCGACCCTGTGTAATAATACAATCATTGGTTAACTTCTTCAATAGCTAAATAGCCTAATAGCGCGTTAGCTACAGGACCCTGTCCAATAATATCATCATTTGTTAAATTCCTTCAATAGCTAAATAGCCTAATAGCGCGATAGACACGCGACTCTGTGCAAAATATTATCGTTTAATAAATTCCTTCAATAGCTAAATATCCAAATAGCGCGTTAGCCACGGGACCCTGTCCAATAATATCATCATTTGTTAAATTCCTTCCATAGCTAAATAGCCTAATAGCGCGATAGCCACGCGACTCTGTGCAAAATTTTATCGTTTGATAAATTCCTTCAATAGCTAAATATCCAAATAGCGTAATAGCCCCGCGACCCTGTGTAATAATACAATCATTGATTAACTTCTTCAATAGCTAAATAGCCTAATAGCGCGTTAGCTACAAGACCCTGTCCAATAATATCATCTTTTGTTAAATTCCTTCAATAGCTAAATAGCCTAATAGCGCGATAGACACGCGACACTGTGCAAAATATTATCATTTAATAAATTCCTTCAATAGCTAAATATCCAAATAGCGCGTTAGCCACGGGACCCTGCCCAATAATATCATCATTTGTTAAATTCCTTCAATAGCTAAATAGCCTAATAGCGCGATACCCACGCCACTCTGTGCAAAATGTTATGATTTGATAAATTCCTTCAATAGCTAAATATCCAAATAGCGCGGTAGCCACGCGACCCTGTCCAATTGATAAATCCATTCAATAGCTAAATATCCTAATAGCGCGATAGCTCCGCGACCCTGTGCAATAATGCAATGATTGGTTACACTCCATCAATAGCCAGATAGCGTAATAGCGCAGTAGCCACGCGACCCTTTGCAACTATATCATCCTTTGATAAAATTCCATCAGTAGCTAAATAGCCTAATAGCGCGATAGCCCCGTGACACAGTGCAATAACACCATCATTTGTAAAATTCCTTTAATAGCTAAATAGCCTAATAGCGCGGTAGCATCGCGACCACAATTAAATATAAACACAGACAAACAACTCATAAACAAAAAATACACAAAACCCTCTAAGTACCAAATTAGCAACTAGCGCCCTAGTCTCCGATAATTAGGATATTGCTCTTACGAATAGCGAATTAGCCATGTAACTGTTGGAAAAGGGATTTCCCTCCATAGGCGAAGTACAGTAGATAGCGTCGATATCTTGCAAATAGCTCTAAAAGTGTCGATCCCGCACCATACTCACCCCTTCCAGCACCACCCCTGGTCCCCAAACATCAAACAGCTGTATCTCCCTTTCTGTATTAGCTATACTAATGCCATTTGGCAGGCAGATAGCTTGTTATTAGGGCTTTAAAATGATACCAAATTTGTTGAGATAGTTTTTGTGGTTTTAAAAATATTTGAGGAAAATGACAGCATGAAGCTAAATAATGTAACGGCACCACCCTATTGGGAGGCGAGTTCATAACGCGTGACCCTATATTGAATAGGCCTAATTCGTCTCGTATCCTCGCACCTGTTGAATTGGGGGGATTACCGTTCTATTTCTTAAACTGTGGACTTATCAGATAAGTCCATGATTATAAACCATGCATCATGGGGTAGGAAAATAATTATCTAATGTAATTTGACCATTTAATTTGCGCACAGATCTTATAACGTCAATTTAAATAGATTCTCGTATGTCTTAACTTGTGCTGTTGGGGCCGTTCATTATAATAATAATTAAAAATATTCGGGTATGATCAGTGGCAGTTTGTATGATATGTTTGAGCGTCTTTCCAATAATATTAGAGCAGTGTACAGTAATGAGTACACACATTTAACACTGGCAATAGTTAGATGATGGATTTTTAAAACAAATATTGTTATGATTCTGCTAGTGATTTTGATTAGGCCTACTTTTTGATTGTGACGATTCTTTTATTCAGTGTTTGGTTATGTTTGATTATGATTGCAGTTTTGACGTAATTATGGTTAACTTATGGTTTCTGCTTCTGCTTCTGCTTATTACTATGCAAACACAGCCATAAGGCTGTTATAACGCATAGGTCAGTGTGGTGGATGGTGTGATCAGTTTTTGAAGTGAGCTCTGTTTACGTGTTCTTTAATGTCAATTTGAGAGAGTGCGCTTTTGAAGGCAGAAATGTCTGTTATTGACCGGATGTTTGGTGGCAGGAGATTCCATTCGCGGATTGATTTCGGGTAGAAGGAGTGTTGATAACATATTTTGTTGAAAGGTGGCATCTCGAGTAGATGAGGTCCGGTGAGATTTCTAGTGACGCGGGTTCCCTGGTTTCGGTGCGGAGTTACATTTGATGGTAATATTTTGTGTACTTCTTTAAAAATGGCTATTAGTCGGGACTTGGTACGACGGTCTTCAAGGGTTTCCCATTTGAGGTCTTTGAGCATTTTAGTGACGCTTGATCTTCTACTGTAGTCACGGAGGACGAACCGAGCTGCGCGGCGTTGGATTTTCTCGAGGGAGGCCTTGTTGTTTTCATGGTGGGGGTCCCATACGGTTGAGCAGTATTCTAATCTTGGACGCACAAGAGTTTTGTAGGCGGTCTCTTTCACTGTTTTGCTACACGAGTAGATGTTCCTTCTCAAGAGTCCTAGCACTTTGTTTGCTTTGTTGGTAACGTGCTTGATGTGGCAGGCCCAGTCGAGGTTTCTGCTTATATTTACTCCCAGGTATGGTTGGTGGTCAACAGTCTGGAGAACGGTGTCATTCATGCTGTAGTCAAAAGTGAGGGGCTTGGTTTTGTGTGTGACATGCATGGAGTAACACTTGGTCGAGTTGAACGCCATTTGCCAGGTCTTTTCCCATTGGCAGAGCGAGTCAATGTCGCGTTGAAGGAGTTTGCTGTCGTCTTGGTGACGTATTTCTCTGTATAATATGCAGTCATCTGCAAACAGCCTTACTTTGGATGACACGGTATCAGGCAAATCGTTGATATATAGTAGGAAAAGCAAAGGCCCCAACACAGTTCCCTGAGGTACACCTGATGTTACTGGCGATTCTCGCGAGGATGCTCCCTCTAGCTGGACTTGTTGGTGTCTTGATGTGAGGAAGTGATCAATCCAGTCCAGCAGGCTGGTATTTATGCCGACATTTTTGAGTTTTTGTAGAAGCCTGTGGTGGGGAACTGTGTCGAAGGCCTTGCTAAAGTCCAATATGATTAAATCTACTTGGCTCCTGTTGTCAAGGATCTTGGTTAAATCGTCGATTAGGCCTGATAGTTGAGAGTCGCATGATCTTCCTTGGCGGAAGCCGTGTTGATGGTTTGATAAGACTTTGTGTTTGTCCAGGTGATCCATGATGTGGCGATGAATAATGTGTTCCAAGATTTTACATGGGATTGAGGTGAGTGAAATTGGTTGTGATTAGGTGAGGACTTAAATGTTTTTAGGCAACATCATTTACTGATATAGCGCTATATTTGTAGTGGTGTGTTTGTGCATTTCACTATCTTCGGTATAGGCCTAGTTTTTGGTTGTGATTTTTTCCCCTTGTGAAGGGTGGTTTTTCCTCTTGACTTATTGTTACGTGATATTTCTGTCGTTGTGTGTGCAGTAATGTTGTGGCTGGGTAATATTGTTGTGCAGTGCACAGCAATTCTTATTGCTTGCCCTAGTATATTCTCCCTTGTTTTTTTTCCCCCGCACCAGTTGGTTAGTTTAGTTTTAGTTTTTATTTCCAAGTACTTGAGGCCATCGGTCCAAATACACATTTATACTATTGCCACGTTTGGTATGATTTACCATTATCAAATTCTTAGTAATGTCAGTACGTCCAGGTAAATAAATAACAATAACATTGATTTTATAACGATTATAACAACGATTATCTCCCATTCAGGTTTCTGTATCTCTGGGTGAATGCGTTGTAAACATAATTATAAAGCATGTGATTTGTGGGCGTACACGATTAAGACTCGATGATATTTATAAATACGACCCGATTCAATGGTGGATATGGTGGTGATTTTTTACAATAATTATTCAATCAGTCAGTCAATGATTTTTTTTTACTGCACTGTTTTAATACCAGGGATCTGAGTGATAGTGATGTGGTTATGTTTGTGATCGTCTATGTTGAAAATTATGGGTTTGGATTGGTATTGTTGGTTTCGATTACGATTGAGTATTGATAGAGTGGTTATGATTGCGATTTATTGTGGTTTTGGTTGCGATTATGATAAGTAATAATGCGAATTGTGTCCTGTGTGTGTGTGTGTGTGTGGGGGGGGGGGGGGTATTGTTACGTGAATATGATTATTTTTGTTTGCAGTCGGGGTTTTGATAACGGGTGTGATTGTGGGTATGATTGTGATTGTGTGGGTTTGTTTAGGATTATGATGGTGATTATGATTTTTTGATTTTTTTTATGATTGTGTTGGTACGATAATGATTGTGATTGATCGTGTTTATGCGGTATTTCGAGATTCTGATTCTGATTCTATTCTTTTTACATTTTTACATTTTTTAGTATCATTAATTTGCAGGTTTGAAGTGTGTGTGTTCGTGGTGACGTTTCATTTTCATTTTTTGCAATATTTTTCATAACATGGCATTGTTCAGATCAAGTATTCCGATTATTATTTTAATTCTATTTAGGCGAATTATGAAGTATGAGTGCGTTGTGTTTGGGAATGTGATTATGATTATGATTTGGATTATGATTATGATTGTAATTTGAATTATGATTGTGGTTTGGATTATGATTATGGTCGTGGTTATGATTGTGCTTTTGGTTATGGTTATGATCGTGATTATGGTTTTGGTTATGAGTGTGATTGTGATTCTGAAAAAGAAAAGAAAAAAGTTGTGACTTATTGTTTTGTGATTGTGATTATGATTTTGATTAGGATTGTGCCTGTGATTGTGTCTGTTATAATGAGTTTGATTGTTTCTGTGATATGAATTCGATTGTGATCGCGCTGTTGGATTATGATCATAATTTTCAAAGGTGATTATGATTGTTATGGTAATTATGTTTGTGATTGTGATTTTGATCATAGTCGTGATTGTACTTATGATTATGATTGTATCTGTTTGTGCGTGTGACTATGATTTTGATTGTGTCTTATCTATCCCCCGCACTCAGTTGGTATATCTTGCTGGTATGCATAATGTTACGATTGTATGACGTTTGGGGCTTGATAGCAGTAGCGTAGCGAGTGGGGGGGGGGGGGGGCGGGTGGGGCGAACTGCCCCCCGGAGAGAAAAAAATTGGCAAAATGGGGACGAAAAGGGCGGAAAATCATGTTAAATCAGCCGTTTTTTGACCTGGTTTCTTTGAAATAGGGACCGTTATGGGGATCTATGGGGATCTTGCCCCCTCGGAGTGGCTGGGCTGGCTACGCGGCTGCTTGATAGTGTGTACTGTGTGGAGGGGGGGGGGGGGGGGGGGTGGGGGGTGTGGGGGGTGGGGGGTGTGGGGGGTGGGGGGGGGGGTTATTGTTACGTGAATATGATTATGTGTGGGTAGTCGGTGTCGTGACTGTTTGTGGCTGTTAGTGTGATTTGTTTTTTTAAATTGTGATTGATGGTATGATTGTGGTTGCGATTTTATTTGTGGTGCGTTTAGGATTAGGATTGTGATTTGATGGTGATTAGGATTACGAGTTCTCAAACCTTATGCTAGAGCTTGCATTTGTTCCGGGAAGGGGAGGAATTGCAGGATCAATACTATGAATGTTTGTGCTTACGTCAATGCAATCATCATGGTGGTTCCAAATATGGTAATGAATTTTAGTTATTTTTTTTAAACATGTGAAATTTCAGATGATTTGTCTGCAAACGCCTGCCGCATGGAAAGTATTAATATTGATTGATGTTTGCTGTATTTGATCATATCTAATATATGTTTATTAATTGCAGTTTAAAACGGTTCGTCCGAAGAATTAATGATTTAAACTTTTGATCTACGTACATTATTATAATGGATCAACCAAGAGTTTTACACATGTTAAAGGGAATACAGATTGCTTGCAGTGAAACAGCAGCTGCAGTTGTTGCTGTCGTACATGTCGTAAGGCCTATATTTACATACATTTACATACGAGACACAATTGTCAATTTCATAAGGTATGATGAATAAATGATCTAATCATTATGGTCAAAGCAATGTCGGCCTTTTCTGTAGGTATAACTATAAGCACTATTGGTGTTTTTAGTATTATTGATGCATCATTTAGTTATCTAACACGTAAATCGGTATTTTTGTCGAACTATTTACTTGGGCTTGCCCAATTTTGTTTTTGTTTGAAATAATCCTTACAGTAACGTTCTGGATCGTTGGTGATGGCTGTTGTAGCTATATACGCTGGTGACCCACAGCCCGTAAGTGCCGAGGTAACCCGTTAGCAGTGAGGCGTTGTGTTGGAAGTACTATTAAAGTGGCATGGACCAGGAGGCCGAAGACGCTCAATCTGTTTGTGACATTGATTCATATGATTTTCGTGTAAACAGCAATAATGCTTTGTGAATGAGGTCGTTCCAAATTGCTATTGTGCAAATTGCTATTGTGCAAATTGCCATTGGTGGGTCGTTTTAGGGGAGCAGATTCCACGGTACCAATAGGGGAACCGGCAATTACGATACACATTGGAATTAATGTGCTAATATTAAAAAAGACAGTTTGAAGTGTCTGCCACTAAAAGTTGCAAAAATCTGGGTCATTGGTTTTGAAACAATAGTATCATTAACATCAAATTTGCATAATTTTCCTGTCGCCATGAATACACGAATTAACCCTTGTAACAGGAAAACAAAACAACACAGAACCATGCTGTTTTTTCTAAGTTGAAGAACAGCGTACATACTGTTAGTATATGTCAAAATAAATTTTGAATTTAAATTAAAAGATAGATTTTTAACATAAATATCTACATTTTTTGTCATTTTTTTGAAAATGACCTAACATTTTCACTTATTATAGAAATACCAAACAATAGTTTTTATTAATCTTTTAATTGTATGATTAAGATATGAGTTCTGATTGTCCATGTCAAATGTGGTGGTCGTACGGCAAATATTGTGATAGTTGTGGTAGAAAACAGCAATTCTGTGTTTTTACAGTTTTGAAGATACAGTATACATGTACATATAGCGGACTGTATAATGAGTCAATGAGCCCATGCGTTACAATAGCCACTTTAATTGTAGTAGTGTAAAACACTAACAATTAATACGCGCTGTCTTACACAAAATGATGTTCAACATGTTCAAAATGGAGGATATTTAGATATTTCTATTCATACTTCTAAATGTGAGTTCTATGACACAGGAATTAAGCCTAACATCCTTTTAATGTGTTCGCTGTAGGTTAGAAAAGCATATTTTAAGGATCCAATGAGTGGGACTGACACTTTCGATACACTTTTCGATTTTAAGGCTAAATTTGTAACTGTTTCAAATTTTTTGTCAGTAAATTGCGTCACCTGTTTTAAACAATGGCACCATAAGCATCAAATGTGCAAAATATGAGCATTCTTCTTCATAAGTTTGACATATTATGGTATTGACATAGATTCTTGTCTTTAATATGCAATTTAGTGGTCATATACAAATGGTGGTTGTGGATGGTATACTAAATATCAAATCGATGTTTTACAGAATTAACACAATAGCGATTCCCATAATGGCATACATCTATAGTCGAGCATCAACACATATGAGGACATTTAAATATACCCGTTATAAAAAGTATAGAAATTACAGTCAATCTGAGGACAAAATTATTTATGTCACCACCATACATGTGAGGACAAAAGTATGTTATGTATATTGACGTCTAATGGAGTACAGGGTCATACACCCTAGGGTTGAGGACACTATACTCCTATACGTTTTCATGCATGAAAAATTCGAGGACTTGAAAAATGTCCTCACATTTATTTGTTGTCCTCACATTTCCGGCTGGTATAGACAAATGTCTTCAAATTGGCGGGTGCGCAAGTACACATAGCCTATACATAACCCCATACATAACCTACATTTATAGTGATACATGTATTTGTCGTGTACTATAGTGTATACATTTTTATATGGCTGCTTAACATTAAATACACAATTTCATATGTTTAAGAATATAACTTTAGAATCCCGTTTAAACAATTTAGATTTATGTAAATATTAAAAAACAAATTTAGGAACAAATAATCGGGCAAAATGTTGTGATATTTGTCATTCGAGGGAATGGAGAACCTGGCCCAACACGCAGGAACTCAAAACGTTAACAAGGAGTACTAAATAACTGGGTATGGACATCAGTGTAGAAAAATGTAAGGTGGTGAAGGTGGGATCCAAAAAGTATGAGTAAGTGACAGCATACTTTGTAATTAAAGACTAAAGGCAGTGTAACAGTTCAAGTATCAAGAAGAAACCAATAACAGATGATGCTCATAACAGGAGATCAAAATAAGAATTGCTGTTGTAACCTTTTCACTTCAAAAGTTGAAACCCATCTGGAGGGAAAGCTCATTGAAATCACGAATAAGGCTTCTACAAGCACTGGTAACACCCTTAAGTCCTTCTGTGCCATGTGAAACATGGCCACTTAATGCACAGACGGAGAACGAATAAATGCATACCATCAGCCGAAAAAGTAAGGAGCATTAAATAAGATCTCCTTTCAGTTACGAAAAGGAGAAAACTCATGGTGGTTTGAGCATGTTAAAAGTTAAATGGAAGCCGGCAAATGCTATTTTGCAAGGAGGGTCAGATGGGGTAAGAGAGGGCCGGGGAGGTTGAAACAAAGACATTGATGAACAACATCAAACAGTGGAAAGAAATGAAATTTGGCCGCCTGATCAGAATAGTCGGTGACAGGCAGCTATGGTAAACTTTTAGACACTACATGCGTCTTATTCTTATGCGTCTTCATAGGCGGTGTTGTCATGAGCATTAGGCCCAAATCTTCCTTTTCCCCTTTTCTTTATCTTTTAAAGTTATTATTCTTTTTTTTAATCAATTACACATTTTTCATGATTACATAATTGTCACCCTCTTTTTTTATCTCAACAAAATTACATACATATATATATCAATATATTCCAAAAAAACCCTGTTATTATATTACTTGTATCATTTCCTTGCATATAGGCCTAGGTAACTTCAAAATATGATTATTTCAAAGTCACACATCTCATGTTACACACAATCAATGTACATTAATGTGCTTAAATCTCAATTCTGATTTTAAAATAAATATAAAATAAAGATGATTTGCTTATTGAAAATCATTTGCTTATTGATAATTTCTTGATAATTGAATACTAAATGCTAATATTACATTTCAATCCTTAGTCCAATGGTTCAGATTGCGGTTGGCCTGGGGTAACATTGATGGTAGAAATGGATCGTTATCAACAACAAGTGTCTTGGTTTCTTGATCATGTAGGCCTATGGTCTTATTATGTACGAGGGTCGTTCAAGAAGTTCTACCTCCTCCCTCATAAATCGCTAATATGAATGGCAGCCTCATGACATTTGTCATGATATCGATTATAACTAGCTATGAATCATAGCTACACAATTATAGTAAATGAAAATTGATATCTGATCCACTGTTGTTGTTTGGATGCAGTGAAAGCCAGAGAGATTTTGGACAACGGAAACGGAAAATTAATTACCCGCAAAATAATCCTTGTTTTTCGTCTTTTTCTCCGTATTGTATGGTTGGATTTAAGGGCACGGGTTTTTAATTCTGAAAATTGACAGCAATGGATGATATCTATATAAATATAATATGTATTGTTATTTATAAATAAGAGTGTAAGCAATATTAACCCTTGTAGGCTTGCAAATAGTAAGATATCAATTCGATAGTCATACCATAGTGACGCCTCGTATGTATTTATGGATTATGTGGTCATAATACACGCTTTAACATGATAGTCATTTATTATGAGTTTTCTTTATGTGCAACCTTCAGAATAATTAATAAGATAGTCAATAGTAGAAAACAAAAGGTCTTGGAGAAACTTGGAATCTTTCCATTTAGTTAGTTCTGTATATTATTGAGGATCTCTCCTTTCATATGAAAAGCAATGACTTGTACAGTGTTCCCAAGGGTTAAACTTAAGGGTTGTCCTGATCTACTTCTGGCTAATCAGCGGGAATATTTTCCCTACCAAATCAGTATTGTTTATAGTCTGTTGAAAATATATCTGCAGTTTAGAACTGCTACTTGACCAATTATAGGTAGGCCTATGTCTGTCTCTTAGAATTGGCCATATGATCAGTAGGCCTAATCGTTACTCCGAAGATATTTTGCTGTTTTTCATCCGTTCCCGTCAAGCTGAATGTACATTCGGCAGCTCGGCTTTCACTTCATCTCTAGAGAAAACAACCCGTAATCAAAGCTACTCAGACCATCAATTTGTTATGAATTCGAAGCTGAGATTTATTAAACCTACAATTGTGGAATATTTCATAAGACTGGCTTTATAATAGTTATCAAAGTTATGAGGTAGGAGATACAACTTATTGAACGACCCTCGTATTATTACATTGTTGATTTATGTTATAAAAAAATTATAAGAAGCTATGTTTTTGATACTTTAACATAATCGTCATGGTATTGATGATTTAGAATGGTACTCTAATTTACTGACTCAAATCAACATGTTCAACTGTCGTCATAGTATCCGTCGTATCTGATCGTTGTATGTCATTCATTCATCTTGAGTCGTAAAATATTTCAAGTTTCACCTTTAGGCCTACTATCAAACCCATTACCATAGCTAGTATATATTACCATTTTCATAATTAATGAATATCTTGTAATCAATCTGGTTTCAATGTGTAGTGTATGATGATGGATGACTATCATTATTTTGTAGGCCTATACCTAATCCTTAACATCAAGTAATCAGGAATATGAAATGATGCTATTGGTCATTGCTTCTACCTTTAAAAGGGAACAGGCGTAGGGGAATTTATTTAAAGGAGTACTTCAAATTGATTTAGATGATTTTTGCACAGCGAAAATCTGTTTTAGATACAAAATAAATCTTTTTCTTACACCATTTATTCATTTATTATAAGAACAAGTGAAATCTGCAGGCAATTGTAAACTGGCTCAATTTCGGAGTTCATGTGCTTTTTGCTTGTGTTATTTTGGGGAGATCTAATAGATAACAAATTTAAAAAAATAATAATAAAAATTAATCCAGATATGACTATCAATTATCAACAACGCTGATTCATTCTTGTGTTGACTAAAAGTACATTCCCTGAATATAGTTAATTAATAACATTTTGAAAATACTGTTTACCTTTTAGATCGTTAAGAATGCCGCAAAGAGTGAATATAGTCATGTTTGTATTTTACAACGCGATGCAACTTGCAAGAATGATACGAATGACACTGATGAGACTCCGTACCACAGTGTTTCTAGTAATACTTCAGCAAATTTCACTACATCTTTACTGTTAATCTTTAAATATACAAATTCTAATATTTATATAGAAAACAGTAAAACAGTATCCATTGATTTCCCAATTATACGAGTTGACAAATAGAAATTTTACCATATATTATGAGAACAATTTTACCGCACAAATTCAAACGTAGCATAAAAATGCCTGTGTACATGAGTACGGTAATGCATACCGTCTGTCTACAGTACACGAACAATGCTTCACAGCGCTCATTGATAATACAGGTATTCAGTAAATGTAGGGCCACCAGGCATTAAAGCACTCTATGGCGATTGTCAAAATGTGAAATAGGAGGAGTTAGTTTTTGTGGCCTAAATATAGTTCTATAGGGCTTCCGGGCCTGAAATATTCACCAAAAACGCCAATTATATTGATTATTAAGAATAACCAAAAACATATTCTGATTTATTTAATAGGTTGTAATTACACGGAACGGAAGATGGTGCAAATGAAATAAAACAAAAAACTGGGTTAATTTATGCAAAAATAAACATGATGATTTCAACTTTTTATCCCAATATTGGTATTATTTGATAGCATGATATGTTGTCCAAAGCTTGCAATTTACCAGAAGTCGTTATGTCGTGTCAGTTTAAATATATGGCGTGTAAACGCAAAATTCATTTAGTACAAAATAATATGCAAATTCTATGCAAATTAGGCTGTACCTTTAAAACTATCACTCCAAATGTTTGCAACTTTCAGGACTTGAAGGCCCAAACATCTGTCTTTCAATTTATCAAAACAATTCCAATGTGTATCCAAATTGCCGGTGTTTCCTTAACGGAGCATATTTTTTCTGTAATCTGCTGTCCTATTTCTGAGCACTCCGGTATAGAACATTGAATGCCTTGGTAATGTGAACATCCAGCTAATCAGGCAAATCGTTGCAAGTTGCCTTTGGTTGGTTTATTCTGAATATTTCAATAAAGACTGATCAGTAAATGCCGTATCAATGAAATCGTTGTGCTATCAGGCAAATTGTTCAAATGTTGATTGAGTTTAAGCCACATATTGATTTCTAGTTATTACTTCATCGTATGTCGTTAGTCATGAGTCACTTATCCTAATAAGTGGTACATTTCATTCATGTTGGTCTATTGAGAATTCAACACCGAATTGGCACGGGATAGTGTAGCAGCGTTTTTTAAAAACGGAGCCAAATACTATGTTTCTCGTTTTCTCACTGAGTTTTTCGAGTTTTGCGCAGCCGGCTACTATCAGTTGAATTCTTAATGGTTGTCCCACATCGTGTGTCCTGTTTGGGCGTCCGTCAATCTGTATGTTTGGTTTGTTTTTGAAAAAGGCGGGGGGGGGGGTGGGGGGCTGTCAAGTGCCCTCCTGCAGTCGGTCCCTTGTGTGGCGTGAAGTGGGGGTCGGGCGGAGTCGGGGCGGGGGCATTTTCCGCGTCACCACTGATTGCGGTGACTGAGTCTTCCGTTGCTGGGCTCATGGGAAGTGTTTTCGCCCCGGCTCCCTCCGGCAACTATTTCTGTCATGTCCACCTTGTGTTCGTCGTGTACACCGTTGTGTTCCTTGTATATGTCATGTCTACCTCGTCTTCGTATATCCTGTTGTCCATAGTAGTAAATGTTATAAATGAATGTGTAAATGTCATATTAAAGTCGTGGTGATATTTGATGAGTATGTCGTCGTCGTAACCCATATAAATTGGGTTTGTTCTACAATAAAACTGTTCCAATGGTCTCAGCCAGTCATACAAATTCCTATCTCGTGTTTGTCTTATTGGTGTTTTACGGGGTGGCATCTAAGGGCAAGTGGCAAGTAAGAGCATTAATTCACAAAAACTTTCAAGTTTTAATAAATTTGAACTGTTGAACAGTGAAATATGTTATTTGCATGCATTTTATTTAAAAGTACTTCAACTTATCTAACATTAATATTTTAACACCAGAAGGTGTAAATTAAACCCAATGGATTGGACCCGTATTAACTCCAAGAGAGATTAAATTAACACCCTACAGTGTTACTGCTTTACACCACCTCAGTGTCAAAAGTTAACACCACAAGTGGTGTTATTATATTTTAACACCAGAGGGTGTAAATTAACACCGTAGAGAGTGGACCTGTATTAACTCCAGACGAGTGTTAACAATAACACCCATGGTGTTATTTTTAACACCCTAGTTTTTGCAGTGTATACAGTAATGTCCATGCCTCTTACAACATGTATCCGAATTTGTTACGTTTAAATGATTTATTAAGGGTGGCCAAATATATTTGCGAGCTCTGCTCTGACTTTGGTCAGCCCACCAATGTATTTACTTAAAATTATTGTATAATGTATTATTGGTGAATAAAACTAAAACTGACCACAGATGGTCAGATTGAGAGAAAAGCCGAATGCCGGTGGCAAGGACTGTACAATCATTTATAGCGGTGTGAAATCTTGATTATATTAGTGATAATATTAATCTGTTGTATACCGATATAGACTAACGGTGACATATTTAAGCGATAAAAATAATATATACTTTACTAACCACAATCAAGTGATTATTGTTTAATTGTGACGTACAGAGATAAAAATAATGTATGATGTTTATACCCTGTCTAGAATAGCCAGAAGGGGATATTGTCATCATGCAATGTGTAGTATGGTGTTCGTATGGAGGGTGTGTGTTTCCTTTTGGTTTATACATTTAGGTTCGGCCTGTTCAGTGCTCTCATATGAAAAGTCAGACTTCAATCTCAACCACACTTGGTGGTTATGGTTATAATCTTTGGGTGGTAAAATGACTTGAGATGTTTATCGGATGTATACAGATTGACCTATAATGACCCTTGACCCAATTTTGCCAAACATTTAAACTGCACTGCTGTTTAGGGCTTTCATATGAAAAGTCAGACTTCAATCTTAGCCAAAATTTGTGACATTAATAGTTGGGTAAGCATGGTAAGGGGACTTGAGACGCTCATGGGATGGACACTGTGTCCGGACACAGTTTGATTTGTCCATGACAATTTGTGTAGAACACATTCAACTGACACTATTGTACTCATTTACCGATTCTGCAAATTAAAATCCTGAAATTTGAGATTGTACCTTGTCAACGTTTTGCTATATTCTAAATTTGATTACTTGTAGCATAATGTAACATTTCAATCGTTCCTCTAGTCCTACACTTCCATATGATTTTTTTTAAATAACAGGTTTTGGTGCTATAATAGCAAAATTTGACAGTGGGATTTCCCAACATTTTCTGTAAAAAATGTTTGCCTTCTATAGGGGGTGTACCATTAATAAATGGAATAGCCCATTGCATGTATTGGCCCCATGAGTTTCATGGATGAGCCGCGAAACCACTAACATTATTACCAAGGCGGCAGTCGTCACATTGGTAAGAAATCAGTGGCGGATCCGGGGGGGGGGGGGGGGGGGGGGGGGGGGGGGGGAAAGAGAAAGGAAGAAGAGGGGACAAACAAACGAAAAAAAGTGGGGGGGGGGGGTACGAAAAGGCGGATCAACGTTGACGAGAAATCTGATAATTTTGGAGGCAAGATGTATAACGTTTTTTCAACATAACAATTTTAAATCAAGAATTATGAATATATCAGTACGCACAACTTCTTTCTAGTATAGGCCTATATACAAAAAGCCAATATTGATAAAGTGATTGCTTTTCAATAAAATATCGGTAAAAAGTACACACCAAATCGCACCAAATGGGTTCGAAAATTGGAGGAAAAAAAAATCAAACTCTGAGAGGCCGCATCCCCTCAGACTACCCCTCCCCCTGTCCGCGCTTTTCAACCATCTATACATAAATCAACAACATCAGTCAGTATTAAGCTCAACTTCTTTCTTGCATTGATAAAAACCAAAATATTGATCGGAAATGCAGAGGTGGCTTTTCAATAAAATGTTGGTAAAAAGTATACATCAGATCGCACCAAATGAGTTGAAAATTAAAGAAAAAAATATCCACTTGCGAGTCGGCCAGATCCCCCCACCCCCCTGTCCGCGCTTTTCAACCAACAAGAAAATATCTGTATAATATGCTCCACTTCTTTCTTGCATTGATAAAATATATATACACCTAGCACATAAAGTCCCTGACCAGGTGCTTTGAGGTTCGCTAATTCAAAATATATAATCGGTACAAAAAATCTGAGATATACATTAAATGGGCAAATTTCTGTTCCGCAGTTTGATACCTCATTCAACAAAATCGAATAGATACTTTTAAAGTTATGGCGATTTCACTGACCGCGCATGCAACAGAAAAGTTGCACTAGGTATAGGAATCATTGATTTGTGTGTGATTACTGTCATAACTGTGTGCTATCTGAACGAGACAGATGAATGGGTCTGGAGTGATACAAGTCTTAGCTGATTAGCTGTGAGTTTTTTCAGTGCGTAATGACACACAAATCAATGATTTCCTATACCTGCGCGGTCATTGAAATCGCCATAACTTTAAAAGTATCCATTCGATTTTGTTGAATGCGGTATCAAACTGCGGAGAAGAAATTTGCTCATCCAATGTATATCTCAGATTTTTGGTACCGATTATCTATTTTGAATTAGCTAACCTCAAAGCACCTGGTCAGGGACTTTATGTGCTAGGTGATATATAATTGATTGGAAATGAGGAGGTGGTTTTCGATAAAATATTGGTCAAATGTATCACCAGATCGCACCGAATGAGTTCGAAAATTGAAAAGAAATCCACTTGATCCATCTTGATCGATGTTTTTAATTTCCACTGATGCATCTTCTCCCTTCACACACTTATATTACTATACAGTCATCAGAAAAGTAACTATACAGGTAATAAATTGACTTTTAACTCTAAAAATATATATATCCTACCTAAAAATATTAAAACATAAAGTTGTTGAGAAATTTATCTTCTTTAATTATTTCCCTCAATGGAATGTTTGAGGGTGTTTTTGATAAGCCAGTAGTCAAGTCCAGTCCGTCTTTGTCTTCATGCTAGTATCCCGTGTAGCATCTATCTACCTGTCTGGTGGATCTTAATCTTCCAATTAGGTCCTATGTGTCTGTATGTTGTATTGTAGTCCCTGTATCAATCATGATTAGTCAAGTTCTCACTTTCAAATTGGTGATCAATCTATTCTTCTTGCACTGTGGTGTGTGCTTGCGTGTATCCGACGGTTTAAGTGTTGTTTTTCCCGCCCACCCAATCCCAATTGCATGCTTATTGATCGTTAAGTTTGGAGTGGCTTGTTCTGTTTTGTTTTGTTTGTTCACTGTTATAGTAGTAGTGTTAGTGTAGTGTAGTCTAGTTGGAGAGTTAATATCATTTTGCTACATGTCGATGAGCGATTATGAGATTAAATTCTACTATTCTACTGCGCGACTCGGTTAACTAATTAGTGTGCTTTAAATATTCGTATAACCAACCGAACTAAAATACAAATACTGTCCGCGACTAAGATATGTTCGTAGAAGTGGTTGGCGACTAATTTGTCAACTAACTTTTTAGCGCCGCCTGGCCGTGGTGCCGTTTTCGAAAACAGACTGTTGCAGCCGCCATTTTGTTCAGTGTACGTGAAGCGATTGTTGACTCCCGATAACCGAGCGAAGAGAATGGCTCAAAGGTACGTAAAATGATGCAAAATGTATGTCAAATCGTTTGTTTTTAAAGAATATAAATCTGTAGATGTTTCTGGTCAGTTCAATTTTTGTGACAGAAGTTTGTGTGACGTGCAGTTTTGTAATTCATGAATTTACGTTCCGACCACAACATAATTCCCACCCAGTTCATTGCATGTCGTGATACTGTTCATTCGAACTTTGCTGGCCGTTAGCGGAATTATTAATGGAGAAAATGACAGGCATGGTATAAAGAAATCTACATAGTATTTTTGTGATTTGACATACATTTAAGATTATTTTACGTATCTTTGAACCATTTTCTTCGCTCGGTAATCGGGAGTCAACGCTTGCTTCACGTGCACTGCACACAATTAGTAGACCATGTTTAACTAATTGATAAAATTAGTAGACCATCTTAGTTCAACTGAATGAACTAAGCAAAAGTAGTAGAAATAGACAGTGTTTTTTTACTAATTTACAAGTTAGTAGAGACACCTTACAAATTAGTAGAGACACCTTACAAATTAGTAGAGCAAATTAGTAGAACACAGCCTACTAATCTATAAGCTAGTTAAAGAATACATACTAATCTATAGTTGGTAGAAACAGACATCGTTTTTACTAATTTATTTTAGTACAGATACCTAACAAATGTTTTCAGTGAGAATATATATTTTTAGAGTTAGAAGCCCAATATTACCTGTATAGTTTCTTTTTTTGATGACTGTATAGCTGCGGGCTGTTACGCACCATCTTTTTATATGTGACTGGGGATCTCACTTAGGGATCACGTCAAAACTCGACCGCCCGGCAACCGCCGGTTACGGCCGGTTCCGTTCGGTTCTCACAAAACGTGTCGTCTGTTATAATATACACACATAATGAGGTCAAATAGTAACACTCTGGTGAACACGACCGGTTGAAAGTGCCTCGTCACACACGTGAGCAATAACATCTTGAAGTAATGGGCTCTTTTAAGACTTAAAAGTCTCAGATGACAACCAGTACAATACAGCTATTAATTTTCGCTGGGGTTGGCTTTTTCAATCTGTTTATAGCTCAATTAACTTTTTAAAATCAATACCGAAAGTCTATGAATGTTTGTTTTTTATAGAACGATTATAGAGAGAGCTATTATGACCGCAAAGTAACAGATTGATAGTGTAAATTGGTCAGATTACAGCATTAAGTCAACCGGCGGATGTTCAGTGTTGCATGCGCGAATATTCATATACCAGTAAAACATTTGACCTGAACCGGGCGGAACCGCCCGTAACCGGCAGTCAACGGGCGGTCGAGTTTTGACGTCTCCCCTTACCAAATACCAAGTACTTACCCAAGCTTGAGTCAATAACATACGGTATAATGCCGTTAACCCACATTTTAAACGGGTTAGAATCAGCTTTACGTTTTGACGTCAACTTTCGCCAGTCCCATTTGCCGAAGCGATAGTCCCATCGTTTAACTTTCGTACGATGAAGCTTTTGCTGTTCGATAGCAAATGATACGGCATCTTCTTGTGTCGGGGTTAGTCTCATGTCAGATTGAAAGCATTCTTTGCTCTCCTGTTCCTCTGGAGGCTCTGGGTGATGTGGTTTATCATGCACAGGCTGTAAATAGGATTCAGATTGAGATTGTCTGTAAATCGCCACAAATTCGCTTATCGATATTGGTATGGATTTAGATATTTCGTACAATTTTAAGCTCATTTGAGGGTTTTTTTAAATGGATTTTTGGATTGTCACTTCTTCAATATTCAACCGATCCTTGAGTGCAATATCTTATATTAATGAAGATCAATTTCTCAACAACTTTATGATTTAATATTTTTAGGTAGGATATATATTTTTAGAGTTAAAATTCCATTTATTACCTGTATAGTTACATTTTTATGACTGTAAACCCATTTCACAGGTTTCAATCGTGGTGTGCGACTTGAGAAGCACTTGATATTAGAATAAACGAATCATCAACAATCTTCCGGGTGGTTCAAAAAAAAGTTGACCCAAGTTCAAGGAATTTTTTAGTTTTAGACCACATTTGAAGTTTCAGAGAATATGTGTTTACTTAGTCTTGATCAGCAGTAAGTTTTGAAATTATCCTGAAAAAATGATACATTTATCTTGGTTGGTTCTTCAGATATGGTTCACTACAGAAAATATGCACAAAACTGCCTTGTCCACGGGAGCGTCCTTTAGTAGAGATGGAATGCACACAGTGGACTTACACACGATTGGTCACAAATTGTAAAAAAAATGGAGAAAAAGGAAAAAGGAGACATCTGAAACATTTGTCCGGTGCTTGACATTACCTACTTACGTACTACGTTTCTTTGTTGGATGTTAATGGCACATAAGCATAGAGATTGGGATACTTTGTCTGGGCGGACTTTTCAATTCTGAAACTAAAGCATGATGTTTTGTTGAAGTAAACAACTAAATGACGCTCCCGTGGACAAGTCAGTTTTGTACATGTTTTCTGTAATGAACCATATCTGAAGAACCAAACAAGCTAAACGTGCTATCTTTTCAGGATCATTTCAAAACTTATTGCTGATTAAGACTATGTAAACACAAATTCTCTGAAACTTTAAATGTGGTTGAAAAATTACTTTGAACTTGGGTCAACTTTTTGAACCACCCGGTATACTGAGAAATGACGGCAAAGATACCAGCCGCATGTGGTGATCTTTGTTTCCAATCAATCAATAACAGTCTTGTAATCTTCTTCAACTAGGTCCGCAATGAACCATTATCTACCTTGTAGTAAGTCTCACAGCCACGCCCAAATGGGAAATGGTGTTCACTTTGAAAAGAAATTTTTTTCTAGACCGAAATTTCCCGCTAAATACGATGGCGTGCGTCAACAAATTATAGCCAGTGCCCAAAGTAGTCTCCTGGGACCCCCAGGAGGTGGGGATACTTTTTTTTGTGTCTATGTAGGTAAATATTATCCGATTGAAGTGAGACTGGTGTTTATATATATGTTTTGGCGGGCAATAAATTTAAATATGTCATTATAAAAATCCAAACTGGCTGCCATAGGGTTCAAAATTCAAAATGGCCGCCAAAATAATGCAATTTCATATCAGGTATTTCCATTTCAGGTTTTAAAAATAATGTTAACATCATTGTATTGCAAACATCATGTCTGTTGAGGTAACAATTTGATAAATGTCATTTTCAAATTCCAAAATGGCCGCCATATGGGTCAAATTTTAAAATAGTCACCAAATAAATTACTTTAATTTCCAATACGGAAAAATAGTATACGATTGAGACTGGTGTCTATATATAGATTTTTGGGGTCAATAAATTCACATGTCATTTTAAAAATCCAAAGTGGCTACCAAATAAATTACTTTAATTTCCGATACGGATAAAAATGAATAAATTCAAGTAAAACTAGTGTCTACATAAAGTTTTAGGGGAGTCAGTCAGTAAGTTTAAAATGTCATTTCAAATTTCCAAAATGGCCACCATAGCCTTCAAAACTCAAAATAGGTGCCAGAAATTCAAAATATCACGTTAGCACCCAACATACATGTGAGAGTAATTTTATTATTGTCTATTTTATTGTTTTTTTTAATTTATTTAAATTGATAGGTTCAAAAAGTTATTCTTGAAAATCCAAATGGCCACCATATCGATATATTGTGAAACATGACGTCATGGAAGTCTGTTAGGGCTGATATTCAAACTCTCAGCGGTGTTACACCGGTATTACACCGATGTTATACCGGTATTACACCGATATTCTATACAAATATCGGTGTAATACCGGTATAACATCGGTGTAATACCGGTGTAACACCGTTGAGAGTTTGGATATCAGCCCTTATGTATTACTAATATTATAATCTGATATAATAATTATCATTTTTCGGCTTTCATAAGCACGGGTTTAATTGCATTAGTCTTCCTCATTTTACCATGATCACTTAATGGAACATCGTCATCCTCATCTGAATCCTGGCCTTTGACAAAGTCAGTTTGCTGGATTAACGTAATTTGAGCGGTTGTTGGCAAAGCTGTTCCTTCATACCAGATGGGCATTGCAATGTCATTTTCAAGTTTCCAACCATACTGGAGTGGGTCTGGTTGGTCATACAATCAAAGAATGTAATAGTTGGCACACTAGACGCAACTTATTACAACTATCCCTGTGCTCGCAATTGAGATCAGACTAGGGACATAACACTGTTTAATAGAAAGCAAAAGTCTCCCCCTTTCTTTAATCCTTCCCCACCCCCATCAATCAATGTTGGGGGAACTGTCAAGGCTTCTGATAATATGACTCGGATCAACATTGCCTCCGGGGAGAGGGGCGGGTTTTTTCCGTAACCTTTTTTCCTTGATTGTAGGTGCTATTCAAGCAATCTATCATTCCATGAACAACCAGGTTAACCCATTGAATATTACAAGGCATTGCTTTGTAATCAAGAGGGAACCTCTTTAATGGCGTAAACCTTCTATTTGTCTAAAACAGCATGGCATATCGATTATCACCAGGTGTCTTTTCCTTCTGCTATACACAACATACATGAAGAAATAAATCTGTGAGTGACAGAATTAATGTCAGCTTCAAGACTCTAAAAATGCTGAAGACTGGAGTGCAGTGACATGGTTTCCTGATTAGCTTGCATTTTCTTGACGCATCTACAGGGTGGTTCAATAAAACGTTGACAGTTTTTTTGAAGCCATTTTTTTTAAAATTCTGTAGATTAAAAAAAAAATTTTTTTCAATATTTATCAACTAGGCCTATATATATGATCTTGAACATCTATGCTGAAAATATCGTTACAAATAACCTAACGGTTGCAAAATAACAGCTATTTGAACAAAGTCTGTCCCATTTCACTTTGTCCAAGGGTACTGATTTAAGCTATGGTCCATTTTGCAATGAACAAAGTATCAGCAGACCATCGAAATCACTTCATAGGAACAATCTCCAGCTACTTTCGCTAAAAACAGCAACATCGACTGTTCCTGACGATATTCAGAGTTGCGTAGTGGATGCAATTAGAGTTGTACGCCTGCCAGAGGAAGAGAAAGAATAATATCTGACGTGAGTCAGACCATCTCTAAGTTGAGTGTATGGAACAACTTCCTCACTATCACTTCTGCGGATTTATCTGCATATAACAGAATAAGTGCTTCTATATTTCTTCAGATGAAGACTCTTCTTCGCGAGAAGTGCCGGAACTCAGATCTGTTCACAGAGAAGCAGATCCACGTCTAGCATTCGATGCAGTCTATATGCAGCATCAACAAATTATGTCCGCGTAGTAGCAGATGGCACCGACGTGTTTATTATTCTCCTGTATGTTGCTGTCAAAGAAACTCATAAGATCTACTTCAGAGAAGGAATAACATCATCAAGAAGAGGAATATCATATCATGGCATCATATCACTTGCAGAAGATCTTGGTGAGCAGGTCTGCAACATTCTCCATGCCTTCCATGTTTTAACGGGAAGTGATTTCACCAAACCTTTCTTTGGCCGATCAAAATACAGATACGTCAAGAAAATGCAAGCTAATCAGGAAACCATGTCACTATTCTCCAATCTTCAGAGTCTTGAAGCTGACGTTAATGCTGTCACCGATTTCTTCCTTCATATTGTGTAAAGCAGACCTAAAAAGGAGAAGACACCTGGTGATATCTTTGAATAAGTTCATCTGGATTGTTATTGAACATAAGAGACTAGATTTCTTTTTGAGTATCTCATTCACTTTTTATTGGATTTGTGCAAAAAGAAATCTAATCTCTTACACCTGGTGATAGTCGATATAATAATGAAATAATAATGGCTATTTATAAAGCGCCGGTATCCGCCGCAAGCGACGCTCATGGCGCTTCTCTGTAAAACAACTAAAATAACATAAACACGCATTAGAACAAAGATAAGGAGAGTCACATCAAGAGTTGTGACATTGTAATTCCATATAGAAGTGAGTTATTGTAGTCAAGTCTGGATTTTACAAATGCATGAATGATGGTTTCAGCTGTATCCCTTGTTAGATGTTGACGGATTCTGCCAATATTTCGTATTGAGCAGAAAGCAGCCTTTGATACTGCTGTCACATGGCAGTCCATTGTTAGATTTGAATCAAACATGACCCCCAAGTTCCGTACATTTGCAGCTGGCACAACATAAGATTCACCGACTCTAACATGTTGAATATTGACCTTTGCGATTTGTTGTTTGGATCCGAGGATCATGAATTCTTTCTTTGAGTCGTTTAAACTTCAGAAAATTGGTATTCATCCATGTTCTGATATCATCGATGCAGCTTTCAATTCTGTGAAGCGCAGAGTCAACATCTGCTTGCACAGGTTTTACAGACAAATACATCTGCGTATCATCTGCGTAGCGGTGATAATTCAGTTGATGCCGACGAATAATATCTCCGAATGGCAAAGTGTAGATTGAAAATAGTCCGGGTCCGACACACGAACCTTGTGGTACTCCATACTTCAGTTGCGCGGAATCTGAAATGTCATTGTTGATGCAGATAGCTTGTGATTTACCTGAGAGGTACGATACAAACCAATCCAATGCGACACCGTTAATACCAATTCGATGTTGAAGGCGATGAAACAACACAGCATGGTCTACGGTATCGAACGCTGCTGACAAATCGAGTAGGACAATTAGTGTGATTTCTCCCTCATCAGTGGCATGCAACACATCATTCTGTACTCAGAAGTGCGGTTTCCGTGCTATGGAAAGCACGGTATGCTGCTTGGTAATCCTCACCAAAAAGCACGGTATGCTGCTTGGTAATCCTCACCAAAAAGCACGGTATGCTGCTTGGTATTCCTCACCAAAAAGCACGGTATGCTGCTTGGTATTCCTCACCAAAAAGCAAGGTATGCTGCTTGGTATTCCTCACCAAAAAGCACGGTATGCTGCTTGGTATTCCTCACCAAGATCATGTTGTTGTAGAAAGGGTTCTAGTCTAGCTATAATTACACGTTCCAAAGTTTTGCCGAGAATGTCAGATTGGTCTATAGTTCTTGAAAATGTTGCGGTCAAGATTCGCTTTCTTCATAAGTGGTCGAGCATGAGCAACTTTCAAATTATCTGGAAAACACCAGTTTCAAGCGATCTATTAACTATCTTGGTAATAATAGGGACAGTTTCAAGCGATCTATTAACTATCTTGGTAATAATAGGCACAGTTTCAAGCGATCTATTAACTATCTTGGTAGTAATAGGCACAGTTTCAAGCGATCTATTAACTATCTTGGTAATAATAGGCACAGTTTCAAGCGATCTATTAACTATCTTGGTAGTAATAGGCACAGTTTCAAGCGATCTATTAACTATCTTGGTAGTAATAGGCACAATTTCTTTGGATGATTTCTTCATCTGCGATGGGATCAAGCTCACAAGATTTTGTTGGAGCTTTGCGAATAATTGCCTGAATCTCATCCTTGGTAGCTGGTTCGAAAGATGTTGAATAGTGAAATGCTGTTTTTATGAATTCAAATACCTAAAATAAATAATGTAACGTGAATTGTCATATATTTCAAGCTCGTAAAAACCGCCGAGCACATTTTTTGGGGAATTTCCCCATCAAATCCGTGTAAACTTCAAGTTTATACCTAAAATAGACGACACAAACAGCGTCACCAACAATGTAACAATCATCAAATCAAAGTTAAATAAAAGTAGCTTCAGATCGGCAAGTTGAGTCGCATAGGCCTACCCCTGCTATGGTTGCCATTTTGGATATTTGAAATGATATATTTGAATGTATTGACCCCAAAAGCTATAGACACCAGTCTCACTTCAATCGGATAATATTTATCCGTATTGGAAACTAAAGTAATTTATTTGGAGGCCATTTTAAAATTTGACCTATATGGCAGCCATTTTGGATTTTTTAATTGTTTTTTTTTAAACTTGCTACTTCAACATACAATGTTATTAGTAGGCATAGCACACATAAAATTCAAATAATTAAGACATGCACAAAATTGGTGTCAAATGAAAGATTGTAATGAAAGATTCATTTTCCAAAAAGAGTTATGACAATTGGTCAATGCGTTCTTGTGTTACGGGGTTTTGAAAAAACTCCGAAAATGGCCGAAAACCTGCCAAAAACAGTAACAATGCCCAAAAATAGAATTTTGCAGGATTTGGAGAGCTCAATTTTGTTAATAATGTAACATTCAAAACAACATTTACACATATTTCTTAACAATTGAATATCTATATACCATGTTAAATTAAAGAATACGGTAACATGATATTGCATTAAGCTAAAATAACCTAATGAAATTGGTCATTTTGACCAGTTTCACTGACCGCAATCAAAAAATGACTAAGTCCAGCTAATTAATATGCGTAAATGATATAAATCCAGATGGTATATTGCAATCAAACTTGATATTATGGCTAACTGTATGATACCCAATCTTTTAAACTTTTATTTAGTTTCATAAGCTTATTAAATATGCAAATTAGCTAATTATCTATTCAAGTCCTTAATATGCAAATGAGCAATGTCCGACAATTTTTTTCCCATCATAAGAGTGATCGGTAATACAGATATATAACATGTATACCCAATTTTATTAACAAATATTGCTGCATTAAGAAATTATAAGCTTTTTCATTTCTTAAATACCCTTAATTTAAATTCTCAGTCTTTTACTCACACTGTGCACTCAAGGGATGCAAAATCTGATCATATCAATAAATGAACTGAAGTGTTTAGTACAATATCTCAGGTTAGGTTTATTTAAATCGGCCGAATATATACAAGTTTAGAGCAAATTTTGAAAATTTGTAAAAACAGTCCTAACTAAAAAAACAGATGATAACTATTTATACCTGAATCAAGGTTATATAGTGTAAGATCGTGCCTACCATACATGGCATGTTCACTGCCCTATAGGGAGTGCACAGTGTGAGGATAATCAATTTTATAAAGGGGCGTTTTTCAAAGTAGAATTGCATACATTATATGAAGAGCTTTTTTTGCATAAGGGCTTACAGACCACTCCTACATGTTACTCATTTTGAATAATCAAATTAATCAAATTATTGTATGGCTGTCTTCATGACTTTGATTAGTGCGGCCATGCACGACAATTGAGGCACCAACAATACAAGCCACATTCCACATATGAATAGCCATCCATTCAATAATGCAAAATGAGTAACAGGTAGAAGTGGATGTAGGCCCTTTGAAAACACAGCTCTTCATGTTGTTGTGTGGCAGACTCTGTGTGTATGCATTGCGCTATGCCTATTATTAGTCAATACAATGTTAAAATGTTTGTTTAAACCTGAAATGGAAATACCTGATATGAAATTGCCTTATTTTGGCGGCCATTTTGAATTTTGATCCCCTATGGCAGCCATTGCGGATTTTAAAATGACATATTTGAATTTATTGACCCCAAAATCTATATATAGACACCATTCTCACTTCAATCGGATAATATTTATCCGTATTGAAAATTTGAGTAATATATTTGGTGGCCATTTTAAAATTTGACCCATATGGTGGCCATTTTGGAATTTTATAATGACATTTTTCAACTTGTTACCTCAACAGACATGATATTTGCAATACAATGATGTTAAAATGTTTCAACATGAAAAGGAAATACCTGATATGAAATTGCATTATTTTAGCGGTCATTTTGAATTTTGACCCCTATGGCAGCCATTGTGGATTTTTAAAATGACATATTTGAATTTATTGACCCCCCAAAACCTTTATATAGTCACCAGTCTCACTTCAATCGGATAATATTTACCTACGTAGTAAAAAAGTACCTCCACCCCAGGTGGGTCCCAGGGGACCACTTTGGGCACTAGCTATAATTTGTTGACGCACACCATTGTTTTTATAGCGGAAAATTTCAGTCTAGAAAAGAAATACTTTCTATACAAAGTGAACACCACTTTCCATTTGGGCGTGGCTGTGAGACTAACTATTTGTATTAGTCAAGGGCAGTCCTTTGGAATAGGTTATATTTAGAATAGTAGGCCTGCGGTAACCTAGTTGGGGGGGGGGGGGGGTAGTGGGGGTAGTGGGGGGGGGGGGGGGGGGGGGGGTCAGTGAACATACCAAGCGGGTACGCATCCGCCGGCGTCGTCGACGTCTTTCTGAAAAAGGGGTACTTATTAGGGGGCATCGCACTTTAGGGTATTAATTACAGCATCGAGGTATCGACGGTTAGGGGTATTAATTGTTGTAGTGTGACTTTTCAATTTTATGTATTGTCACATGTGTGGACATTATTTTGCATGCATTCTACATCATGCCTATCACATGCATATCTATATAAATGTCACATGATTATGAATTAAGATTATTTTGAGCATCACTACATTAGGACATTTAAGGATGCATTATTGAGTGTTGGTAACGCCGCTTAGGGTATGGTTTGTATGTGTTACGCCATTTAGAGTATCAAAATAATGTTCTGGTTTACGCCATTTTGGACCATTTCAGAGGTGCTTGGACGCGCATGTATACCCGCTTGGTATGTTCACTGACCCCCGGGTAACCTACTTTACGAGATATTTTCAGAGTCACCAACTCTGCTCAATGTAAGGGCCGCCTGAGCGACTCTTTTCAGAGTCACTAATTTTTCTCATGTAGGAAAGGGACATCTACTACTCTCAAATGATGATAATATATTTAGAGAAAAGTGGTAGCCTTTATGTTTTGATAATAATTTGGTCCTGAAGAAGTAAGAGCTAATCCTGACAAAAGCTTGACAGTTTTAAACTTGTCCGATTCTTATCTATAATATGATGTACAATGTATAATACAATGTTTATAACGCGCTGACCACTAGAGACACAAACATGAAATGATAAAATATAATCGAATGGTTACCTTTTCTTGAGTCCGCTTGCTGATTGGCAGAGATGTTGCCAATATAAGACTCATCAAGATCAGCACAAAATCTATCCTCATCTTATCTTGTTTATGACATTCCTTTCACGCAAGTAAAAAATCGAAGCTTCTGAGTTGAGATACAGAACACTTTATATATGTATATACATACATAATGGCACAGGCTATATGATATTAACGACGTAGACACGGCCTACATTATTAATCAATCGATATAATAATTATAATATTTGGCTCCAAATGGTAAACGTTAAAATTGTAATTACTGGACATACAGCATCTGATGTAGGTTATATTAATGACATCATTTATTTTGGAAACGCTATGATTAGCAGAAATATTAATTGCAGTCACAAATTACAACTAACATGACCATGAAATAAAACCATATGAAGTTTATAAATAAATGTGACATTTACGAACAGTGTGACATTTTGATGTGGAAAATATGTCACCCCCCCCCCCCCCCCCCCCCATTTTTAAAATGTCCAGGAGGCGGTAAGCTATGGTAAGACTCCCGGGTCAACACCATCCTGAAACTAGTGCGGTTCGTGGGTTTCGCGGATATTGGATTTGGCAGTTGGTTTTTGGTGGTGCAGTTTTGGTAGACATGGTTTGAGGTTGGTACATTAGGATCCCAGCGGAACCAGATTCGATGACTGCCGCATTATTGATGATTTGTTTCGTGTATTTGCTTAGACTATTGTAATGTATCCCAGTGTTGGCGATATGTGTCTTTTATCATGGATAGTACGAGGGTAATATTTATTCAAATTTGATTTCTTCGTTGTTTCTACACGTGTTTACTACAAAGAGTTGTTACATTGTTGTGGTGACAAATCAGAACAGTGTAGCAGGCAGCGAATATGGTTTCGATATAAAATGTGAAATCATATCCAACAAATCAAATCAGGTCACATTTTAAATCAACAGCGGAAAAAAAATCCTTGGGATTTCAATGCAAAAGTCATCATTTGTTCCATCAAATGTGGTTACATCAAATGCGATTTTGTTGCGGTTTGACCGGTTCGTTACACCGACCTTATATTATACGTAGCTCAAAATGTGAAATTGTATCAATAATATCAAATCGGGACACATTTTGGGGTGTCCGTCCTTTTTTAGGCTAAATTGACGGCAATTTCTCTTCATGCGATTTCAATGCGAACGTCATTTGTTGAGTCAAATGTGTTGCGGTTTGACCGGTTCATTACATCAACCTTATACATAGCTCAATATGTGAAACAATATCCAACAAAACAAATCGGGTCACATTTCAAGATATCCATCATCTTTTAGCCTAAATCAGCAGCAGTAAAAAGTTCCTTGTGATTTCAATGCCAAACATCATTTGTTCCATCAAATGTGTTGCGGTTTTACCGGTTAATTACACCAACCTTATACGGAGCTCAAATGTGAAATTATATCCAAACAATTTCAAACTGGGGCACATTTGACTGTATCTGTACTTTTTAGCCTAAATTCAAATTTAAATCAGCAGCAAAAAAACAATCCTTGCGATTTCAATGCGAACGTCATTTGGGCCGGGATTTTCGGGAATACTTAATCCCAGGACCCGTTTCGTTTACCCGGGATTCCCGAAATGTCTATAAACATTTGATTCTGAAAATTTATCTATCATTTCATTCATCAAAATAATTTTAAAAATAATAAAAGTAAGCTTTCTTAAAAAACACCTTGTCAGCTAAATCACGATTATTTAATGCAAACTTATAGTGGAGATTAATTAGAAATGCGAACTGTTGGTGGATGCTATTATGGTATTTTAGCCACAATAATAACACACTCTGGGACGCATTGTTTTACTAGCTCTGACATGTTGTAACTCTCAGTTATCGCACTGCGCATGCTCATATCATGCGATCCATATTATAACAACATATATAATCATATAGGTGATATCATGATTAGGCAATCATGCTACATCTTTCCTTCTTTATAAAACAAGTGTTTTTGCTAATGACTAGACTATTGAAGGTAACATTTTGGTAGCCATTAAAACACATGAAAGTTATGTATAAAAGGTTAACTTCCAATCATCACCCTTCCTTTCATTTTTTTTTTATAGCTATAGTGATTTTACCAAGCCTTCGTTATGATCCAACTGTTCATTCATTGTCCATAAACATTTTAAATTTATCACATGGCTTATTATATTGCCACTGGTATTGTTATTGTAAGCTGTGTATCTCCTTTATGATATAAGTCATTTCATCTGTAAAGTAGGTTCTTCTCGACCTTTGCAAATGGCCAGTTACACTGTTACAGTCTTTATGAAAATCACCAGAAGATATTTCACTCTTTGGCACAGCAACTTACTTGGTTATTTTAAATCATAATTAACATTCAATAATGTTCCTCAGGGCCTATGTATTACTAGGGCCTACATGTATGTGATTTAGCAAGTTCATATTTTTATTTATTTATTATGTCCATCCATCCATATTCGATTCAAGCTTTTGTATTAAAACACTCAGCATTCTGACAGCAATGACCAGTAAGTCCCCGGCAGATCCATTTCACACTGAAGTTCTGCTCCACTGCAACTACATTATTGCGGGCTTTTGTTGACATTTTAAAGAGAGTCCAACTGTTGACCAAAGAGCTCTGCATCTCATCCATGAAGGCATCTTGATGTCTGGCTATTATACATGCATCTCATCCATTGAAGGCTTCTTGATGACTGATGTGCATCTCATCCATTGAAGGCATCTTGATGGCTGACGTGCATCTCATCCGTTGAAGGTATCTTGATGTCTGACTATAGTTCAACCCGGGATTTCTCACACTGACGATTGAATCTGATGTGCATCTCATCCATTAAGGCATCTTGATGTCTAACTATATAGTTCAACCCGGGATTTCTCACACTGACGATTGAATCTTATTATTGTCAACAGTCTCTTCTTTATTTTTATTTATCATCAAAAGTTAACGTGTACTGCAACACGTTTATAATTCACTATACTGTCACTTGCTCCACTGCTTGCAATTTTGCGGTATCAAGGCTCAGCAAACATACATATTCCTGTGGTAAATATTATGATAACATCACAGTTAAAAGCCGGTGTCCACGCTTGAAGGACTTACTATTATAGTGTCCATTCTCGGATGATGTGATTTTAATCATACAGTCTAGGATTTCATAGAATCTTACAGTTTATGATTTCTTCTACGCCGATTTTATTTCACAACAAACTTTCTGTCATTTCGCTATTTACAGCCGTAGGCAATTAGATCCATCAGCTCGTCATCATGACGTCATGCTAATCTGCACTCACGAAAACTTTGACGAAGTTCATTTTCATTTAAAAGCTTATATTTAACGCCTGGGTGACAGATGATTTCTTCTTTGTTTTCATGTCATAGACGACGTCCACGGCGACAGGACTCGTACAGCTTTAGGCGGGAGTAGTTCATTGTCATTATCCCACATCTGACAACCATGTTGGTGGATGCTATTATGGTATTTTAGCCACAATAATAACACACTCTGGGACGCATTGTTTTACTAGCTCTGACATGTTGGAACTCTCAGTTATCACACTGCGCATGCTCATATCATGCGATTCATATTATAACAACATATATAATCATATAGGTGATATCATGATTAGGCAATCATGCTACACGAACGTCATTTGTTCCGTCAAATGTGTTGCTCTTTGTTACACCCACTTTATACATAGCTCAAAATGTGAAATTATATTCGAAAAACCAAATCGGGACTCATTTTAGGGTATCCTTCATTTTTTAGGCTAAATCGCTGGCAATCTTTTTTCTTGCGGTTTCAATGCGAACCTCATTTGGTCCGTATTGTGTTGCGGTTTTACCGGCTAGCTACACAGACTTTATATGTAGGTCAAAATGTGAAATCATATCCAAAAAATCAAATCGGGACACATTTTATGGTGTTCATCATTTTTAGGCTAAATTGCTGGCAATTCTTTTCTCCGTCAAATGTGTTGCGGTTTGACCGGTTAGCTACAAAGACTTTATACGTAGCTAATAATGTGAAAGCATATCCAAAAAAATCAAATTGGGACATATTTTATGCATAATGGTGTCCATCATATTTTAGGCTAAATTGCTGGCAATTTTTTTCTCCGTCAAACGTGTTGCGGTTTGACCGGTTAGCTACACAGATTTGATACGTCGCTCAAAATGTAAAATCATATCCAAAAAATCAAATCGGGACACATTTTATGGTGTCCGACATTTTAAGGCTAAATTTCCGGCAATGTTGTCGTCTTCCGATTTCAATGCGAACGTTATTTGTTCCATTAATTGTGTTGCGGTTTGACCGGTTCATTTCACTAACCTTATTCGTACCTCAAAATATGAAATCATATCCAACAAATCAAATCGGGTCGTATTACAAGGTATCCACTATCCATCATCTTTTAGCCCAAATCTTGCTTGCTTACTTGCTTAATTCGGGTCGTGTCCCCGATCTACGATGGCTCTCCACACTCTTCTGTCATTGCTGTCTTTATGTTACTCGTCTCCAGTCCAGTATTTTGCTTGAGTAGATCGATAAATGTCAGCAGTCAGAGCAGATCGTCCCGGCTTTCTTTCTTTTGCCATGTTTGGGGATCCAGTGCACCAGTTTGGATACTGGCTCCACACTTCTGTAACAGTGGCCAGCAAACCTTGTTCCTCTCTTCCGTATCTTCTGGCTTATTTTCGGAATACACCATACAGTTGGGTGTTTGGTATATGTTGTTTCCAGTTGACATTGAGTACTGCTCGCAGCATTCTGGTGTAGCAGCCATCTAGCTCTTTCTGTAGCTTGGGAGTAATGGTCCAAGCTTCGCATCCATATAGCAGAACTGACTCCACCGTTGAGGCAAACAGGCGAAGTTTGAATTTCCGAGATAGAGTTGACTTCCATATTTTGTTCATTTTGCTACATGCTCTCCATGCTGCTGCTTTGCGTTGCTTAATGTCTTTTGCCGTACTCTCCATCCAGGCACCAAGATATTTAAAATCTTGAACTTCCTCCAGCTTGTTGCCATCATTTGTCTGTATGGATCCCTTCTGGCTCTGATTATATGACATAAACTTGGTCTTGCTAGCATTCATTTTGAGACCGACCTTTGCTCTGATGTCTCAACTCTTTCCAGCAGATAATAATAATAATAATATGCAGTGCTTAATATAGCGCTACTCCAAAAGAAAATGATCATAGCGCTTTACAATTACATAAATAAAATACAAATACAAGGCAAATACATAATACACAATGCAACAAGAAATATATCAACAACATAATATGACAGCCTAGAAAATGCCAGTCTTGAGGCGACTTTTAAAGATTGTAGCAGTGGGAGATGAGCGGATAGCAAGAGGGATATTATTCCAGAGTGTTGGACCATGCACACTGAATGATCTGGCACCATACTTTCTGCTGCTCCTGGGGATATCAAGGCGGAGAGTATCCATCGATGATCGGAGCCCCTTCCTGGATGGAATGAATAAGGAGATGGAGTCAGAGAGGTAGATTGGTGCAAGATCATTCAGAGATTTGTAGATGTACAGAAGTGTCTTGAATATAATACGCTTGTCAATTGGAAGCCAGTGGAGAGTGGATAAAAGTTGAGATGAGGAATGTCTCCTGGGGACTCTGAAAATTATCCGGGCGGCTTTGTTCTGGAGCCGTTGCAATCGCAAGATGTCGGCTTTCTTGCATCCAAGGAGAGTGGAATTTGCATAATCTAATTTTGACAGAACAAGGGCACGCATGGTGGTACTGCAAGTATCTTTATCAATGAACCGCCGGATTCTAGAGATGTTCCAAAGATGGAAGTTTACAGATTTGCAAAGGGACGTTACATGAGACGACATGGTCATAGCAGAGTCAAACACAACACCTAAGTTCTTGATTTTTTCAGATGGTGTTACTTCAGTAGACCCAATCCATATTGTGGTACCAGATAGGCGAGACATTAATTGAGGTGGTGAAGCAATAAAAAACTCAGTTTTTGAATCATTGAGCTTGAGCTTGTTGTGTGTCATCCAGTTCCGGACCTCGGCAACACAGCTTGACAACTTAAAGATGGTACTCACAGCTTCACCTGGTATCTTAGGATCAAATGTGTGATATATTTGTATGTCGTCTGCATATATATGATACATGAAACCATGTCTACGGATGATGGTAGCAACATATTGGGCATACTTTGTAAAAGCCCGTGGACCAATAATAGACCCTTGGGGAACACCAAAATCAAGAGTGAATTCATCTGACATCTCACCACTGATACACACTTTAAATGAGCGACCAGTCATATAGGACTTAAACCATTGGAGTGCTGTGCCCTTGATACCAAAGTCGTGTTCAAACTGATGAAATAGTATTCCATGATCAATGGTATCAAAGGCAGCAGACAAATCCAACATGATCAAGAAGGCAGCGTGATTTTTATCCAGTGCACGGGTGATATCATCTTTAACTTTGAGCAGAGCGGTTTCAGTACTGTGTTCGTTCTTATAGGCAGACTGAAAGACTTCGTTTAGATCATTCCTTTTCATATGCTCATTGAACTGGGAAATCACAGCCTTCTCGATCACTTTGCCAATAAAACTGATATTAGATACTGGTCTATAATTCTGTAACTCATTCCAATCAAGAGAGGTCTTCTTAATGATTGGGGTGACAATGGCTTGTTTAAGACTATGAGGAAAGACACCATCAGAAAGAGAATTATTTACAATGTCCTTAATGTACGGTACAACAACATCAATGTTTTCTTTCACTAGCCATGTAGGCATACAGTCAAGAGGGCATGTTTTATTTGCACATCCCATGATTATGTCAGAGATATCCTTGTCACCGAGGTGTTTAAAGGTGACAAGTTCAGATCTTGTGCTTGATGAAATTTCTCTGACAACAATGCAATGTTATCGGCGAAGTCAAAGTCTGTCACCACCTCTGGCCCAATCCGCCTACTTCTACGTCTGTCAAGATGAAAACCAAGCTCTTCTTCTCTCCCCTCTATGGCTATCCTCAGGGCAAAGCACAGATATGGGGCGAATGTGTAGCCCAAATCAGCAGAGAAAAAAATCCTTGGGATTTCAATACAAACGTCATTTGTTCCATCAAATGTGTTACGGTTTTACCGGTTAATTACACCGATCTTATAGGCCTACGTAGCTCAAAATGTGAAATCATATCCAATAAATTCAAACTTGGGCACATTTGATTGTATCCGTTCTTTTTATCCTAAATTCAAATTTAAATCAGCAGCGAAAAAAAATCCTTGCGATTTCAATGCGAACGTCATTTGTGCTGGAATTTTCGGGAATTCGTTATATAAAGAGACAGAGGTGAGAGGATCTTAAACATTTCTTATTTCTATGTTTTGCTCTAGTCTATGACATTAGAGTCGATGAGTTTCGAAAATCAGAGATGAAACTCTTATCTTAGATCCTGAACCTTTTGGAATATATTTATTTTATAGCAATTTGACTACGTAGTATTAAAATGTGTTTAATGCTAGGTTTTTCTGATGAAACTCTCTCTGTCTCTGTAAGTGATGACTTTCCCTCACTGCCAATATTTGATGTGTTTTGTAAGCCCGTTTGTAAGTCATGATTTGAAACGTGCATGGGCTGCACGTACAGATATTTAGCTCTGGAAATACTTAGCTCTCTATGATTATTATAATATTAAGTTATAAGTTATTGCCATTTATACTTCTGTAAATTGTTTATATATAATTTTACTACTGCTGTTTTTCATATTGTATTGTATGGACGCATTCGCCAAGATGACGGATGCCACTGTTCTGATAAGTCCATAGTATATCCGAATAAATAATTAAACATACAATAAATCAGGGAAAAACCAAACACAAACCAGTTTTCATTCCATGTACTTCGGGTCGGCTTCTTAAATACGCGCGGGATAGGAGGCGCCCGCGACACCTGTTTCGCTTGTTGCCCTATGCGATTTGCCATTAGTCGAGCGAATTGGGCCTGAAGATAAAATCCCAGCATCCGTCACATTCAGGCATTCTCTGACACATGCTAATACTGGAGTTCACGATGCACATTCGTAAACACGTAATAGTGTTACTCTAGCGGCTGTGTAAGAGATTATTGTGTACGAAAAAACATGATCGTATTATATGTCCTTTTTCTGGACGTATAAATGCTTGTAACTATATCACCTTGAAAGATAGGAAATAGGCACGTACAGAAATGTAGGTAAATCTCTAAGGAAAATATTTTGGCTGACGACCATATGTCGAGGCTTACTCGTAAAGCTACAATTTTACAATTTTAGTCCGAACGGTGGCTATTGTATACAAGAATATCGCCATTGTAAATTATTGTCTGCAACTGATTTACGCGATTGCGCAGTAGTTCACATTTGCGGCATATTTGTTCCATTGACGCAAAGCACTTCGGGATAATAAAACGGACAAAATTTGGATGCAAATTTAAATATGTGTACCACGCTCAATTCAAAAGAATTCATAGAGGGCGTAATGGCGAAAATGGCGGCACCTATGGGTGAACGTGTGCGCAGTATCCAGGTGGCTTCGAGATTCTTAGCGTGAGACCTGGAGTAAGCACGACAATCTGGCCTCCAATTATACTCCTGGAATACATTACGCTATATCAAACGGCATATAATAATTATAGCCCTAGGAGCGTAACATAGGGCCTACATTTCAATACAGCCATGGCTTAATGTGGGTCAGAAACGTGCCATTGTTACGAGCCCAAATTACCTTAGCACGCCTTCTTTTTTAATGTTTTTATTCGAGAAAAAAAAAAGCTCATGCAATAGGTTGGAATCTAATACACATTATATCCCACTTTCGCCTCACCAACACCCTTACTTTTCCAAATATGCGACGCACAATGAAACCACGCTATAAAGCAGTTACTGATTCGTCATAACACAACACATACGGACAAAACCTACCAAAAATGAGCCGCTCAGAATCATGCCGATGAAAACAATATTCTCATAAACATGCTCGCGTGAATGTGGATAGAATAACGTATATAAAAGCCCCCTCCCCTGGACACGCCACTGCTCATGCAATGTCTGTCTCACTAGGTTCCAACATGTCCAAGGGGTGCACCCTGCATGCAATGTCTGTCTCACTAGGTTCCAACATGTCCAAGGGGTGCACCCTGCATGCAATGTCTGTCTCACTAGGTTCCAACATGTCCAAGGGGTGCACCCTGCATGCAATGTCTGTCTCACTAGGTTCCAACATGTCCAAGGGGTGCACCCTGCATGCAATGTCTGTCTCACTAGGTTCCAACATGTCCAAGGGGTGCACCCTGCATGCAATGTCTGTCTCACTAGGTTCCAACATGTCCAAGGGGTGCACCCTGCATGCAATGTCTGTCTCACTAGGTTTCAACATGTCCAAGGGGTGCACCCTGCATGCTTTTGGATGAGACAAAGTAGCAGGGACATACACAAATCTTCGCCTGGCTATGTTGAGATCTGAGCCAGGAACTTACAAATACACAATACAATTTGTTATGTTATGTAGCAATAGAAAACAAACAACAAACACCCATTTATTCTCTCGCTCCCTTCTCCCTCTTTTTGGTAGACAAAAGGCACAAAAGGCGTGCCAATGCTCATTAGGAAGCTAGCCTCTAGTGCAGGAGAGTTGGTAGGTAGACCGAATATGCACACAAGGCGCGCCAATGCCCAGGAAGCAAGCCTCTTGTGCAGGAGAGTTAGTACTAGTAAACATCATATTTTTCTCTATAAAATGGTACTAACACTACCTGTCGTGAGTGTGTCAGCATTAACGCATTCTTGTACAGTCAGTCTTGTTGTGATATGACATGGTTAACATTGTCAACATTAATTGTTTAAACATTCATTACATTTTTGATCCAACAAACAAGAGCATTCTCTATATTGTGTCCTCAATTCTACAGACTGAACTTATTTCTTCATCGCCAATTAGTGCAGCTACGGTCAGACGACCAGCCATTTTTTTGTCAGTGTTATTGCGCTTTATTCCGTTGAGGGGGCTATAACGGAATAAAGCTAATCTATAATGGTACAGCCGAATAGATCTATAGAGGGCAGTCTCATAACATCTTAAACTGCCAATTACATACAGATTAAACCCCTTTTGCAAACTGCAGTTTACACTCTTAGACAACATTAAGCAATGTTGGGTAAAATACTACACTTTACGATGGTAAAAAGGGAACATGGTTGTTTGTTGGGTAAAGATGTACACAACAGTGGTTGTGTAGAGTCTTACACAACACATAGTAAACATTTTACTAATCAAATAGCTAAATTTTACCCAACAACTAAAACTTTGACACAATATTATCGTTGGGTAAATGTTTACCCCAAAACGACCATGTTCCCTATTTTGACCAAATTATGTGTAACACTTTACTTTACACAACCGGGGTTGTGTAGAGGTTTTCCCAACACTTGTTTCATTTTGGTACACATAAATCGGGTAAATTTCTTTTCCCCAATAATGCTGTGTAGGCAATTTACCCTTTTGTTGTGTAACACTTTACACTGCATTATGTACATTCTTTGCACATTTAAGCTATGGCGGGTGACAATGGTCAAAGCTTTTTTTGCTGGAGGAAGGCCTTGAAGACTTAATCCCGGATTTGGAAATTTTGATATTTTTATATACCTGGTATAGTTATTTTAAGACAATGTTAGGGTGAAATCCAAGTTTGATCCTAAAAGTATTGTTAATGGATTCATATTCAAGTCCACATTTGTTTGAACTTTAACCCACCTTTTAAAGATATTCCAGAATGATTTTGAAATTTTACAAGTTATGAAAAGATGCGTAATTGTTTCTGAGTTTTTTTTACAAAAAGGCATCTCCTCTAATATTACATTTTAGCAAAAGACTATTCGTTCCTAAAATACTTTGATTGATTCTATATTGGAACCATCTATACTTTGTGTCATCGGAAAACTTGAAATTTAAAAGACATATTTTTTTCCACTCCTTATTTTCTATACCAAAGTCTAATTGCAACTTATTAATGGATTGTTTCATTTTCTTTGATTCTATAAAGGCTTTGTAGAATAAAGTATAACCTTTACGCTGTTTGAACAGTAGTTCCACGTTACTAGGTCTAAATGGTGACCAATTTAATTGACTGATATTGAAGCTTGAATTAATTGTGCAGTTTTTTTACTACTGAGACTGAGAGTGTACATCGCGCAGTAGCCTCCTTCACATCCGCTTTCTGTCATGTAAAATGAAGTCTGGACACGAGACTACGATGAATCGTTCACTTTCATGGTGTCAAATCATGTTTTACCCAATTACGGGCACTGTTCTATACTTCCAGAGTGTAAAACTCGGAATTCAATAGTAAACTATTGCATGTATAAAAAGTTATTTTACGAAATCGATGTTTAGCACAATATTGGGTTAAAAACTACACATTTCCTTTGTACCGTACCAAGCAAAATTTGACACCCATTTCTAAGCGTGTAGTAAGAAGACCATGTTGAATCTTTAGTATGATTTTCTGTGTTGGAATTCACAATCTCACAGTGAAGCTTTTGTAACTGTCTTTTGATCCTAAATTAAGTTTTGAATGTCAGCCCATTTCTTTAAGTACAAGAATCGTGGGAACCAACCAGTAGACAATTTGTTCACGTGACGTCAAAATATGTACCAAGTTCGCTACAAAATGTTGTTCTTCTTGGATTGGTTGTATAATAAAGGGTTCAACAAAAGAAAGTATACCACTTTGTTTATGTCATTTTGAGTAACATTCAATTTTTGTTTGACCAAACAGGCTAGATAGGCATTTAGATGAATCTTTTAGGCATACTTTGATATCAAATTTGCCCCCTAACAACAAAGATAAACCATGATTAGCACCATTTAAAGAAAAATATCCCATTTTCAAAAGTCGCATTTCCAATATACAACACGAGAAAAACGGACCAATTGTTAACACACACAATGTCGTAAGACCCATCGCATTTGCACTGTGCGATCGATAGCCCCGTCAATCCTGGCTAATACACACACCCCGAGAGACCCCAATTGGTCCTTTCTTCTCGTGCTGTGTATTGGAAATGCGACTTTTGAAAATGGGATATTTTTCTTTAAATGGTGCTAATCATGGTTTATCTTTGTTGTTAGGGGGCAAATTTTGTATCAAATTATGCCTAAAAGATTCATCTAAATGCCTATCTAGCCTGTTTGGTCAAACAATAAATAAATGTTACTCAAAATGACATAAACAAAGTGGTATACTTTCTTTTGTTGAACCTTTTATATAGGCCTATGACATGAATGAGACTTATAAAGCACATTCTGCCCGGCGAATGGCCTCTTATTGACATTTGATGATATATCCCCCCACCCCCACCCCCGGGATTTCCGCACTTGCTCCTTGTCAACTGGATATCCAGGGCAATGATGCGTTGATGATGCTATAAAGACTCCTTTGTTACAGATGGGGTAGCATAATACACAGGGATCAAAGCGCCCGTCACGAATTAAAAAAGTGATAATGTGTTTGATCTTGAGCATCTGTATTGAAATACATAATTAAAATATACAGGGTGTGTCAATAAATGTGTCCCATTGCGAACACAATTAATTAAAAATACATCCCATGTTTTATGCTTTCAACAGTTGGTAAGCCTTCCATTAAATATCACCGCCTAATTGTCGAGATATGATTAATTCAGTAACAAGAGTGCGAATACCGTTTTTGCCACTTATCAAAAGAATTGGATACATGTCAATGTATTGTTTAAAATACAATAACATTTCAAATTTTCAGTGGTTTGTCATGAATAATATGGATGAAAATCTATTTTTTTGCTGACTTTGTTTGACACGTTTTGTATATTTATACATGAATTTTTGAGGTAAAAAAAATCACTTTTGGGCACTTTTTGGTCAGAATTCTAAAAACTAAACATTTTGATGACAATAGTGTATGGTGTTATGTAGTAATGTCTGAGGCAGTGAACCTTTTGCTACATTCTTGGAACTAACATTTTTTTATCATCCTTAAACTACAATAATAGAGTTGGTGTCATTTTTTTGGTGGTAAGTGAGATTTCAAAATGGCTACCTCTATTCGGCAGGGCATGTGTGGCGCAGCGGATATAGGACTAGATTCATAATCAAAATGTTGTGGGTTCGAGTCCCGCTGTGGTCAACATGTTGTGTTCTTGAGTAAGGGACTTTACCGCAAAATCTTCTCTACACCCAGGTGTAAAATGGGTAGCTGTTCGGGGATAATCACAATCTAAGTGTCTGATAGGAATACGCGCCATTATCAGAATTTGTAAGATAGGCAGCAATAATCTAAGTGAAGCGAACTGATTCGGATGTATCCTATACTGAGCAGTGGAATAAATGTAAAGCGCTTTGAGCATACTACCTAATTTGATAAAGTGCTATAAAAAACTATCATTTATTTATACAGGGGGTCAAAAACTGAAATTGCTCCATAATAAGCTGAACGTTCGTCTGAACCCAAGGATTCAAAAAAGTATAGTTTACCATATATCAATGTTTCGTTACCGAGTTATCATGCAAAACGTAAAAAGGTCGATGACGTTTGCCATTTGGGGTCAAAATTTCAACTTGCTCCAATTTCAACAAGTAATACTGTATGTGATCTGTTTTCATTTCTACAGTATTTGTCGTCTTTCATACAGGGGTCATAAGGTCACATATCAATAGGCCTATATGGGGGAATAATACAAACGGGGAACTAACCTCAATATGTAAGAGTTTGAACTACTAAAAATGACATTTGTGTAGTCTCTGCGATCAGACAAACAATTTGAGGTATTGTTTGTTGAAATCGGAGCAAGTTGAAATTTTGACCCCATATGGAAAATGTCAATGACCTTTTTACGTTTTGCCTGATAACTCGGTAATGAAACACAGGATATATGGCTAGCTATACACTTTTGGAATCCTTAAGTTAAGTTTTTGACCCCCTGTATGGGGTAGTCATCTTAATTTCGTTGTGAGAACCCTTTATCACCCGCAACAAAATGGCACCTTGTAAGCTTATAGGGTTTAAGGATGCTAAAAAACATTGGTTCCAAGAATGTAGCAAAAATAAATCAAACATTACACAACACTATACACTACTAGGGAAGTGTCGTTAGATGACTTTGGTGCAATTGCAGCATTTATTTTCAAAAAATGATTAGTGCTTCGTTGTCCACAAGTTTGAGCCAAAAAGTGATTTCTTTTTTTCAAAATTCAAAATATCTGACTTTTTACTAAAATTTGATACCACAAATGGATTCTGTGACTCATTTCCTTTCCAAAAATGTATACTTTTATGTACATCATATTAATAGTTCACAATTTACAGCACTTGATAAATTTCATATTTTTAGGATTGACAGCCCTCTTTTAAAAGATCGATAATAAGAAGGAGGATGGGACACACTGGGCAATCGTAAAACGTCATTTTCGTAAAATGCTCGGTGACGAGCCGCATTAATCACTGACGGTTGAGGTTTGTCAAACCCAATTATGTCTCATTTTCAATTATAATCGCAAATGCACATTACGATCTTCTTGCACTAAAGCGACGCCTTATATATGAGTTATTGCTGTGCACTTACTGCACTTAATGAACGATTTTTTTCCTTCTTTTTAATTTTCACTTTTTTTCTCTAATTTTACCCTGATTAACCCTTACAGCCCCAGATCCCATGACATCCCATTTCCCAGCTTCCTGGTTCCACCGGGCGCTGAGGTTTTTGTCTGAAATAATGGCTGTAAGCTATATAGCTGGGCGAATACACTCGCCCAGCACAGCTTCCCCCGTGGCGCAGTTGTTAGAGTGTCCGCCCGCCAACCGGGAGGTCGTGGGTTCAAACCCCGGGGCGTGGCACCTCTTGTTGTGTGTGCTTTTTTCGCTTGAAATTTTTTTTGTGGAAAATCCACCGGGTGGGTTAGGGTTATTGAACGATTTTTTTTCTTCTTTTTAATTTTCACTTTTTTTCTCTAATTTTACCCTGATTAACCCTTACAGCCCCAGATCCCATGAAATCCCATTTCCCAGCATCCTGGTTCCACCGGGCGCTGAGGTTTTTGTCTGAAATAATGGCTGTAAGCTATATAGCTGGGCGAATACACTCGCCCAGCACAGCTTCCCCCGTGGCGCAGTTGGTAGAGTGTCCGCCCGCCAACCGAGAGGTCGTGGGTTCAAACCCCGGGGCGTGGCACCTCTTGTTGTGTGTGCTTTTTTCGCTTGAAAAAATTGTTGTTGGAAAATCCACCGGGTGGGTTAGGGTTATTACAGGTCAATATCATACTGTTAGCTCTTGGATGTACTATATACGATTTTTTGAGGCAGATTCGCTCTTTGCACGGATCCGCCATGGAGAGCCTCGAACTGGTACTGCATTGAATGGGACTATGCCATAACATTATGTAACTAAAGTGCTCAACAAAAGAAAGTCGTACACTTTGTTTAGGTCATTTAAAGTAACTTTCGATTATTTTCTTACCAACAGGCTAGATAGACATTTGGATGAATCTTTTCGGCATATTTTGATACCAAACATAACACCTAACAACAAAGTTAAACCATGGGAGGCTGGATAAATATAAATCATGCCGGGGAGACGTGGTTGCGGTCGAGGTACCAAACGTTCAACTTCAGCTGCAATTCTTCAGCCCAAACCTGCCGTTCGTGAAACTAGATCTCTAAGGCAGGCGATGTTGAATTTGAGTCGTCGAGTTGATAGTGGAGGCGAAAACAATGCTTCAAGTTCAACGAGTGCCTCAAACTCCCGTCCGGCCGAACTCTTATAACAACAGATCGGCGGCAGCAGCCGTCAGTAACCATGGTAACACTATCGCTCAGCCCGGTTCGTCGTCAATCACCGGTACCGTTGTTACAAGTAGAGGTTATTATGGTTAATATGCCATTTCTTCAACAAATTCATTAATCCCCTGATCGAATCCAGGCCCGTCAACGGTGGCATCAAGTCAACCAGCGGCCAATCGGTCTGTTACCGTTAGTGACGATAACGTATTTTTGGTTCAGGTGCTCCAAACCATGGACAAAACCACGAAAACCAAGTGTTTCAAGCCATCGCGCATCGGGCAGTTCTCAGCAGGTTTTACCGGGTTCCGTTCATCAGATAGCGTCATCAGCAGCAGCAGGTTCATCGAACTTTATCGCCGTTAGCGTCCTTAGAAACGGCAGCCTTGTTGATAGTCATGGTACTCATTGTATATACATGAAACAGGATCTTGTGTTTATTTTCTATTTCAGCTCGAGTAGAGAAACGGACGGGTAAAGTCATCTTTCCGTCCTTGTCGTAAAAATGTACGTAATTAAATCTGTTTTCAGCATTTATGTAAACTAAATTTGATAAATGCTTGTCTCTGATAGAAATTCGCGGTTCTGCCTTAATAATGCTTGTTGTGACTATTTCAATTCAATTCAGGGTTGCCTATTCCATGTCGGATATAGAACGGACGGGCATAGTTTCATTCCATCCACGTCACGTCGTATGCGTTATAATTCAATCTGTCGTCAGCCCTTAGTACAACCAGGTCGTGTAGGCATCGATGCTCAAAGTTCAATACTTTTGTTAATCATTAAAATCAATGAGATTAGATTCGTTATTTTTCTATCATATTTTATATACTGTACCCTTTCATTATAATTTTTGATCATGAATGGAGGACTTATTTAACTAAGACATGGTGTAAGACATGGTGATTTCACCGTTTTGGCAAAGGGCAAAAAGATGTGTTTGTAAACAAACTTGTTTGAAAGAAACTATTACATTCTCTTAATCTCTTGTTTGCTAATATATTTAGTTCCTTTCTATTTTAAAAACTGTTGTTGTATCATAAATTATGGTTGTTCATATCATATGGTTGTTCAAACCATTAATACTTCTTCACTTTGTATCAATTTGAAGAGTAAAAATGGATCGTCACGCATGAGCGACCCCAAGCTTTGTTACTATAATGAGCTAGTTTTTAGGCTAAACTTGAGGGACATTTGGATAGGTAAAGACGTGGTCATGGGTAATTGGCAGTGGCTTAGACTTCTTTTCCTACAAACACCACATACCACTTCATTTAGAAGCACCTAAACACTTGTCAAATAAAACAATGCATGGGGTCACTCAAGTGTGACGAACTGCTTTTAGCCTTTAAATTGAATTAAAGAGAAGAATTATTAATGATTTGAACACCTATATCTAATAACAGTTACAACAGAAAGACACACACGATTATATTAGAAGACAAGAGATTATGAGAATATACGAGTTTCTTTCAAACAAGCTGTAATAACACACATATTTTAAGCACTTTGTCAAAAAGGTGAAATCACCATGTCTTACGTAATGGAGTGTATCTTGAGTTTGAAAAATACGATATTCATGATCTAAAATTCTAATGAAAAAGTACAGGATGACGAAGATGACGAAAAAACTACGGACTTAATCTCATTGATTTCGATGATGACAAGAACTAATTATTTTGGGACAGTCTGTAGACTATGTCAAACTAGTGTGCTGATTTATTCCGGCATCACCTTATACGCAGCTAGCAAATGTAAGTAGCAAAAAACAATACAAAACTGAGAAAAGTGCCCATTTATACTTCATTGTGCCTTTAATTTTCATTATATTTTAGTAGCTTTAAGTCCAAATTATTCCTTAAATAAACCTTAAATCAGGTCAAACTGATTACTGGTGGGAAGTACAGTAATAACACAAAAAACTAAAATAATACATTTTTGCCCAAAAATGGCCTTTTTATGCTACGAATGCCCGAAACCGATTTCTATTTTTGTCACCCCTCTTCATTTGAAAGCTTACTATTAAAGTACTTTATTCAGCCTAGATGTAAAACTGTAACAAAAAATGACGTGATCAATTATTTTTAACGCTTGTGAATGGTGTATGTCAAGCTTATACCGGAATTATGTTAGTGAAGTTTGAGGGGAAAACCCTACACTGTTTTAAATGATGCCAGAAATCCTGGAAGTTGTCTACGTCCATTTGATATAAATTTTATTTTCATGTAATTGCTATCTGACCTCAATGTCCCTGGATTGACGTTTCCACACAACCTGTAAAAGTAAAAAACAACTATATTAAAATACATTTAATATGGTTGGGTTGGTGTTGGTGGTGGTTTTGGTGGAGGCGTTGGTGTTTTGATGGAGGTGGTGGTATGATGATGATGATGATGATGATTATTATTATGATTATTGTTATGAGAATGATGAAGACAATGACGTCGATGATGATGATGATGATGATGATGATGATGATGATGATGATGATGATGATGATGATGATGATGATGATGATGATGATGATGATGATGATGATGATGATGATGATGATGATGATGATGATGATGATGATGATGATGATGATGATGATGATGATGATGATGATGATGATGATGATGATGATGATGATGATGATGATGATGATGATGATGATGATGATGATGATGATGATGATGATGATGATGATGATGATGATGATGATGATGATGATTATGATGATGATGATGATGATTTTAATGCTGGTAGGCCAGCTTTAAGTAGAAATCAGTAAAATAAGCTAACAAAAGACGATTTCCATTTAACAATCGTAATTACCTTTGAGGGATTGCATTCATATCAAGGTATACATTTAGATAATCTTTAGTACATTTACGTCTTCCTTGTATGTTAAAAGCATAGAAGGCGAGTTCGATACGCTTCCCCGGAACAACCTGTACATATGATATTAAATGAAATTACTCAAGGTTAATGAGTCTTATGTTATAATAAATCAAATAGGACGACTAATACTAATCCGGGTAGGGTGCTTTATCTTCCAGTGTCAAATTACATGTATCATTTTGCATGAGAGTTTGTCGAAGAAAATTATCACGATTATTCGATGAAAGGCTTTTAAAAGAGCGAAAGGTAAAATGAACTGCAGAATAAGGGCATCTTAAAGCTCCATCACAATGAAGATGATGCAAATATTACTTACAGTCTAATCTTTTTAATTATTAATTGACTCGAGAAAAAAGTGATATGTATGATGGTAACATAATTTACCTGTATAATCCACACACACCACGAATTGCTATCATAGTATGAAGGATAGTTTGGTGACGAGATATTGTGACATAATGTACCCGAATAATCCACACACACCACGAATTGCTATCATAGTATGAAGGATAGTTTGGTGACGAGATATTGTGATATAATGTACCTGTATAATCCACACACACCACGAATTGAATTGCTATCATAGTATGAAGGATAGTTTGGTGACGAGCTATTGTGACATAATGTACCTAAATAATCCACACACACTACGAATTGCTATCATAGTATGAAGGATAGTTTGGTGACGAGATATTGTGACATAATGTACCTGAATAATCCACACACACGCTGTATTGCTATCATAGTATGAAGGATAGTTTGGTGACGAGATATTGTGACATAATGTACCTAAATAATCCACACACACGCTGTATTGCTACCATAGTATGAAGGATAGTTTGGTGACGAGATATTGTGATATAATGTACCTGTATAATCCACACACACGCTGTATTGCTACCATAGTATGAAGGATAGTTTGGTGACGAGATATTGTGACATAATGTACCTGTATAATCCACACACACCACGAATTGCTACCATAGTATGAAGGATAGTTTGGTGACGAGATATTGTGACATAATGTACCTAAATAATCCACACACACGCTGTATTGCTATCATAGTATGAAGGATAGTTTGGTGACGAGATATTGTGACATAATGTACCTAAATAATCCACACACACGCTGTATTGCTACCATAGTATGAAGGATAGTTTGGTGACGAGTTATTGTGACATAATGTACCTGAATAATCCACACACACGCTGTATTGCTACCATAGTATGAAGGATAGTTTGGTGACGAGATATTGTGACATAATGTACCTAAATAATCCACACACACCACGAATTGCTACCATAGTATGAAGGATAGTTTGGTGACGAGATATTGTGACATAATGTACCTGAATAATCCACACACCACGAATTGCTACCATAGTATGAAGGATAGTTTGGTGACGAGATATTGTGACATAATGTACCTGTATAATCCACACACACGCTGTATTGCTATCATAGTATGAAGGATAGTTTGGTGACGAGATATTGTGACATAATGTACCTGTATAATCCACACACACGCTGTATTGCTACCATAGTATGAAGGATAGTTTGGTGACGAAATATTGTGACATAATGTACCTGTATAATCCACACACACGCTGTATTGCTACCATAGTATGAAGGATAGTTTGGTGACGAGATATTGTGACATAATTTACCTGTATCATCCACACACACCACGAATTGCTATCATAGTATGAAGGATAGTTTGGTGACGAGATATTGTGACATAATGTACCTGATAATAATCCACACACACCACGAAATGCTATCATAGTATGAAGGATAGTTTGGTGACGAGATATTGTGACATAATGTACCTGATAATAATCCACACACACCACGAAATGCTATCATAGTATGAAGGATAGTTTGGTGACGAGATATTGTGACATAATGTACCTAAATAATCCACACACATTCTGTATTGCTATCATGGTATGAAGGATAGTTTGGTGACGAGATATTGTGACATAATGTACCTGTATAATCCACACACACCACGAAATGCTATCATAGTATGAAGGATAGTTTGGTGACGAGATATTGTGACATAATGTACCTAAATAATCCACACACACGCTGTATTGCTATCATAGTATGAAGGATAGTTTGGTGACGAGATATTGTGACATAATTTACCTGTATCATCCACACACACCACGAATTGCTATCATAGTATGAAGGATAGTTTGGTGACGAGATATTGTGACATAATGTACCTAAATAATCCACACACACTCTGTATTGCTATCATAGTATGAAGGATAGTTTGGTGACGAGATATTGTGACATAATGTACCTAAATAATCCACACACACTCTGTATTGCTACCATAGTATGAAGGATAGTTTGGTGACGAGATATTGTGACATAATGTACTTGAATAATCCACACACACTCTGTATTGCTATCATAAAGTATGCAAGGTAGTTTGGTGACGAGATATTGCGACATAATTTATTTGTATTATACAAACACATTCTGAATTGCTATCATAGGATGCAGTGTAGATTAGTGACAAGATCTTGTGACATAATTTGTATGGATAATCCACACACACTGTGAATTGCTATCATGGAATATAGGGTAGTTTGGTGACGAAATATTGTGACATGATTTACTTGAATAATCCACACACACTCTGAATTAGTATCATAGGCTGCAGGGTATTTTGGTGACGAGATATTGTGACATAATCTTATACCTGTATAATCCACACACACTCTGTATTGCTATCATGGGATGCAGGCTAGTTTGGTGACGAGATATTGTGACATGATTTACCGGAATAATGCACACACACTCTGAATTACTATCATAGTCTGTCGGGTAGTTTGGTGACGAGATATTGTGACATAATTTACCTGAATAATTCACACACATTCTGAATTGCTATCATAGTATAAAGGGTAGTTTGGTAAATGATATATTGTGACATAATTTACCCGTATTATCCACACACACTTTGAATTGCGATCATAGGATGCAGGGTAGTTTGGTGACGAGATATTACCACAAGGTGCACGTATCCCTCTTTCCGAGGCTTCACAATGTCCGGTCAAATCTAAACGCACAAGAAAAGAAAAAATTGACATTAATTAAGAAGATGTAGTATATTATGTACAGTGCCATTTAAGAATGAACCAGAAGCGGGATCAAAAGTAGCACATTTGCAATATATGGACGCATTGTGTGTAAACCTTAAATGAGAAGAAATGATTAACTCTTTCAGGAAACCCATATAACAGATTAATTATGTCAACTTTAATTCAATTCGATAAATAGTAGAGGCGAACGGTAGGGTAAGGCAAAGTGAATATACAATCCGACCATATACTGATTGATGTTTTTTCTTCTTCTTCGCATTGTCAACAAGAAATATATTAAAGGAAAACCAACCAATACTAGAGTAGCTCACAGTTATAGCTTATATCCAATGGGTTAAAACCAACCAAGACTAGCTCACAGTTTAAGCTTATATCCAATGGGTTAAAACCAACCAAGACAAGCTCACAGTCAAAGCTTATAACCAATGGTGTACAATTTTACGAAAGCAGTGATACTGGATTAGAAGTGTAGGGAAATGGGAACAATGAATGTAAGCGGCACGGAAATCGTAAATAGCTTAAAATCTAAATTCAGAAAGTTTGCTATACAAAATATCAAGCACTCTGGCTAGTCATAACAGCGGCGTCAATCTTGCGTTAGGTTAAAATGCCTATACCACATGAAGCTTCAGTATTTAGAACGTAACATGAATCTGATTCCATTCAACCCGAAAATACATTCAATTTAAACTGGTCTTAACCCCCTGAGAACTACCGGCCGATTGGTCAGAAAGATGGATACATTATTTATTGCACCAATCATAGACATTGTTAAAATAATTGTATCCCTGATAAAGATTGGAGTGAAATATTTCACAAGCTGCATTCTAATTGGCTATTCAAAAGAGTATATCTTACAATACACCAATCAGAACCACTGTAAGATAGGCCGGTAGTGCCCAGGGGGTTAAACTTTATCATCATAACCATAACACTAATTGGTTAGAAGAATGATATTGGAGTATCAGTACCATCCTGGCTTTTTATTCACGGAATTCAAAGGTTATGCTTAACCAAATATTTCTTAGCATTTTATTAAAATCTAAGGTTACGAACCTTTACAATCGGCTGCGACCGTTGTAGTAGTCATCGGTTCAACAGTTATAGTGGTGGTTGGTTCAGGTGATGTAGTAGTCATTGGTTTAGGTGTTGGAGTGGTGGTTGGTTCGAATGTTGAAGTGGTAGTTGGTTTAGGTATTGGATTGGTGGTTAGTTCAAGCGTAGGAGTGGTCGTTGGTTCAGGTGTTTGAGTGGTCGTTGGTTCAGATGTTGGAGAAGTAGTTGGATCAGGTGTTGAAGTGGTGGTTGGTTTAGTTTTTGGTTCAAGCGTAGGAGTGGTCTTTGGTTCAGGTGTTTCAGTGGTGGTTGGTTTAGTTTTTGGAGTGGTGGTTAGTTCAGGCGTAAGAGTGGTCTTTGGGTCAGGTGTTGAAGTGATGGTTGGTTTAGTTTTTGGAGTGGTGGTTAGTTCAGGCGTAAGAGTGGTCTTTGGGTCAGGTGTTGAAGTGGTGGTTGGTTTAGTTTTTGGAGCGGTGGTTAGTTCAGGCGTAGGAGTGGTCTTTGGGTCAGGTGTTTGAGTGGTGGTTGGTTTCGTTTTTGGAGTGGTGGTTGGTACAGGCGTAGGAGTGGTCTTTGGGTCAGGTGTTTGAGTGGTGGTTGGTTTAGTTTTTGGAGTGGTGGTTAGTTCAGGCGTAGGAGTGGTCTTTGGTTTAGGTGTTTGAGTGGTGGTTGGTTTAGTTTTTGGAGTGGTGGTTGGTTCAAGTGTAGAAGTGGTCTTTGGTTCAGGTGTTTGAGTGGTGGTTGGTTTAGTTTTTGGAGTGGTGGTTGGTTCAAGCGTAGAAGTGGTCTTTGGTTCAGGTGTTTGAGTGGTGGTTGGTTTAGTTTCTGGAGTGGTGGTTGGTTCAAGCGTAGGAGTGGTTTTTGGTTCAGGTGTTTGATTGGTGGTTGGTTTAGTTTCTGGAGTGGTGGTTGGTTCAAGCGTAGGAGTGGTCTTTGGTTCAGGTATTGAAGTGGTGGTTGGTTTAGTTTTTGGAGTGGTGGTTAGTTCAGGCGTAAGAGTGGTCTTTGGGTCAGGTGTTGAAGTGGTGGTTGGTTTAGTTTTTGAAGTGGTGGTTAGTTCAGGCGTAAGAGGGGTCTTTGGGTCAGGTGTTGAAATGGTGGTTGGTTTAGTTTTTGGAGTGGTGGTTAGTTCAGGCGTAAGAGTGGTCTTTGGGTCAGGTGTTTGAGTGGTGGTTGGTTTAGTTTTTGGAGTGGTGGTTAGTTCAGGCGTAGGAGTGGTCTTTGGGTCAGGTGTTTGAGTGGTGGTTGGTTTAGTTTCTGGAGTGGTGGTTAGTTCAGGCGTAGGAGTGGTCCTTGGTTCAGTGGTAGTTGGTTCAGGTGTTTGAGTGGTCCTTGGTTCAGATGTTGGAGAAGTAGTTGGATCAGGTGTTGAAGTGGTGGTTGGTTTAGTTTTTGGTTCAAGCGTAGGAGTGGTCTTTGGTTCAGGTGTTTGAGTGGTGGTTGGTTTAGTTTTTGGAGTGGTGGTTAGTTCAGGCGTAGGAGTGGTCTTTGGTTCAGGTGTTTGAGTGGTGGTTGGTTTAGTTTTTGGAGTGGTGGTTGGTTCAAGCGTAGCAGTGGTCTTTGGTTCAGGTGTTTGAGTGGTGCTTGGTTTAGTTTCTGGAGTGGTGGTTGGTTCAAGCGTAGGAGTGGTCTTTGATTCAGGTGTTTGAGTGAAGGTTGGTTTAGTTTTTGGAGTGGTGGTTGGTTCAGGCGTAGGAGTGGTCTTTGGTTCAGGTGTTTGAGTGGTGGTTGGTTTAGTTTTTGGAGTGGTGGTTGGTTCAAGCGTAGCAGTGGTCTTTGGTTCAGGTGTTTGAGTGGTGCTTGGTTTAGTTTCTGGAGTGGTGGTTGGTTCAAGCGTAGGAGTGGTCTTTGATTCAGGTGTTTGAGTGAAGGTTGGTTTAGTTTTTGGAGTGGTGGTTGGTTCAGGCGTAAGAGTGGTCTTTGGATTAGGTGTTGAAGTGGTGGTTGGTTTAGTTTTTGGAGTTGTGGTTAGTTTAGGCGTAGGAGTGATGGTTGATTCAGGTGTTGGAGGGGTCGATGGTTCAGGTTTTAGAGTGGTTGTTAATTCAGGTTTTGGAGTGGTGGTTAGTTCAGGAGTTGGAGAAGTCGTTGGTTCCGGTGTTGTAGTGGTTGTTGGTTCAGGTGTTGAAGTTGTCGTTGGTTCAGATGTTGGAGTGGTGGTTGGTTCGAGTGCTGAAGTGGTGATTGGTTTAGGTATTGGAGTGGTCGTTGGTTCAGGGGTTGGAGTATACTGTGGTACAAGGGTTGTTCTTATCGCCTCCTTGATTTTATATGTGACTTTGAAACCAGCTTTAGTGACACTTTCATCAGATCTAAATTCCATGTACACTTTATTTGTTTTAGATGTCTTGACCGATGGTTTTATGTTTCCACAATATCTAACAAAAATATAATTAAAGACATTCAAAGTATTTCAATACAAAACCCAAAGGGAGCCATTAATTGACTTAATCCCAAAATCATTAGAAATACGGTAGTTTCCTTTTTTTAAGTAGCTGCGTATTCATTTGGATAACTCAACATTACATATAATTTCTAAACATTCCACCTTCTGTAATCAATGATACAATATGTGTTGTCTACTCTGTTAAGTTTAGGCTAGGAATGAGAATATCAATTTATATTGTTAGACCTTATCCGTGTTGTTAAATAGTTTGTCATAATATATATATAGACAAAGTATTGTAACATACGATCATTATAAGCCTATATACTTTGTGCCTCCTTGAAGGATATCTTCATTAGGTCTTGCAAGGAGATAATCATATGCACATGTTAAACCTACTTTGTGCCTCCCTGAAGGATATCTTCATTATGTCTTACAAGGAGATAATCATAGGCGCATGTTTTATAAACCTACTTTGTGCCTCCTTGAAGGATATCTTCGTTAGGTCTTACAAGGAGATAATCATATGCACAAGTTTTATAAACCTACTTTGTGCCTCTCTGAATGATATCTTCATTAGGTCTTACAAGGAGATAATTATATGAACAAGTTTTATAAACCTACTTTGTGCCTCCTTGAAGGATATCTTCATTAGGTCTTACAAGGAGATAATCATATGCACATGTTTTATAAACCTACTTTGTGCCTCCATGAATGATATCTTCATTAGGTCTTACAAGGAGATAATCATATGCACATGTTTTATAAACCTACTTTTTGCCTCCTTGAAGGATATCTTCATTAGGTCTTACAAGGAGATAATCATATGCATATGTTTTATAAACCTACTTTGTGCCTCCTTGGAGGATATCTTCATTATGTCTTACAAGGAGATAATCATAGGCGCATGTTGAATCGTCTTCCAAATTAAAACTAGTAAAACTCAAGTCAATTGTAGCTCCAGGATCCCCCTGCAAATTGACAGAACTGTGCATGAATATACCATACATTCATTAACCAATATAAACCCAGAGGTTGCTTCAATGTATTAAATCACAGCATGCAGTAGACACGCATTTTGCAATGGGATAAGGCCTAAAAAAGAAAGGTTTGATTGGCGTAACCCGACCGACCCTAAATACATCGCCGACCCTGAATATTTTTTATTATTTTGAGGGAAAAAAAAAATATATATATATATATATTTATAAAAATTGAACAAAGTATTAAAGTTTTTGACTGTTTGCTTTCAATTTCGGCTATTTTAAGTCCCCATCGAAATGATATATTGTTGAACACAACGATACATTTTTGCCCGGCAATTAAATACGCTAGAGCTATGATTTGTGTGTACTGCTGTCTTTCAAGTGTTCAGAAGTAGGTGATTTGAAAGAAGAAAAAAAAGAAAAGAAAAAAAATCCCGACCGACCGACCCTATTTGTTTTGGTCATGTTACGCCAATCAAATTTTAGGCCTAATGGGGCTAATTCAATCCGTGTTTTACATTGAAATGTACAGAAAAGAAATGGTTCATTAGAGGAACTAATCAGCGAGACTCTTCACATTTGTTGGTATCATTGTGTGGAGACATAGAATCCCAATTCATATATTGATACAAATTTGAAAAGGCTCACTGATTAGTTTTCTCTAATGAACCAATTCTTTTCTGTATGTTTTAATGGTTGAACAGGCTCAATTATCCCATTGGACAGTGTGTTTCTACTGTATGCTGGGATTACATTGAGCAACCTCTGATATAAACCCTTGGTATTGGAGATAAAACTATTAGAGGGGAAAGTAAACCAAAGAGGCCAGTAGTAATCGCACCCAGGTTGCCTGTAATGCAATCATGGTCCTAGTCATATTAAGCAAGCCGGGGAGTCAGCTTCGAAAATCTTAAGAGACCGTCGACATGATTGCGCTGCGACACTGGGGAAGCGTACGCTACCAGCACCTCGTAGAGTAATAGTAAGATTGCGCTATGAGACTGGGGAAGCGTACACTACCAGCACCTAGTAGAGTTATAGTAATTGTGCTGCAAGAATGGGGAAGCGTACACTACCAGCACCTAGTAGAGTTATAGTAATTGTGCTGCAAGAATGGGGAAGCGTACACTACCAGCACCTAGTAGAGTAATAGTAATTGCGCTGGGAAGCGTACGCTACCAGCACCTAGTAGAGTAATGATAATTGTGCTGCAAGACTGGGGAAGCGTACGCTACCAGCACCTAGTAGAGTAATGATAATTGTGCTGCAAGACTGGGGAAGCGTACACTACCAGCACCTAGTAGAATAATAGTAATTGTGCTGCAAGACTGGGGAAGCGTACACTACCAGCACCTAGTAGAGTAATAGTAATTGTGCTACAAGACTGGGGAAGCGTACACTACCAGCACCTAGTAGAGTAATAGTAATTGTGCTGCAAGACCGGGGAAGCGTACGCTACCAGCACCTAGTAGAGTAATAGTAATTGTGCTGCGAGACTGGGGAAGCGTACGCTACCAGCACCTAGTAGAGTAATAGTAATTGTGCTACAAGACTGGGGAAGCGTACGCTACCAGCACCTAGTAGAGTAATAGTAATTGTGCTGCAAGACCGGGGAAGCGTACGCTACCAGCACCTAGTAGAGTAATAGTAATTGTGCTGCGAGAATGGGGAAGCGTACACTACCAGCACCTAGTAGAGTAATGATAATTGTGCTGCGAGACTGGGGAAGCGTACACTACCAGCACCTAGTAGAGTAATAGTAATTGTGCTGCGAGACTGGGGAAGCGTACGCTACCAGCACCTAGTAGAGTAATAGTAATTGTGCTGCGAGACTGGGGAAGCGTACACTACCAGCACCTAGTAGAGTAATAGTAATTGTGCTGCGAGACGGGGGAAGCGTACGCTACTAGCACCTAGTAGAATAATAGTAATTGTGCTGCAAGACTGGGGAAGCGTACGCTACCAGCACCTAGTAGAGTAATAGTAATTGTGCTGCGAGACTGGGGAAGCGTACACTACCAGCACCTAGTAGAGTAATAGTAATTGTGCTGCAAGACCGGGGAAGCGTACGCTACCAGCACCTAGTAGAGTAATAGTAATTGTGCTGCGAGACTGGGGAAGCGTACGCTACCAGCACCTAGTAGAGAAATGGTAATCTGTGCTGCGAGACTGGGGAAGCGTACACTACCAGCACCTAGTAGAGAAATAGTAATTGTGCTGCGAGACTGGGGAAGCGTACACTACCAGCACCTAGTAGAGTAATAGTAAGATTGCGCTATGAGACCGGGGAAGCGTACACTACCAGCACCTAGTAGAGTAATAGTAATTGTGCTGCAAGAATGGGGAAGCGTACACTACTAGCACCTAGTAGAGTAATGATAATTGTGCTGCGAGACTGGGGAAGCGTACGCTACCAGCACCTAGTAGAGTAATGATAATTGTGCTGCAAGACTGGGGAAGCGTACACTACCAGCACCTAGTAGAATAATAGTAATTGTGCTGCAAGACTGGGGAAGCGTACACTACCAGCTCCTAGTAGAGTAATATTAATTGTGCTGCAAGACTGGGGAAGCGTACGCTACCAGCACCTAGTAGAGTAATGATAATTGTGCTGCAAGAATGGGGAAGCGTACGCTACCAGCACCTAGTAGAGTTATAGTAATTGTGCTGCAAGACTGGGGAAGCGTACGCTACCAGCACCTAGTAGAGTAATGATAATTGTGCTGCAAGACTGGGGAAGCGTACACTACCAGCACCTAGTAGAATAATAGTAATTGTGCTGCAAGACTGGGGAAGCGTACACTACCAGCTCCTAGTAGAGTAATAGTAATTGTGCTGCAAGACTGGGGAAGCGTACGCTACCAGCACCTAGTAGAGTTATAGTAATTGTGCTGCAAGACTGGGGAAGCGTACGCTACCAGCACCTAGTAGAGTAATGATAATTGTGCTGCAAGACTGGGGAAGCGTACACTACCAGCACCTAGTAGAATAATAGTAATTGTGCTGCAAGACTGGGGAAGCGTACGCTACCAGCTCCTAGTAGAGTAATAGTAATTGTGCTGCAAGACTGGGGAAGCGTACGCTACCAGCACCTAGTAGAGTAATGATAATTGTGCTGCAAGACTGGGGAAGCGTACACTACCAGCACCTAGTAGAGTAATAGTAATTGCGCTGCGAGACTGGGGAAGCGTACACTACCAGCACCTAGTAGAGAAATAGTAATTGTGCTGCAAGAATGGGGAAGCGTACGCTACCTGCACCTAGTAGAGTAATAGTAATTGCGCTGCGAGACTGGGGAAGCGTACACTACCAGCACCTAGTAGAGTAATAGTAATTGCGCTGCAAGACTGGGGTAGCGTACACTACCAGCACCTAGTAGAGAAATAGTAATTGTGCTGCGAGACCGGGGAAGCGTACGCTACCAGCACCTAGTAGAGTAATAGTAATTGTGCTGCGAGACTGGGGAAGCGTACACTACCAGCACCTAGTAGAGTAATAGTAATTGTGCTGCGAGACTGGGGAAGCGTACGCTACTAGCACCTAGTAGAATAATAGTAATTGTGCTGCAAGACTGGGGAAGCGTACGCTACCAGCACCTAGTAGAGTAATGATAATTGTGCTGCAAGACTGGGGAAGCGTACACTACCAGCACCTAGTAGAATAATAGTAATTGTGCTGCAAGACTGGGGAAGCGTACGCTACCAGCTCCTAGTAGAGTAATAGTAATTGTGCTGCAAGACTGGGGAAGCGTACGCTACCAGCACCTAGTAGAGTAATGATAATTGTGCTGCAAGACTGGGGAAGCGTACACTACCAGCACCTAGTAGAGTAATAGTAATTGCGCTGCGAGACTGGGGAAGCGTACACTACCAGCACCTAGTAGAGTAATAGTAATTGCGCTGCAAGACTGGGGTAGCGTACACTACCAGCACCTACAGTGCAACAGACCATCAATGCATTAAAAGTGATATTTTTTGTTTTTAACCAGTACATGAAAGTATAATGATCAATGCAAAAAAACACATGACAACATTTTAGAATAATACATCAAGATTTATTTACAAGCAAAACAAATTCAGATTTTGTCACTTATTCCCATGGGGGCACATAATAAAGAAATACTTAAAAAATGGACCTATTATTTTATTCCTTCAAAACTAAACATGGTATGAACTTCAATTTTTCAGGGTATGTTCGTGTAACCAACAGCAAAAATTCTGTCAAAGAATATAATCCAAATTGTGTTTAGTTAATTAATTAACGAGCTAATTAAAATCGATATTGATTGATAATCAATCATTTTTGAGAATTTATTGAAATTTTTGTTGTTGTCCGATCAGGTCAAGCAAGGTGTCATATTAAAGCTAAGAACATGTTTAACAAAGTTGTCAATTCAGTTTAGTCCATTTACGTTTCATTTTAAATATATTGCTTCATAAAATTTGCATATTTTATCGTAATTTGCATAATTCTCTTTTCGTCATAGAATAAAATTAAACATTTAAAAACTCCAAAAGTTTTCAAGATATGAGGCTCAAAATTTGATATGTTATGCCTAATATCAAGACTGAGGTTGTGGTTAAGCTTAATTAATTAATATTATATTAATATCATTGTTAAACATGTATAATTAAAAATATAATTAGTTATAAAAAATTACCGATTACTTTAAATTTGATTCAAAAAAGTAAAATGTACACGATCCAGGCAAATTGAAATGGCAAGTACAATTTCTTTTAAAACTAACCAAGGTATTGACAATTTGGTTTACATGTATAACCACAATTATGACAAAGTATATCATGCAATAAACATAAATATTATTGCATTTGTAAGCGGGTCAATATAAAACATAATAAAATGAATACACGGACAGGGCAATCGTCTGCTCGTCTGACTTTGATAGGCCTTTATGTGTAGCTTGGAAAATATCCCGGGCATGTTCATATTCAAATGGAGTTGTATCTGTGTCTTTTACCTCATCAGACTCTGTCATTTCTGGAGAGAGCCATGGTGTACTTTCAATGTCCATCAAAACATTTCCGCATTGAAGAACCTGAACTGGTTCCAACACAGCCACTGGTCTGCATTCACTTACTCCATTTGTGCTGGTACCAGGTACCAGCACAAATCAGCACCGATTTCTGGTATTTTTTCACTACCAGAACCTCCATCTTCACCTTCTATAGCTTCTATAGACCCATTATCAACTTTATTAACTTTCTTCTCTCTTGCAAGCTCTATACTTCTCCTCTTTTTTGCCATTTTACTGCTGCCTGTTGGCCTACCGCGTTTGTTGTTTTGATTATCCGCCATGTTTGTGCACAGCAGAAGACATCTGGCAACTATGCTGACCCCGGCACTGCACAGAGCTGTATCCTGATTGGCTGACCTTAATATAGACTAAACAAAGGAGTGCTTGGCTCAGTGCCCAATCAGAGCAGGGCCTTCATAGAAATTTCTGGATAGCTGTTTACTCATAGAAAACATTCCAGGAGCCTGTTGACTGTATAATTTTCTTAATCTATAGGTTGAAAATCCCTAGTAGGGAAGTTTGCATGTATGCAGTGTGGATATTAGGGGAGTTACAGCAAATCAAATTTTAATGCATTGATGGTCTGTTGCACTGTAGTAGAGAAATAGTAATTGTGCTGCAAGAATGGGGAAGCGTACGCTACCAGCACCTAGTAGAGTAATAGTAATTGCGCTGCGAGACTGGGGAAGCGTACACTACCAGCACCTAGTAGAGTAATAGTAATTGCGCTGCAAGACTGGGGTAGCGTACACTACCAGCACCTAGTAGAGAAATAGTAATTGTGCTGCGAGACCGGGGAAGCGTACGCTACCAGCACCTAGTAGAGTAAAAGTAATTGTGCTGCGAGACTGGGGAAGCGTACACTACCAGCACCTAGTAGAGTAATAGCAATTGTGCTGCAAGACTGGGGAAGCGTACGCTACCAGCACCTAGTAGAGTAATAGTAATTGCGCTGCAAGACTGGGGAAGCGTACGCTACCAGCACCTAGTAGAGAAATAGTAATTGTGCTGCGAGACTGGGGAAGCGTACGCTACCAGCACCTAGTAGAGTAATAGTAATTGTGCTGCGAGACTGGGGAAGCGTACGCTACCAGCACCTAGTAGAGTAATAGTAATTGTGCTGCGAGACTGGGGAAGCGTACGCTACCAGCACCTAGTAGAGAAATAGTAATTGTGCTGCAAGAATGGGGAAACGTACACTACCAGCACCTAGTAGAATAATAGTAATTGTGCTGCGAGAATGGGGAAGCGTACACTACCAGCACCTAGTAGAGTAATGATAATTGTGCTGCGAGACTGGGGAAGCGTACGCTACCAGCACCAAGTAGAGTAATGATAATTGTGCTGCAAGACCGGGGAAGCGTACGCTACCAGCACCTAGTAGAGTAATAGTAATTGTGCTGCGAGAATGGGGAAGCGTACGCTACCAGCACCTAGTAGAGTAATAGTAATTGTGCTGCGAGACTGGGGAAGCGTACGCTACCAGCACCTAGTAGAGTAATGATAATTGTGCTGCGAGACCGGGGAAGCGTACCCTACCAGCACCTAGTAGAGTAATAGTAATTGTGCTGCGAGACCGGGGAAGCGTACGCTACCAGCACCTAGTAGAGTAATAGTAATTGTGCTGCAAGACTGGGGAAGCGTACGCTACCAGCACCTAGTAGAGTAATAGTAATTGTGCTACAAGACTGGGGAAGCGTACGCTACCAGCACCTAGTAGAGTAATAGTAATTGTGCTACAAGACTGGGGAAGCTTACGCTACTAGCACCTAGTAGAGTAATAGTAATTGTGCTGCGAGACTGGGGAAGCTTACACTACCAGCACCTAGTAGAGTAATAGTAATTGTGCTACAAGACTGGGGAAGCGTACGCTACCAGCACCTAGTAGAGTAATGATAATTGTGCTGCAAGACTGGGGAAGCGTACAATACCAGCACCTAGTAGAGTAATAGTAATTGTGCTGCGAGACCGGGGAAGCGTACGCTACCAGCACCTAGTAGAGTAATAGTAATTGTGCTGCAAGACTGGGGAAGCTTACGCTACTAGCACCTAGTAGAGTAATAGTAATTGTGCTGCGAGACTGGGGAAGCGTACGCTACCAGCACCTAGTAGAGTAATAGTAATTGTGCTGCGAGACTGGGGAAGCGTACGCTACCAGCACCTAGTAGAGTAATAGTAATTGTGCTGCAAGACTGGGGAAGCGTACGCTACCAGCACCTAGTAGAGTAATAGTAATTGTGCTGCGAGACTGGGGAAGCTTACGCTACTAGCACCTAGTAGAGTAATAGTAATTGTGCTGCAAGAATGGGGAAGCGTACCCTACCAGCACCTAGTAGAGTAATAGCAATTGTGCTGGGAGACTGGGGAAGCGTACGCTACAAGCACCTATTAGAGTAATTGTAATTAGCATATCCCTTAGCAGCAGTCAACAAACAGGTATTTGTGGAATGACAGTAATCAATTTGCCTGTCCACTCAAACGTGTCAAAGAGATAAGTTTCCAAAGTTAACTATTAAGCTATTTACTTCTCAGTGCACTTATCAGAATGAAACATGGATCTGTGAAATTAAATGCAATCTTAAATAAAGGCCCATGAAATATATATAGGAGTCTTAAAAGTCAAGACCATTATTAAATTGTAGCTTGATGAAGGTACGCACTGTATCGAAAATCGTTGTCAAACAAGTCGTTTCCAGATGTATTTTGTCTTACTTTTATCCTCGTTAAGAGAACGCATCAATAGATCACGGGTATATAAGTACTGTGTGTTTATCCTGTTAGCAATTTAGTTGAAAACTACGAAGCGTGGTTCCGGTATTGAAGTTAACACAAATTGTATAAAACAGTACGTAAATTACCTTTATTAGCCATGCGCAATCCTGATCTATATTGTAATTGGAAGGATAGTTAGGACTCATCACACTCCCACTGCTATCGGTTAACTCTCGAATACAACCTAGGAAACAATTATAAGTATTGACTGTTAACAACTACCTATAAAGTTGTTTTGCATCCTCCGACTCGCATTCCCAGCCTCTCTTTTTTGACTTCAATACTCTTAATATTTTAGATATCAGCAACCTTCAAACTGCCTTATTTATCGTCCGTTTCAACAACAACTCGCTCCCTAATTCTTTTTTTGGTTTCTTCTCTAAACATAAAGATATTCACAGTTACAATACTAGAAACGAAAATAGAGACTAGAATCTAAACACTTCAAAAGAAGCAAGTTTCCCTTTAGGGGTTCCCTTATATTTCCAAAACAATACATTGGAATGAAATGGGGTTTTCAGTCAAATGATTATAGGCTTTCAAATTAACAGGTTCTGTCATGCTCGAGTGACCACGTATTGAATGACGGAATGTCCCATTTCAAAAGTTGCTAAAATAACGTTTAATTTCAAAAGTTGCTAAAATAATGTTTAGTAGCGGGTGTATCCACCGCGTTGTTGTATGACTTGCCTACATTACGTCTCATAGTGTTGATGAGGCGCGCCACTCGATGGTGTGGGATGGCATCCCACTCGTGTTGTACCAGAAGACGTAAGTTAGCAAGATTAGTACAACAAGAGTTGGACTTCCATATCGAGTAGCGCGCCTCATCAACAAATCGAAATCGATGTCGTCAATAATGATACACCAACGTGGTGGATACACACACTATTAAACATTATTTTAACAACTTTTGAAATGGGACATTCTGTCATTCAATACAAGCTCGCTCAAGCATCACAGAACCTGTTGATTTGAAATTTTGGTCAAGTATTGGTATGAACCTTATAACAATTTGACCGAAAACCCATTTCAACCCAATGTATATTTTTGAAAATATAAGGGAAAACCCTAAAGGGGAACTTACTTCTTTTGAAGTGTTTATAATGGACCTCAAATCTGGAACTCCCTTGACTATGATTTAACTAGTTGAACTTAATTTAACCGTTTTAAAAACATGTATAAACAGAAATTGATCTATAAGTATCTCTAAGTTGTTTAAAACAAATGTCGTTATGTCGTTAACCTTACATACCGGCCTACATGTACTGTCATGTTATTGATTTCCACACGGTAAACCATCACCTATTCATCATTTAACCTTCCGTAGTAGTTCGCCTTTTAATCCTGATATTTCACAGCGGTAGAGACAAACCTAAAGCTTTTCCAGGCTTAATGGCTTCTCCGCACACTTTTCAACCCCACAATTATTGTATATTCCTTTACTACTATTTACACTTAATATCGTATCATTTTATTTACTTCATGTAACTTTTCTTGATTATTGTATGTTTTCTTGTTATATACATATTTCGTTGTTGGATTGTGTTACTAACTATTATGAATGAATCATAAAGGTGCGTTCATACTCCCGTCGTTGCGCGTCGGCCGACGTCGATGGACATCGGCGCGCGAGTTGAAGCAATGTCAACTTTTATCCATCGACGTCGGCCGACGCGCAACGACGGGAGTATGAACGCACCTTAAGACGACGACGACGACGACGATGACACGACGACGACGACGTATGATGTAGCCAATGAAACCTAGTGTAGGAAGTAATGTTGAACCATATTTGTGGATTATGGTCTGCCGTAAAAGTTAGGACCATTCGCGTTCGTTTATGATTCCACACCACTAAATGAGTGTAGTCCTTGCCGACGACAATCGGATTTTCTTTCTATTTTATAAGCCTGTGGCCCAAGCATAATCATAGGTAATCAGGAAAGGTTCTTATTGCCCCCAAATGAATCCTGATTTTAGGACTAATATGACGCAGTAGCTAGAAAAACATAACAAGTAGGAGAAAGAGTTGCCAGTCTGGCAGTGTGATACGGTCAATACTTAATAGTCCATTCTTACCTGTAATTGGTAGTTGTTCTGTACTACAGGTAGCACCTGTAAATTCAGGTGGGCATATACATACACAATCAGGACCAACATATCCATCATTTTTGCAGATAATTGTTAAGTTACAATTTTCTGTCATATAAAAAAGAATGGCGAATTTATATTATATAACTCATCATTTTGATAATTTGTTATATAACTCATATATAGATTACTGTCATCTGATGATATTAATATTCTCAATTTGTTTTTAAATCATCCAAAATATATTTACAATCTCAAATTCGAAACATAAAGAGTAAGTTGGGCTCATAATAACAAGTTCTGTCTACAGTTATTACAATGTACACTTAGCACTGGATTCGTGCCTCCCCCAATAGCCAGCCCGAATGTATGACCATGTGAACGTATGTAGTAGTGACCCCGCTCGTTGCGCTCGTCGGCGCCCGATTAGGGTCTATATACCTAGATTTATGTACACTCACCATTGAAATCATACATAAGATTAGCCGCTTTGATATCAGCAAAGGTGAGCTCTTGGCGATTCCCTAATGAGAGACCGTCAAGTGGATCAAACGTAACTATAGTAGGCAACCCATTAATGGAAAAATACTGAAAAAAGTCAAACAAACAAATGTCCACAAACTATAACTATTGGTTTTACAAATATAAACGACATACGGAACGCCAAAGATCTCATGCTATATAAGTCTAACAATGTGTCCTAATGTACATCGTATAAACATGGACCTCTAAGAAAGATGACGGGAGCAGAAAAGACGACTTTGTCAGATCCAAAGTGGATAATATTAAAAATTCGATCTGTTGAACTCGGAGACTCAAATGCATCCTCTGTGAGAGGATCTCTCACAAAATACTTCGAATCCTTCGGCATAAAAAAACAGACTTACTAAGCAATGGATAGACAACATGTGGAAGGAGAGAAAACATTATTGCCTAACACCATGTATTTAGTGCCTTTTCAGAAGCAAGCAGAAAGCATTCACATAGGAATATATTTAAAGAGAATATTACAATGGATAGCATCAATACACAGTATGAGAGTTTACGCCGATATGTATAGTGACTAAACGACTTGTATAACTTCTGACTCCATGACGAAACCTAAACCGAGACAGCGGCCATGAAGCATTACCTTCGATATACAAAGACCGAACTGTTGATGCTCGCTCATGATTATCACCACAACGTTATGATAGAGCATACCGAGAGGAATTCACATGACGAAGGTAATATCACCACAACGTTATGATAGAGAATACCGAGAGGGATTCACATGACGAAGGTAATATCACCACAACGTTATGATAGAGAATACCGAGAGGAATTCACATGACGAAGGTAATATCACCATAACGTTATGATAGAGCATCCCGATTCATATGACAAAGGTAATATCACCACAACGTTATGATAGAGCATCCCGATTCATATGACAAAGGTAATATCACCACAACGTTATGATAGAGCATCCCGATTCATATGACAAAGGTAATATCACCACAACGTTATGATAGAGCATCCCGATTCATATGACAAAGGTAATATCACCACAACGTTATGATAGAGCATCCCGATTCATATGACAAAGGTAATATCACCACAACGTTATGATAGAGCATCCCGATTCATATGACAAAGGTAATATCACCACAACGTTATGATAGAGCATCCCGATTCATATGACAAAGGTAATATCACCACAACGTTATGATAGAGCATCCCGATTCATATGACAAAGGTAATATCACCACAACGTTATGATAGAGCATCCCGATTCATATGACAAAGGTAATATCACCACAACGTTATGATAGAGCATCCCGATTCATATGACAAAGGTAATATCACCACAACGTTATGATAGAGCATCCCGATTCATATGACAAAGGTAATATCACCACAACGTTATGATAGAGCATCCCGATTCATATGACAAAGGTAATATCACCACAACGTTATGATAGAGCATCCCGATTCATATGACAAAGGTAATATCACCACAACGTTATGATAGAGCATCCCGATTCATATGACAAAGGTAATATCACCACAACGTTATGATAGAGCATCCCGATTCATATGACAAAGGTAATATCACCACAACGTTTTGATAGAGCATCCCGATTCATATGACAAAGGTAATATCACCACAACGTTATGAGACTATGCTCGAATTCTCACTGGCTTGAGCATACCCCGCCGTTATTTAAGAAGTTTAATACCCTGACAATTTATGATATTCACAAGCTGACTCTTTGATTCAACAATCTTCCCGATACTTTTACCGATTATTTCATTAAAAATAGATCAATCCATAGCTACCCAACACGCATTTCTTCATTATATCGTCCCTTTAATTTTAACTATGATTTAGCCAGACATACGATAAGAAGACAAGGCCCTCTGCTATGGAATTCAGTGAATAGCAAGTTTAAAAATGCCAAATCACCATATGTTTTTAAAAGGAAGTTTAAGTTATATCTTCTTTCATATTACCAATAATCAATTAGTCATTTGTAAAGTTTACCACATGAGAAATTTTACCACATGAGATAATTATTATCATGTTATAGCTGATGCCATCATTACTGCCTACACTTTAGTGTTTAGTTGCACATGTCCTGTCCGGTCTTGTTTACACATTTCCTGTCCTGTCTCTTGTTTGTAGTCGTCTTCTTTGTAGTACTTCTAAATTATCATATTTATTATGAAATTATCAGGGTGACCAATATATTTCGAGCTGTGCTCCTTTTGGTTTTCCCCACCTATGTTTTCTTATAATTTGCTTGTCTGATGTATCATGTAATATGGTGAAAATAAAACTGAACTGAACTGAACTGATAGAGCATCCCGATTCATATGACAAAGGTAATATCACCACAACGTTATGATAGAGCATCCCGATTCATATGACAAAGGTAATATCACCACAACGTTATGATAGAGCATCCCGATTCATATGACAAAGGTAATATCACCACAACGTTATGATAGAGCATCCCGATTCATATGACAAAGGTAATATCACCACAACGTTTTGATAGAGCATCCCGATTCATATGACAAAGGTAATATCACCACAACGTTATGAGACTATGCTCGAATTCTCACTGGCTTGAGCATACCCCGCCGTTATTTAAGAAGTTTAATACCCTGACAATTTATGATATTCACAAGCTGACTCTTTGATTCAACAATCTTCCCGATACTTTTACCGATTATTTCATTAAAAATAGATCAATCCATAGCTACCCAACACGCATTTCTTCATTATATCGTCCCTTTAATTTTAACTATGATTTAGCCAGACATACGATAAGAAGACAAGGCCCTCTGCTATGGAATTCAGTGAATAGCAAGTTTAAAAATGCCAAATCACCATATGTTTTTAAAAGGAAGTTTAAGTTATATCTTCTTTCATATTACCAATAATCAATTAGTCATTTGTAAAGTTTACCACATGAGAAATTTTACCACATGAGATAATTATTATCATGTTATAGCTGATGCCATCATTACTGCCTACACTTTAGTGTTTAGTTGCACATGTCCTGTCCGGTCTTGTTTACACATTTCCTGTCCTGTCTCTTGTTTGTAGTCGTCTTCTTTGTAGTACTTCTAAATTATCATATTTATTATGAAATTATCAGGGTGACCAATATATTTCGAGCTGTGCTCCTTTTGGTTTTCCCCACCTATGTTTTCTTATAATTTGCTTGTCTGATGTATCATGTAATATGGTGAAAATAAAACTGAACTGAACTGAACTGATAGAGCATCCCGATTCATATGACAAAGGTAATATCACCACAACGTTATGATAGAGCATCCCGATTCATATGACAAAGGTAATATCACCACAACGTTATGATAGAGCATCCCGATTCATATGACAAAGGTAATATCACCACAACGTTATGATAGAGCATCCCGATTCATATGACAAAGGTAATATCACCACAACGTTATGATAGAGCATCCCGATTCATATGACAAAGGTAATATCACCACAACGTTATGATAGAGCATCCCGATTCATATTACAAAGGTAATATCACCACAACGTTATGATAGAGCATCCCGATTCATATGACAAAGGTAATATCACCACAACGTTATGATAGAGCATCCCGATTCATTTTACAAAGGTAATATCACCACAACGTTATGATAGAGCATCCCGATTCATATGACAAAGGTAATATCACCACAACGTTACATACTGGTCGGTATTTCCCTCGTTGTTTCGTCCTAGCTTAAACTATGATTTGATTTATATATTAATTTGTCAATTTATTGTCCAAAAGCTAGTACAGTGAAAACACTTTGACCCTCTAAAGCTACGACTCCACAACAAGGAGTATTTTCTATAAATGTTATTATTTATACGTACGGACGACAGGACTTGTACTTACAAATTCTCCGTAGTGCATCATTGATCCAACGTCGTATGCGGCATAACTTTTAGATTCATCGAAGGTGTAAGCTTCAAAATTATGCAACTTGTCGGCCTGAATATTTGAAGCATTAATCTGAATGAAATCGTCTCTATCTGGACGAGAATGCTCGTGGTGGAAGCCAATAACGTGACCAATCTCATGCGCAACGGTACCCATCTGTATTAACGATATGGTAGGATGACAATATTACGCAATAACATAAGTCCGGCTGAATATTAATTAACATCGTTATTTGTGGTAGAACTAATCAACATGTACGCTTTATTCAACCACATTTATCTACGTATTAGTAGGAGACCATCCTGTAGGTCCCGTGACCAATCCTGGGAAGAAAGGTTTGAAAGTGTTTTTGTGTTCCCTGATGAATACCGAACCATTTTGACTTGGGCTACCCGCTTGAAAAATATCAGGCATTTCCGGGAGGGGTCAACAAAGGTCACACAGGGTCAAAATTCTAATATATTCAAATTGTGTCGATATGCATATTAAATTACTCGTCTAGTCATGAGGATTCCGAAAAGGTATAGTTTGCCCCAAATGAGTTATTCGGGTAAAACGTAAAAAGGTCGTTGACCTTTTCGTATGGGGTCAAATTTTAAAATTCCTCCGATTTTGAAAAACAACATCTCAAATTGTTCATCTGAACACAAGGATTCTAGAAATAGTAGTTTTTACCATCTAGAGTGTCTGTTGTACCTTATAAAGAGGTCAAATGCTCCAATTACATGTAGGTCAATAGGCCTTAACCTTTTGACCCACAACAAATTTCCCCGTGGTAAAAAAACTACCATTTCTGGAATCCTTGTGATCATACGAGCAATTTGAGATATTGTTTTTCAAAATCGGAGTAATTTAAAAATTTGACCCCATACGCAAAGGTCAACGACCTTTTTAAATTTTACCCGATAATTCGTTAACCAAGCATCGAAAGTGGGACAAGCTATAAATTTTCGGAATCCTCATGACAAGACGAGTAATTTAATATGCATATCGACTCGATTGGAGTATATTTGAATTTTGACCCCTGTGAGACTTTGTTGACCCCTCCCGGAAATGCCTGACATTTTTCAAGGGAGTAGCCCAAGTCAAAATGGTTCGGTATTCATCAGAGAACACAAAAACACTTTCAAAGCTTTGTTCCCAGGATTGGTCACGGGACCTACAGGATGGTCTCCTACTATATATATACATTTGGACGCATAAAATAAGAGTGTTCCTGTCCTTTTGCGATATCTTATGTGCCCGGAGTGTTAACATTTTTTTTGGGGTCACCCTGTATATGCAAATCATCCTTGTTTATGTATTTTTCATGTTAATTTGTATTTTTGTTTTATATGTTGCGCCTCGGAATAGTTTTACCTAGATTGACGGCGCATTATAAATGCCATTATTATAGTGTGCTTCTCTATACGAAATGACAGTAGCGACCAGAACCTTCCAGATTGTCTTCATGACCCTGATAATAGTTTCGGACATTTGATGGCCATTTTGTACACGAATTGAACGTTTTATATAAATATTATCACCAAATACTGGCCATGTGTTTAGAGTTGGGCAGCTAATATGGTGAAGCCGGTTCGCTTGTGCGAGATTTTGAACATTCTTATCAACATTTCTTACCAAGGTAAATTACCTATCAAACTATTAAAGCTTTTTTTTTTACCTTTACCTGAGTACTTCAAATTTTTCAAAATGGTACCCTAAGTTTTGTGGTAGCATGTTGCATTCTTGAACTATGAACAATTTTATGAAGAAAAAAGCTTTGGGGGAGCCGAGGCTCCGGTATGGAGGCACCGGTATGTACATATTTTTTAAATAAATAAAATTGCAGTGGTATCTTGGATTTAAATGATTTAAATGGGTTATTTTCTTAACATTTCACATGTTTTACATTTCGTGAAAGATAAAATAAATGCAAAAGAGAAGAATAAAAATAAAAATAAGCGTTATGTAAGACATAAATTTACAAATGAATAACAATTGTCCAATTGTGCGAAATAACGGAATATGTTTTTCAGTTATGAAATGGATGCAGTTGATCTAATCTTGATTTAATAAATATTCTTATTGCATTTATTGGACACATAAATCCTAACACATTGCTTGGTTAATATTATTTGATAGGTAATTATTTATATATGTTGACAAAACAAGCAGTTAAAAATTAATAATCATATACGGTATACATTGAACTGGCAGTTTCATGCCCACCACACAGGTCGGCGGCAATCATCATCAGACTATTGCCGCCGACCTTTGTGGTTGGTGGGCATGAAACTGCCAGTTCAATGTATATATATATACATGTATATATACACTCGGCAAAAGAAGTTCTTGGACACTTAAATTAAATTAATATTTAATAGAATATATATAATTATATATATGATTATATATATATAATTGTATATCAAAATAAGCAGAAAGTAATCCTCTAACAGCTTAACATGGAATTTAGACATGATCACTCATGCATGGCTGATCCCATTCACTTGACAATGGCAAGAAGATTGCAAATAATTGGATAATCCCTCCATTCAAATGACTGTAAATGCTCATTTCTTGCAATTTCCTTTTACGCACCTTACCATTGCTTAATGAATGTGCTCAGCCATGCATGAATGCGTACATCTTAATTTCATACTGTGACATATAGGTGAATATATGTGAATAATGCTTTACTTTTGTTTTTTAACACTGTTAAGCCAAATATTGCTTATTTAAAATTGAATGTTTTGTAACTTTATAAGAGCGGTCTTATAAAAAGAAGAAAGAAATGAACGATTTTATGTACGAGGGGCATTCAGTAAATAATGAAAGTGATCATGGTATGGGATGCATGAGTGATTCTATTGAGGGGATAATGTGATCAATACAAAGTATGAACCTTTATCTTTCAAACAGTACAGTTTTGGATTTATAAGTGTGAACTATGACGTCATAGCATTGTCTCAAAGTAAGTACACTTGGGACACTACTTAATCAGTTATTTGGCGGGAAATTTGAATTATTTGTATGAAACATGTGATAAGAAGATTGCATAACATGACACCAGAAGCAGGTAAATCCCATTTTTTTTCACGTAAGTATGATAAAAAGACAATAACTTAAATCCCTGTGTAATTTGATGTATGTAGTATAGGAGTAAAAAGTAAGGAGAGGCAATCGAATAAAAAGTATACAAATATCAGTATTTCAAATAGCCAATTTTCATTGAAAAATGCCCAGTCAGCGAATCACTAATATTGCGGAAAATCAAACAATTTATGAAAAATCCAAGCAATTAACCAGTTTGGGAGATTCCATATGATAGTTAACTAATTTTCTGAACTTATTCGCATGAAACCTGCAGAAAATGTGCGCATGCGCAGACGGCAGATCATTTTGAACAGGGCCACAAATGGCTAAAATCAAGAAATTTACCAGATAAAAGCTTACTGTGCCTTCAAATTCTAATCAGAAATAATTAAAAATGCTTAAATCAATGTGTTTAAATATTGTGATAGTCAAATAAAGATATACATGAATGTATCAATCAAAGATGGCTGCCACAACCTCTCTTATTACTGTTATCTTTAGAGCTACTATATATGTATTGTTAAAGTAATCGTCACATAATTTCAATGGTTTGAGGAAATTTTATGAACAGCTCCTTCTGAAATCCCCACTATTATTGCTTTACATCCCACACAAATTTACTAAATTATAATCCCTCCATTGTTCTTTATCCTTTGTTGTTTTCAAAGGTATATTATTGCGGATTTTGCTAAATAAAAGCGCATTTGAGATGGTCCCTTCTTATTTGCGTTAAGGAATTCAGGTCTAAAAAATAATGTCAAGCGGAGATAAGTGTGTGTTCTAACTATGTGCCAAGTGTTATCTGTTTTTATGCTTGCATTGCCGAGATATACGCAAATGTATCGATCAACCCATTTTCAACATATTACATATCCAGCCAAATAATTGACAGATTTCAGTCAGTGTCTGAAACCTATTGTGTTTATGTTAATGACATTACATAACCAAAGGTATCTAACATTCCAAAAGTGTATTGTTTGAAAGACAAAGGTTCATACTTTGTATTGATCACATTATCCCTCAATAGAATCACTCATGCATCCCATACCATGATCACTTTCATTATTTACTGAATGCCCCTCGTATATCGCGAAATACTCGCACATCAAAAAAAGAAAACTATAACAGATCATAGTATATTTCTTTTAAAAGCTCTTGAGCTGAGAAACCCAAATATGATGTAAATGTGGACAAAGGGTATGATGGTACAAAATAATTATGCTTGCCAAAAGTCAGACAATATTTTCCAAACAGTAATGGTTTGACTTTTATTAACCCTCTTGCCCTTCACCCTACCTCTAAAACAACCTCCATTTTGGAATTCTTGTGAAATTCTCATTCAGAAAATGTATACTTTTCTTATGGTAGATAGTACATGGAAGGAAATATCTAATTTCAAGTGAAATTGATGTGTTTCAAAGTGAAAAATTTGTGACAAATGTTAGCACTGGAATAACGCATGGCCTACTAAAAACAATGTTTAAACACAAAATTAACTTCATCAGGAATCCGAATGCTTGATCAGTTACAATCTTTCGAGCCTTGCATATCGACCATTTTGAACAGTTTATATAAATTTCTTTATGGACTAGCCGTATTGTACTTACATAAACGCATCCATCTCCAATAGACACAAATTGTTGTTCCCCTATTTTTCCTATGTACGACCAGCATCTGATGAAACAAAAAATGTCAGAACGTTTGATGCACTGTCTATCTAAATAGTATACTGATTTCAAGACGACGACCTTGACAATTAAACCTAATATCACAGAAAATGAAAATCTAAATGCTAATTTTTGTACATGTTTCATATGAAGCAGAAATTATGTTGTAATTTGAAGCAATTTTGAGCACATCGTTGGAGTTGAATTTGATACATTTAGATGGAAGTGTTTGTAAAATTCTCTGTTGATTTGGTTTTACAGCCTTTTCCTCTCAAGTTTTACCATGATTCTCCAACAAGATCCTCAGACCCTGATTTCACAGACAGTAGGATTATGGCGGGAAAGGATAGTGAAAAGGATGAGCCCGTCACCTGGCTCTGGTTGATAAAAGGTCAACCTTTCAAATGCCCTTCTTTGTCCCAGATGAAAATCACGGCTGTTTGATCCCACACAATTTGTCCGTTTTATTCTGAGAACACCGTAAGGCCAAAATTTTTTTTTTTTTTGTTTGTCCATAGAGGGTCCGAAAAAGGTAGGGTCGGTGGGTCGGATTTTTTATTTTTTTATTTTTTATTGTCGCTAAAATGGTGGTAGCATCTGAACCTTAATAACGATTACAAAGAATTAATAATTTATCAAAAAATTTCACTGCGTACCTTTTTGGATGAACACTTTTCATTTATGAATGTAATGGACGGGATATTCAGTGAGTTAAAATGGCATTTCGATAAGGGAATGGCATCTTATTCAGCAGTCGTCGTATGCCTACAGCATTCAAATGATCCTATTCCGAAATCGGTATTATATTGGCGGCGTTGGCCTATTTCTAAGTAAGATGCTGATTTGAAAGCATATTTTGAATTCGTTTTGTACGAGTGATTAGAAAACGTAAATTGTCATATTATGTTGTTGTGACAGGTGGTCAGTGCATGCAGTTTTCATCAGTGTTGGATGTTTGTCATCCGGCCGAGTGCACTAAATTATAAAATTGTTGAAAAAATGAACTTCTTTAATATGAGATATTGCACGCTAGGATCGGTTAAATATTGAAAAAGTGACAATCCAAAATGTAAGGTAAAGTCACAATTTCATTTTCACATTTTACTTTTCAACAAGGGGGAGAGTATGACAGGTAGCGTGTGTGTGGCGTATGATTGATCCATCGGAACAATACGGCCGAATGTATAACCTGCGCATGCATCCCCAATTGCACTACCGGTAATCGATAATGTACCCGTAGCTGGGTCCGCGTGTAGAAAATAAAAATGTTAAAATAAAAATCGGACTTCAACTTACATTTAGAGTGTCTCTTCCTCCATAATCACCCAATCCTAGCGTGCAATATCTCATATTAAAGCAGATAAATTTCGCAACAACTTTATGATTTAATATTTTTAGATAGGATATATATTTGTAGAGTTAAAAGCCCATTTATTATCTGTATAGTTACTTTTTTTAATGACTGTATTGCACTGACAAATCATAGCCCAGGTTTGACCAGTACTGTTATCATGGTTATGACCTACCCACAAAGGTAGCAGGAAAGATCATGCGAAGTGAAAGTGAAAAATGCCTGGTTCGGAAACTGTTTGTATGATTACAAAGACAAAAAATGCCTTGTTTGACCGCTTTGTTATTGTTATGAAGCTAAATGAATAAACTGCACTTACTGGAGCTGCTATCGATAGTGTAGTATATAATGCCGTTATCCCAGAGAGAAAACCCCTCCCCTATTGCAACTTTACGTTTCTGTCTCCACCCACGGCCCTTTTGTTTGTTTCTCCACCAGCGGCCCCGGTTACGGCGTCGGGTTTTTTCTTCTTCTATAGCTTCATCTATGGCGTTCCTTTGTCCCTCCGTTAGCTTTATATCTGATTGAAAATTTGTGGATTCTTTCTCTTCGGGCGGTTGACGTCGTCTTGAATTCCGGATCTATAATGCAATTGTATATGGATCAGGAAGATCATCAATAATTTTCCTTAGATTAGAGAAAGCTAAGTTTACATTCCCGAAGTTTGTATGCTAGTTTGAAATCCTGATATTTATAACAGATTTGGACATCAGCATTACTACTGCAGCTTCTTCATTTTCATCTTACAAGTAAGACAACAATTGCCGTTGTTTAAATACTTCCGGTATCACTTAATGTTACCGTCTCATATTTCCGGCCAAATTGCTCGTTGAACAGCACGAAAACAGTGACATAATGGATTGTATCTGGGCACTCACCAAAAAGTGGATGAGATAAGGGTACGCAGGAAGTGAGTGTGCTTGGGGTGCTGCAGCACCCCCTAAGATTTTAAGATTTTTGAAAAAATATGCAGTGTCAGTCCAATATTAAGTTTATTCAAGCATAACAAGATGGGTTCAGGAAAGTTTTCTGGACCATTTTAGTTTAAAAAAATGGACATTTTTGCGCGATTCGCGTGTATTAGTTTCAATGTTTAATTATTCAAGCATATTAACAAGATTGCTTCAGCAACGTTTTCCGGACCATTTTAGTAGGCATAGCACGAGTCATGCCTCACAAACCTGCCACCGACACATTTCGTGAACAATTGAGAAATGTCTATTTTTTTAGGTAAACTTCAAATATAATTTATAAACAAACAAAGGTATAAACAAATGTGATCTTTTCACTTTATATAATTTAGTTATGTTCTTGAAGTTGTGGGTGAGTGTCAATTCATTAACCCTCCTAGAAATAGTTTAACTAACATATTGTATTTCAGTGGTTTTAATACAGCGCGTGAAATCTACTACTTTTCCCATTGAGTGCACACACATAAATCAGCTGCCTCATGTCTTAAAAACACCCCTGTAAGAAGTGCATTTTCCGAAAGTGCTACATTCCATGTATGGAAAAAAAACGTGGTTACAATTTAAAAGTAATTCAATATACTTTATACGGTGACACATATTGTGAATGCATGTATGAATATTATAATCATGTCAAAAAATAGGGCGTAAGGTACCTAATTTGCATTTTTTATATTTGAATAATTAATTAGCTATTTTGCATATTTGATAAGATATCGAACTGATTGTCAGTTTCAAATATACATCTTAGCACAGTTATCAATCATACCAAATGTCATTAGTTTACTACCTACAGAACTTGAGATATTTTGTTACGTATATTTAATCAACTAGACATACGGCCGAGTACACCAAACTAGCGTAACTTAATAGGGAGGTAAGCTACCTCCCTAGTAGTTATGCTCTAACTGTAGCGTAACTAACTATTATTATTATTAAAAGGCTAATATATAGCGCCTTTTCCGTAGATCAAAGCTCTTTACAAATATACAGGCATAAAAAAATATCATTAATAAAAATACACAGTAAATTACAGTACATCAAGAATAATTTAGAAACAACATGCAATGCAAACATAACACATTAAAAACTCGCAAATATAATTTAAAACAGTCAATAAAAAAACACCTAATCTTTTGGAAAGAGATGGGGTTTGAGTTGCTTTTTGAAAAGTTTAACATTTGGAGCCTGGCGGACCTGAATAGGGAGGACATTCCACAACTTGGGGCCAATGACTGAAAACGCACAATCAGCAACAATTCTTTTGGTAATGGGAACGTCAAGGCGCGTGGTATCGCGAGCTGATCTAAGGCCCATCCGTCCAGGCTCGTGAACGGATTACTAACGATGTAATTCTTAGAGCACAACTGGCGAGTAACACCAGAATAGTAATTAGCGAGGTAAATATCCACATTAATCAGCATCGTCTCCTTTGAAATTGACCGCATATATGCGAAGTGTTAACCTATAGTTTACTGTAAAATTCTGACGTGAATGGTCCTCCGTAATATTTAAAATGTGTCGTTCGTCACTCGCTAGGTCATAGGTGAGAGTACATACATAATCACGTTGAGTCGGCCTCAGGCCTCAAATTTCGTTAATTTAGGGGCACGGCCACTTTGGCCTTAAAAATAACACATTTTGAAGGGCATCGAGGCCATGTTCTGGGGCACCAAGGCCAAACCAATATTGGAATGAAAGGGCACCAAGGCCATTTTATATTACATTATTTATATCATAATTTCACATGTAAACTTCACTAGGACTTTTATTAAATACTTTACAGCATGAAACGAGACAGTCTGTTTATTTTGGCAATCAACATATTTTAATACTGTATCATTGTCATGTTGTGAATTTGTGATGTTATACACTGCAAAAACTGCAGAACGTGTTCAAATGTAACAGATATAGAACATGTTCAGAACATATCCAGAACACGTTCAGAACATGTTCTAAATCTGTTACATTTTTAACATGTTCTGGAACACCTGGAGAACATCGTGAACATGTTCTGAACGCGTCATGTGTTCTGCACTTTTTGCAGTGTATGTACGTTGCTGTTGGAAAGCAGAGCAGTGAGCAATTGCGTAGCTAGAGACAAGGCGGATACATGTTTAAAAACAACCATTATTTTGAATAGAAGGACATGGTAATTAACGATAGGTATTTATTAAGGTGAGTTCATGGTTGAAATGGTTGGTGTTTGTTCAGTTCAGATGGATGCACAGTTAATTAGCGTTCTGGTGGATAGATGAAAACTTTACACCTTGAATGGACTGTCACATCGTCATTTTGTAAAATTTTAAAGCACATTGCACCTTTCAAAATCGGATTGAACTTGGAATAATTTGATCAAAGTTAAGTTTATCGGAACCCCCAACCGTGAGCCAAAAGGGCACACGGCCACTGTTAAAAATAGGGCACGGCCATTATGGCCGTGATTTTTTTACTGATCCGAGGGCATCGCGGCAATGGCCGCGATGGCCGCGATGTAATTTGAGCCCTGGTCGGCCTGCGTTCCGCTTTTTCAAAAATAAGGACTATCATGACATTACAAACATATTTTGGGCGAGGGACACATACAAATATTGCACTAAAAAGCACAATTTTAATGACAAAAACACAAGCACCCGATGGAAACAATTAGTTTAATGGTATATACAATTATAACACATCTAACTCGGTGCGATTAGTGTTTGAATGGGAATTGATCTAAATGTTGACTAAACAAATCACCAAATTGCATGAATGGAGTTTCAAAATTATAAAATCTTTCAGCGTATGAGGGGGTCACATTCCACTTCAAATAGACACCCCCTGTGCATGCAAGCGCAATTGGTCCTTCAGCATCAGCGACAGCGAATCATCCCCTCCAATTTTCACAACAAATTCACGCTACTGCTAGAATCGACTGACTTGTGGCATAAAACGTTATGCCCCAATTTACTCTTGGGTCCGGTCAGGTATGACATTTAGCGTAAATTACCCTCCAGTTACTAGCCTAGTAGCTTACCCCAATTTGGTGCTCTCACAATTTGGGGTACGCCTAAGTTACTAGCGAGGTAGCGCTATTCTTCAGCTACTCGTCATTGGTGCACTCGGCCGATTAGTCATTTTATAGGATTTCCACATTACGGATTGAGATTTTCCAAATATAGTGCATTTCAGGAACCTGATGTACAATATGGAATAAAATACACTTCTGATTTTCCATCAGCTGATAAACATGTGAGGAGTGTTATGATTAACATGTTTTTTAGTCATTTTAGAACATGGTTATTAAAATAAAGAGGTTCAACATTGACAAAATCAATTTGTGGCTCAAAATGGCATTTCGTGGGAGGTTTTTGACTACGCGCGTATTAGTTTCAATGTTTGATTATTCAAGCATAACAAGATGGCTTCAGGAACGTTTTTTAGATCATTTTAGTTTTTGCGCGCTTCGCGCGTTAACGATTTAATGTAACATTTTTTATTCATTAGTGTCTCTCGTTTTTTAGTGTGTTTATGAACCAAGCCAAAGTTTATTACAAATAAATGTAATATTCATAGCAAGGAGAGCTTTTCTAGGCCATTCAAACACGCTAGAACCCAACAGCTTCAGGGGGCTCTGCACCCTGAACCCCGTCAAGGGCTTCGCCACTGGACCCCACAAGGGGTCCTTAAGCAGGCCCCTGAACCCCACGTCATAGTGTTGAAGACTTACAAAGTTACAGCACCCCATACAAAATATACTTCCAAGGGCCCTGGGTACGTCCTATGTGTGATGTATCTATCATATGAACCAATCAGGCAATATGAAAGCACTTTATTACTGTGTTTTAGTTCGTGCAATTCGTCATTCAGTTGGTTCACGTGACCATCAACGGGTCAGTCCTGATGAAAGGGTTTCACGCATACCGTAGCAGTAGTAACATTAGTTGCGCGAGTTCTAGTTTTAATTCAAGAATCATTTACAATTACTAAATGACAGATGACATTATTTATAATATATGAATATTCATATTTACCTCCTTCGATTTTTGTCTAGACTTCGCTCGAGATATTGAGGCAGCCGATATTAGGCTTACACTCAATAAGATTAGCAAAACAATCTTCATCATCATGGCTAGCTGATCAGTTCATATAATTGTGTTCACAACAAAATACAAACTAATTGTGTTATTCTGAAGTCCAAATACATTAATAGGCATAATTAGCGACGCCACAATTGGTCGTAATCATCACAATGTTATGACTAAATCAATATCAAGCGATTATGATTATGATAATGAGTATTTTATAAAATGTTAACGCGTGGGAGGCAACTATATTTAGAAGCAAAAATAGCAACGGACTATTTTTTATACGAATTGGTTATATTTCTCAACGTAACTGAGAGCTGTTTAAAATAATTGAAAGCAACATGAACAAGTCACCCACAACTAGTTTCTTATGGTTACGCAACGTCTTCTCTTCATTGATTAAAGGGATAAATCGCTCTATTCTACAATCTGATGTGGAGTTACTTGATGTTGGCCATAGGAAGATTGCACCAGCAGTGACATAAGTGACTAGAGAGGGCAGCATACGTTCAATTAGGTGGTCAAATAGGGGGTGCCGCGCCATTTTGCGATATTTTGCGAAAACGATCGTAGTTATCACGTGATACGTACAGTTGAAAAAAATATTTACACTGTTTTAACGAAATGCACTATGGGATTGTGTAACCGGCCTAAAATCAAAGAGGTCGCAAACTTGCTTACAATTAGCCTAGCTATAACAAGCTAAAAGTGACATCTCTGAATGTACATGTATAAACAAAGTGTGCAAAGGAGAAATTGTTGGGCACACTGGTAAAATGATTTTACAACAAGTTTTGCTATCATTATCAAACAAAACTCAATTTAAATCACTTATTTATCGAGCAATAATATAATTGTTTACGCATTTTAATTGTTTAGATACAAAGTTAAATAAATCAAGAGTTAAATGATAGATAAATAAATAAAAAGAAAACTATAAACGCATGTGCGGTCTTTATAATTGATAAAAATTGACATAACAATGATGTTACATTAATCCACGATCAAGTTTAAAAGATAGAAAAATAAAAGGATAACAAGCAATTTACGGGAATCGAACCCGTGATTGCCGATTGCCAACGACATGTCCAACGTATGCACGCCTCAGAGACCGATGAGTATAATTGTGATAGTTTTATTATTTAGCCATATCCATTTATTTATAACGAACGGATTTTTATTGTGCCATTTTTGCCAAATTTGTGTTTCTCCCGCACAAAATGTGTTTGTAATGTGATTACTCCTTATTTTTGAAAGAACGGATAAAACGTTGATATTTTCGAACACAAAAAATGGCGTCATTTATACGGTCCACAATCAGTGTGCGACTGAACCATGAAGCTTAGCTTAGCTTCATGTCGTGACGTGTCGTGTTGCATTATTCATGTTACGATCTGTTACACAGCGAACAAACACCGGGGTCGTGGGTTAATGCACTATGTAATTCTACATTCCCGGCAAACACTCTGTTCAAAGGCACAAAAAGTGGACTTGTTTTAAGCTTTTTTTGCAATTCTGAGGTGTGCGGATCGTGTTTCTTTATCAAATTGGTTAGAAATCCATCCATTTTAGAACATCTGAAATTTAAAGTGGACCCGCACACCTGGAAAAGTATGATGCTTATATTTTGCACGTAAATCCAATACAAAAGTTCAGAAAATCGACCAAAATATGACGTCATGACCATTGCTTCGGGACAAAATGGCGCGGTACTCCCCACCCCCACCCCCCTTAGTGGTCAAATACCATTGTTTTATTTGGACTCAGCTTCAGTTCTGTACATATTTTACTTCTATTGCGTATTTTTTTCGACCGGTGTTTTCAGTCACACTCTTGATCATGAATATCCTTCTTTTGAAGAAAAAATAAATAAATTAGAATCCACCAAGGCGTGCGTTAATTTGATAATTAGGTAGGTATTATATGCATATAAACATGATAAAGAAACAGAAAACAGAACAGATAAATGATTGACCCATTATTTGCTAGCCATAAAGATTTTTTTTTTTTGTGGTTTCGCAATCATACTACGAAAGGTGATATTTCACCAAATGTTAAACCCTGTGAAAATAGAAAGCTCTCTCAAATAATACTTTTAAAGATACCAATGATCAAGTCCCAAATTTCAGGGATTTTCTCACGTTTTTACTCAAACCACACTTTTAAAACAGACGAATCGACTATGAGGAGAGGTGGCAGTGGCACGAGACATTTGGTTAAGTGATTTGAGAAATTGTTGAACAATCATCTCTAACCAATCAAACAGGAGGAATACATGTCCAGCTGTCACGAGCGAGGGTGAATACGGCTGGGCATTTTGAGACAGGCCAATTGGCTTAACAATTCCAACGGTTTTAGACGCAACGCAGCACAGGTTGTACCGATCTCTATGAATAAGTTGGGAGTGATTCATGTTCAACTAAGTGGTCTGAAAGGTCAACGTAGTTTAAATGGCGTGGAACCCACCACATATTGATTGACGATAATAGAGTGTGATATATTATATCCATCGGTACCACCCAATATTCTGACACTATATTAGTGATATAAAGATGTTATTTTACTCGGTAGCTGTGCCAACTAGTAACAAATGACAGTTGATAGACCCAACGTGGTCATATGCAATAGGCACACATGCTCCTTTGCTTTAAAATAAAAGGATGATTTTCTATTAACTAATATCTATTGCCTACATGATTAACTAACAATGTATATATTTTCTGAACGGTGATCTCACAAGGAATCCAAATATGTTATTGGAATTTAGATAGGACCTATAACATGTTGTGATTAAGAATGTTCAAAAAATATTGATTTAGATTATGAATTAATTTTGTATACGGCCGTGTGTTTTGAACTCGCCACCCTTACCGTTGCATGTTCAGATTATTACATTTTACATCATCTGAGATTCGAATTAGCATATCACAATAACTACTTGTTCTACCCAATAAAAAGTATATTTTTTTTCTTCTTCTTCATATTTTGATTTTAAGCTTAATATATAATATTTTTATACCTATCCCAATCATAATTTTACTCTGCATATCAGTTCCTCATGCAATTACCCATCAGAACATATTAGTTAATGGTAACTTGTTGAAATATACTATATCGAAAAGTTAATGAGCACAAACGTTTCAATTTAATATTTATTAGAGTTTACAAGTATATTTTTAGGGGTATGCACCCTATCCTGATTTAAACGGCATTGTTAAATTCCCCTATTTGAGAGCTTTCCAAAAATGTATAATTTTGCTATCATCGGTTGAATTTTGTTGTTGTAGTTATAGTCATGTATGTAAACCGATGAATTAGGGCAAGATCACTGTGTAGCGAATGTAGCTAGATAAATAGGCTTTCACATGACACCTCAACCATAGAAAAATGCAACGCCACCACCCTTTTAGGGTGGTGAGTTCAACACATGGCCATACCTCTATCTGCGCCTCTTGGAGTAGATGCCCGGCATCGTCTGTGATAGCAGACAAAGTCTCGTACACGAATATTTAACCAATGAATTTCTAGTACAGGGATACTTATGTGCGCCAAGACGTTTGAAGCTACATTATGTGTGTTTCGGACCAAGATAAAGAACTTGTAGTATTTAGCCCTGTCATTAAATAATAACTCAAGAACAAGTTATCAATAAATATTCACTCTCGTTCCTGAACGATTGCATCTATTAGTATCGATCTGAACAATATGCACACATTATCCATTGTGCGCGTGGGTTCGAGTTTAGTTCTATAAAAACACTGGGTGGAGAAGTTATGTACAATTATCACACATATAGTCAAATCAATCGGACACTGTGAATGTATGTGATAATTTTATATGTTGAAATTGTTAGAAGTATTTACAATTTCACCGTACCACCTCGTGTTTAACGTTAGTTTTGTGTCACAACAGCCACTACAAGGGCCATGTCGTTGTTGCAAGAGACTACCAATACCCTCATCCCTCATGGGGGTTTGTAGCAATACCTAATGGGGAGAAAAACGGGACAAATAAGGACAGACAAAAACGGTGTGTGCCGTGGCCGGAGTCCAGGTGATCGTGCATTGCGCTACGGGGTTTGCGCCCGGGGTTTGCGCTCCCAAAATTAAATTTTCGGAGCCTATGTCCATTTGTGTGATTGCGCACTGGCGAATGGGGGTCCAGCGGTGCGGTGCTTTTGTTGGATTTAGCACATGTGTTTGTAAAACACGTACAAGCGTACGTACGATCGTACAGTCACGTACGGCCTCTATGCATAATGGTAAAAAAATACCGCCTATACATTTGTGTGCAGTCAAGCTTATACCCGGTGTTTTATCTTATCTGATCGATTTCAATTCTCCTTAATACCACGTGGCGAAGGCGGCTTTATACACTGCAAAATCAAGTGTTAATATTTGAACACTTTTATTAACACCTTAGAGTAACACTTAATTAACACGTTCATGTGTTAATGATGAACACGTTCAAGTGTTCATCATTAACACATGAACATGTTCATGAGTATCATCAGCGTTAACATAACTGTGCTGCCAGGCAATAACGTCTATGTTAATACTTCAACATTAATGTTATGTATTAACATGTTCATATGTTAATAATATTTAACACTTTGACACGTTAATAAGAAGTAACACTTAATTAACACTTCATTGCGTTAATAACTTATTTTATTAATGCTACTGTTCACATTTTATCCCAAACGTGTAAAAAACTTTCATCAAATTCGGTTAGTTACACCATGGCAATAGAGGGAGGGGGCGGGCATTGACCTTTTCATGTGTACTATGTTCTTGCTCAATGTACAATGTATATGGCATTAGTGAACAATGACTTGCCTTTAGCTATACATATGAGAACTTACGTATACAGACCAAAATACTTTCTATGGTGTTAAAAGCTGTTAAATGTATGTGTCGACTTAAATTAAAAAAAAAAAAAGGTTTAAATAAATAAAAGGTGCAAATTAGCTCATTACCATAATTTAAAGGTCACAAACGAGCACTGGTGCTAATTTTTGTACCATCGAAATTATGCTAATGAGCTATTTCCACAATTTACTCGACTCATGTAAGGCCAGGTAAAATATGCAAATTAGCGATTACAGCCCAGGTAACATAATTTGTTTTAACACTACCATAGTAATAGTAACGTTTGAACATGTTAACTAATAACACGTTTAGAACGCCATGTGCTTATTCATCATCATCTTCAACAGAGTGGTCGAACACTAACGTTTAAATATTAACACTAGAGCGTTATGGTTAACACCAGTAATGCTGCATAAACACTTCTATAACAATGTCTTAACAGTTGTGTTGATAATGTAACATTTGAATGTTAATAAGTAAACATTTGCGTTATTTTAATAACACTAACATAAAGATTTTAACATCTGAACACGTTCAGAACACGTTCATCTTTAACACTAAACGTTATAAATCGACATTGGTGTTCTTGTTTTAACACTACCATAGTAATAGTATACATTTGTTTGTATCACTCGGCACACGAAGAGCTGTTTGAGAAATTAAAACGTTTATAAATTGGGGAAACGCTTGGCTACCCATAGAAATTTTGATCGTCTTTATTTTTCAATTAAAAGAACTAGTCTCTTCTTTCTTTATAGCTGGTCATTATTTGAAATAAAAAAATAAAATTATTTTGTTCATCCACGACTAGCCAATACTATCCACCATTCACATCAATAACTTTTGTGGGTAGCCAAGCGTTTTTCCTATTTTGTGTGAATTTATGCAAACAAAATTGTATAGGATCTTGAAAAGTAATAATGATATTGAAGGGGGAAACTCTGAGTAGCCAGGCGTTTTTTCCTTTCATAAGTGTTTTAATCTCTCAAAACGCCACATTATATGAAAGGGGTTATTTATTCACACTTATCCACCATATTTCAGCTTCATTATCAAGAAGCAATTTGTGAACTCATGTTTAGACCTAGCAGAAGAGTGAGAAGATTTTTCGCAAGGGTACATGTACTTGGGAGATACTTTAGGGACATTGTTAAATTTGTGACGTATGCACAGCACAGCTTTTATCTGTTATTGTTGTAAAGCGCTGTGAAACCTTCCTATGTAAGAGCGCTATATCTATATACTAATTTTCGGAACATGGCTTTATTAGATAGTTCAATATAATTTTACACTCGCGTCCCTCCTCAACTGAAAAAGCGTGGTAATTGCGCCTCTAATACACGAGCTAATTAGATAGTTCAATGCCCGTTTTTTACCGTTTTCAGACATGCGCAGAAAGGATCACATGTGAAAATCCGAAATGTTGAATTTCTTTTACTCGGGTAGCTACTTTCGGACACAAATTGTGGTTTTCGGAATGAGTGATGACATATGGTCTTCACCCAAAATATTTTCTTCAGGGATATAGCTACATTTCTGTATATGCGGCTGTTTGTTATTCTTAAAGATCGCATAGTAACAAGCATTTATACGTCCGACAAATAAAAATATTTCACGACATTTTCTAAATGTAAACAAAAACTCTTACACAGATCTTAAAGTGACACTTTCACATTAGTAACATAGATGAATGCGACGTTTGCTAACGATAAAGAAACTGGCAGTACCATGTCAACCGTTTCTATGTTGTGCTGCGAGACCGCGTTTAACATGGCGCACGCGGTTCGGCGCACACGTAATGACGCAGACAAAAAGTGTACGCGTTTGTGGCGCAAACCGTGCACATTGTAACGGAGCAGAGTGAAAGCAGGCAGTCCGTACACTCTTAGAAAAAGGATGCTTCAGGCTTCAGGGGTTCTTCATTATACGGGACAGCCAAGAACCCCTCTGAAGCACCCTTTTTCTAATAGTGTACCCTAAAGCCACCTCCTCCTCTCCGCACTTCCCTTACTTGATAATCTGGATATAAGGGCACATGGGGCATCTGGATAAACGGAACGTGTGGTACATTATCATGATTATTATAGAGTGTCTGGATTATTCAGGGCATCCGTGGTATCTGGATTACGGGGTTCACTATAAAACGAGTCTCAAATTACCTGGATATACTATGCGCAGGTGGGCCACCTGTGATAACTGGATTTCAAGGGTGTACACTCAGGTAGTATCTCGGGAGGCTTTATAGAACACAGCAAACATGATAAAGGGACTACATATACTATACGTTAAGGCCCCACATGCCTATTGGAGGAATAATGTATTTAATGTAAATAGGCCAAACAAAACCCGGATGGCACACATTGTGCTCAAGTACAAGCGTGGAATGGTACAAGTGATCTTGATGATAGACTCCGCCGACCATAAAACTAAACGACCGACTATAAAACTATAACGCTCAGAACGTAGGCCTACTGAATTACCTGGATACAGTATGTGCATATGGGCAGTGGCGACACTTGCACCAGCACCATATGTTAAAGGCATATTATGTGATCTTTTCCAGAGAGCGCCCTCTATTCGTGATTTTTTTTAGAGAGTAGATTTTCTTGCAGATTTACATTTCTGATCATAAATCGTACATATATTCCAAGTTACAGAGCGATACGATTCCTAATTACCTCAAAATCATGGTTTTAGAGTGAATTTAGACTAGAATAAAATAAGTTGTCGGATATCCGACAGTTTATTTTCACTCTAAAACCATGATTTTGAAGTAATTAAGAATCGTATCGCCCTGTAACTTGGAATGTATGTACGATTTTATGATCAGAAATGTAAATCTGCAAGAAAATCTGCTTTCAATTTTTTTCGATGTTGAGGGCGTTCCATGGAAAGATCACATAATATACCTTTAAAGGAGTAAAACGGGGTGGCAGGGCAATAAAAGAATCGGGGGAGACATTTAAAAGCTAATTTTATGTAACTTTCAATTTTGACATTAAAATTCAACTTTTTATTATTTGGGGTACAAAATAGGTAGAGACATGCGCTGACAGGAGTATAACTGGGGGTATTAAGAACACGTTGATGGAGTAGGCCTACTCGGATTAAGATCTTGGGTATCTGTATTATTTAAGAGCACATTGGGCCTAGGCTCATGGTGTATTAAGGGCACCATGTCACTTACATTATATCAAGGGCACCTTAGTACCTGAATTATTTAAGGACATACTCTTGATTGATATTTATATAAACATTTATAACGCTTTGATATTACTGACCTCTGCCTATTGTGACTTTTACTGTCCGCTATCTTCGGCACCCGCGTTTAATTTACTTGACTATGATAAAGTAAGGGCACCTGGGTATCTCGAGATAACGGCACACGGCACACTGCAGTGGGCCTACCTTGATTATGTGGTATCCAGTGCATTATTAAGGGCACCTGGGGTAACTGGATTAGGGGGTAGGGCTTAGGCCTATGGGGTCCTGGATATAATGGGACAACGGGTACCTGCATTTCAGGTCTCATGGGAGGCCTACATAGGTATCTGGAAACACAAACGTAGGCCTACCTACACACAGAAAACACTATGTAAAAAAATTACACAAATTATGTAAAAAATACACAATCTGTGTAAAAATAGAACTCCATAATACTATGTAAACAGTTGTGTTAAGCTTTTGCATAGGAATTTACACAAGCTTGGGTATATATTACATGTTTTATGTAAACGCTTACATAATAATTATGGAGTTCTATATTTACATAATTTTTTACATAGTGTTTTCTGTGTGTAGATTAAGGCAATGTATAACATGGATTATCAAAAGCACCTGCGATATTCGGATTATTTAGGGCCCCGTCTGGATTATGTATAGGACATGTTCTTGATATTATTGTATCAAATTTTCTTACGCTTTGTTTACTTATTCCCCGGAAATTTTCTAGCGGGTCCAGCGCGAAGCGCTGGTGCCCGCTAGTAAATTATTATTATCTGAGCTGCGCATACGTCACGATCCTAGCTAGCGATATCCCTGAAGTATCTCCCATCAGACGGCACAAACAGTCATTTTGGTCTTTAATACACAACATTGCAAAGTGGTGGTATCATGACTCTTGCCTTTGCATATTTGTAATAAATGATGTTTCCATGGGTAAAATGCAAGAATACATGTTTTCAAGCCAACATTCTGTAGTGTAAATTCTTGGCCGTTAGGTATTGTTCTAACATTGATATAACACGGGTGTTCATTATCTGAACAGTGGTGTTTACAAATTCTTGGCTAATAGTATTGTTCTAACATCGATATGTAAATATAAAACTGGTATTCATTGTCTGAACAGTGGTGTTAAAAATGTTGTTTATGGATTGAACAGTGGCATTCAACAATTGTTGTAACATTGATGTGTATGGTTTTTAATGCTTGCGTTAAATAGCATGTTAAAATGTGAACAGTAGCATTAATAAAATAAGTTATTAACGCAATGAAGTGTTAATTAAGTGTTACTTCTTATTAACGTGTCAAAGTGTTAAATATTATTAACATATGAACATGTTAATACATAACATTAATGTTGAAGTATTAACATAGACGTTATTGCCTGGCAGCACAGTTATGTTAACGCTGATGATACTCATGAACATGTTCATGTGTTAATGATGAACACTTGAACGTGTTCATCATTAACACATGAACGTGTTAATTAAGTGTTACTCTAAGGTGTTAATAAAAGTGTTCAAATATTAACACTTGATTTTTCAGAACACGTTCATCTTTAACACTAAACGTTATAAATCGACATTGGTGTTCTTGTTTTAACACTACCATAGTAATAGTAACGTTTGAACATGTTAACTAATAACACGTTTAGAACGCCATGTGCTTATTCATCATCATGTTCAACAGATTGGTCGAACACTAACGTTTAAATATTAACACTAGAGCGTTATGGTTAACACCAGTAATGCTGCGTAAACACTTCTATAACAATGTCTTAACAGTTGTGTTGATAATGTAACATTTGAATGTTAATAAATAAACATTTGCGTTATTTTAATAACACTAACATAAAGATTTTAACATCTGAACACGTTCAGAACACGTTCATCTTTAACACTTGATTTTGCAGTGTAGCCCTGCGGGGTTCAATCTAAATTATTCCTCTTTGGTGCTCCGCACGTCGGGTATGTTCCTGGTGCTCTACGGGGTTAACGGGATGGACCGTGAACACAGCAAACGAAAGGTTGCATTCCCGGTTGCATTACAAATGCAGTAGGGAGAATTCAGAATGATCAATCGTACGTCCGCGTGTACGCGAGTACGTATTATACAAGCACCGGATTTAGCAGGGTTAGGGTTATGGTTACATTGTGCGTAGGAGGCTACACTGGAATTGGATTTCCAACTAAAAAGGATTTAGGATGATATTAGTTTAAATTTGTGATGTATCTATCGGAATCTTCATATTCCGCTTATGTCATACGACAAATTTGGAAGTAGCACATGATATTTATAATGTTCATATATTTAATTACTTAACGCAATTGTCTTTATTTAGTGTGTTTTGACAAGGAATGTGAACTGACGAAAACAACTAATTACCAAATACTCTATGCTTATACTCGTACTAGTCTGTATTAGGACATTTTAATATAGATAATTTAAAAAGACTTGAAAATGGCAGTAAATAACGGCCTAAGATTAGAAAAAGACTGTTGTGTAGAACTTTAACGATTTATCTTAAATTCTGCAAGAGTGCGTAAAAACAACAAAAGTCATCTTCCTTTTATGACTGCTGATATTGAGATCTTGAGTTGTCCGGTATTCATCTCCTTTTCATATGCCTTAAGAACATCATACAGAAGAAGTCAGCAAACTCTATGACAGTGATTAGGCTCATTCCGCAGAACAGACCCATACTACCACCTATGTCACCTGTAACAGATAAGAAAGGAAATGTTTGCTTACGACAGAATATAACGGCGACTACTGGTCCTAGTCGTTATACTAGAAAAATGGCTTGACATATACATAGAGGTTTATCCATGTAAAAGATTAGCAGCCATCTTGTCGGGAATATGAAACTCTGTTTAGATTTTCAGTAAGAAGAAAGATACACTTGTTTCTTGATATGTATCAGGGAGTATCTCCCCAGACAAAACCCCGATTCTCTTGACCTTAATAGTTGATCGCAACTGATCTAGGTGGCACTCTAGCATTGCCAAAGTAACCTGAGTATAATAATAATAATAATAATAATAACAATAATAATAATAATGTACATTTATATAGCGCCGGTATCCGTCGCAAGCGACGCTCATGGCGCTGTAGCCTAATTATTATTACGCTGTTAATGGGAAATCGTCACAATCATGTTAGACATGTTTGCCTAAATGAAGTGATTCTAACGTGATCACAAAATACCATGATGCGAAAATAGAATCCAAGGGCGTAATTAATGATGATCGCAACTGGTTAGGGATGAGTGATGGGCCGGCAGGATGATCGATTTACCCTTTCTAGGTACAAAAGCAGGAGATAAATTAAAGCTTTGGAATAGAAGAGGATTTGAAATGCGGTGCAGTCACCTTAGCGGAGCATCACTGCTGCTTGTTCTTTATGATCAGATTATCATGTAATTGCTGAGGATCGGATTGAAAAAACCAAAGAATAAAGTTTCTTGTAGCGCGGATTTCAAAAAATTGGTCCATTAGCGTGAGCATGTCTTTGAATATTCCTTCCATTGTTTGCGTGCATGGCTGGACAACTATTAATAGACTTTTGTCAAGTCTGTGCCCAGTGGTACGAAATACATTGTTATTGTAAGAAAATGTTGCAAAATTAATGTATCTAAAGTTTTGATTAATATTACAGAAAAAAGAAATAATGGAGAAATGTGGCTTGACCAAGCATATTCTATTAAGCATAATGTAAGGATTAATTTGAAACCTTACATAACTTAATTGGGCATTCAAAAAGTTGTTCAGAATTTTTCCATATTTAACGCCTAATTAATTAATTAATTAATTACGCGCGTAAATTAATTACACAGCATACATGTTAACGAATGGCTTGACAGATTTGTGTGGCTAACCATAAACATCTTTCTCGGTGATTTTAGTGTTTATTTTATGTTTAATTCAAGGGAAAATACTAAATACACCATTTGTGGTGTTTTTTTAAAAATATACCAAATGTTTGGAGGAAAATGTTTTAAATACTAAAGGGATATTTAGTTATCTGCTCAGACCATTGCTTTTAGCACATATTTACCTTTAATTTGACACCTTACAAGTCTGGTTTGGATACACAGTACTACTTAATAATTTCAACGAATGTTAACTTTTTCTCAGACAGAATTGTTGATAATCATGATAATGATGGGAACTTCATATCCTGTGATTTTGGTGTTAATGGCATAATATATTTTTGCTGGAAATTACAAAAAGGGAATTTGTAATGTATTTCTTTATAATATGCTAATTATATGCAAATAAGGTCAAACTATTCTTTTCTCTATGACATTGAATCACCAAGTTGTATAATATAATACTGTCTCCTTGTCTTACATTATGTTACTTTTTGAATTAGAGCGTAATTTCAATAACATGCACTTTTTGGTAATTAATGCTCTGTTGCATTGTAGCAGTAACTATGGTAACACTAGTAGCTAAGAATCTTGTCAAATGTTGTTGATGGTGGGTTTAGGGATGAGGTTGATTATAATTTACGAAACCATTTCTCAAAAAAGGATCAAGTCTATTTTTTTTGCGAGTTCAAACTTGAAGTCAAAACATAATCGGAATAATAATAATAATTTTAATAATGAGTTGAGAATGTGCATGGATAAAAGACTAATAGGCCTACATGAATGTATGCGAGGTGTGTGGTGTTATATCAAATGGAAACAACGACTTTTTATCAAAATGTAATATACTTACTTCCTAAGCTTCCTACGTCATAGGAAGCAACTTGTTCAACGGTGGTATGGCTTAACTCCTCAAAATAAATTTTTATCCGCAATGCACTTTTCCTAGTAGCAAACAAACACTAATAGTAATACTGTAAATATGTTAGAGATGCGCGGTATCGGCGCCGTTCACCGACATTAAAACAAGGGTAATTTTGAGAGCATTCTGGGACTTATTTCGAGCAAATTGTAGGAAGTATTCACCTTGACACGCACATGTACTTTCATGAAATCGCTGAGATTAAGAAGCCACAAACGTGGTATCGTTTAGAGATGATCACATAACCTCTCCATTGGTATTTAGCATAATATGAACTTTATAAACAGGATTTTATCTTTTCTTTCATTACCTCATGCTTTCCAAGTCCTGGAAAACAAATTCACTTTCTTCTTCGCTTTCATCTTCTTCGACTAAATATTGCTCTGCTGATGGACGGGAAGGCCAGTAACTTGAAGAAAGTTTCCAGTCATAGGAATTGGAAGTACATGGTAGCGGACATGTGCAGGTTACGTTACTCTGAGAAGTAAATTCAGCTATGAAAGAAGTTAGACGTTTTCAAAAGAATGATTGGTAATAAATAATAAGCACAATATCTGTTTATCAACATCCTAAGGAAAACTTGTATTAAGTTGTCGAGCAACCTGTAGTGCCGCCTGTAGTGACGGTCAGTTGTCTTAACGATTGTTGCAATGTATCAATACAACACAGAACAGAATACTGGTATTCATTTGAATATCGAGCTATAAAGTGTTGTCACATTTAAAACAAACATTCTTTAAACAGCTAACAATGTTTAGGCGAATCTCATTGGTTCTCAGAGAAATTGGCGACATTTATTATATAAGACAATTTAACACGGCGTACATTAATTAGCGCGACCACCCTAGCGCAGTGCGTGGTAACTCTAGTTTTCTTCCATAACTCACACTTCTGAAGTGCGTCTACTGCGCTTTTCCTGTGTGCTTATGCGGCGTATTACGCCGACGCATTGCGTACTTCTACGCACAAAATTGGATGGAATGTTTTTTGGTTATTCAAAAAATAGCTATGCAAAATGCGATTGCTTTAGTGCATCTTTGGTGTGTTTGGCCTACTTTTTATTATTTTCCCCCGCTTCGCTAACAATTGTTTCCATTTTTTCTGACAACCCCCCCCCCCCCAAAAAAGGCCTATGCGGCAAAAGTGACATACTTATGCGCTCGGATATGTCAGACAGAACCTTTCTGGTCAAATACGAAGTGACTGTGACATAGTTTATTGACAATGATACAGGTCGCTCCGGGGGGGGGGGGTACTCGGATTTGGTTTGGTTGGGGGTGTGCCGCTGGAGATTCAAAACCCATACCCATTTTTAGGGGTGATTTTGTAAAAATCGGTACCCATTCTTAGGGGTTTTGCTTCATTTTAGACCAAATTTTCGCAAATTATCGGGAAAATAGACCTAATTTTTGCAAATTTTCGCGAAAATAGACACAAATTTCGCGAAAATAGATACAAATTTCGCGAAAATAGACACAAATTTCACGAAAATAGACCCATTTGTAAAAAGTGACCCCATTATTAGGGATTTCCAGCACAAAATCATACCCCATGTTTAGGGATTTTGTGCCCAAAAAAGCTACCCAGTAGAGCGGCACACCGCCACGCCCCCCGTATACCGTCTTGGGTGAGTACCCCCCCCCCCCCCCCCGGGACGTCGCTAAGGGTCGTTGATTTAACCAAAACAGTAGTATGCACTGACTGAATATGTAAGATAATACACACTGTTCGCATTTATCAATAACCACTCAGATGAATTACATACACTGTATAGGATCGTTACATACCTTCGGATGGAATGCTGCAATTAAACATGTTTTCTGGACTGCAAAGTGTATCGGAGGAAGCTGAACAAAATTGTAATCAAAAATGAAAAAATAAACAATTGTGATTAAAGTTTTGAATTTCATTCATCTTTCGACTTTGTTTTAATAGATTGAAGTCATTCTTATACGTGTAAAGGTTTGGCTCATAAAAAATCAACATCTGGTTTCTGGACTTCATTATTTCCAGATTATTTGGAATTATGTGATCCAGTTGAACATTCTCTGGTCTTGGACCTCAAAATCCTACTGAACACAAATTGAGTAGGTTTATTGTTTATCTTATGGATCTGATAATACCACAATGTATTCAGAATTACCGTAGTCCAATAGAATAAGGGAATGAAAACTTACAGGGTGAGTCAAAAACCTGCAATAGTGGAAAGAAGCCATCTTGTTTTCAAAACCAAGTTGATGTTTGAAGTTTTTAAACGTTATAAGAATAACACATTTGTTACTAATTTCATGTGAAAAGATGTGAAGTCAATCGTATTTTTTCGTTTGCCTTTGGGGAACCTTTTTACCCATCCACCCATTTCACACGCTTGTCCACGAAACACCCAAAACCTGCGTAAGATTGCAAATGCGTCTCTCATTAAAATGGTTAAATTCGAGTAAATTTGTGACGAAATTTGAATGTAATGCATCCTTTCTTGTTTACGTGATATAGAATAATCAATTTACATAACCGACGCTATAAAATGCTTATAATGTTCTAAATTTGAATACAATTATTCCAAACCTTTGTTGGCGGGATATTCAAATGTGAACATGTAATGTGTGCAATTCAAATTGAAAATCACTATGCTCATGGACAAACAAGTAAATTGGGTTGTGCAGCAAAAAGGTTCACTAATGACATACGGTACACAAAATGCGATTGACTTTATTTTTCACATAAAGTTAGAAACAAATATATCATTATTGCAACGTTTAAAAAGTTTCAAACTTCAACTTGGTTTTGATAACAAGATGGCTTCTTTCCACTATTGCATTTATTTTCTGTATCCTGTATATTGATCAAATCATATTTCATTCAACAAAAACTATAAATCCCTAAATAACAAGCTCCCTTTTTGACAGAACATTTCATATTTTATATTTACCGTTTGGATAGCGATAATCTTTGCATCCACATTTCTCCGTGACGTAATCAATTTTGCATTCATACTGGCATAACGGAACAGTGTAAACGTCAGAATACTTGAGTCTATTAGCATCGGCTTTGGTACAGTTTGAGCGATATGGAGAAGGTAGACTTTTATGCTATTAAACATCAAGAGGATTAGACCATTAGATGAAAGAATGAAAGAGGCATAATCTTATCAGTACCATCATTAATGTGAATATAAAATTACCACATTAATAATAGGACACGTTGAATGTCAGTTGAAATTGAAAGTATTTCAGGCAGATCACTCTTCTATAACGGCGAGTTTGTTTCATTTGTCTGTTAAATCTTAATTCTTATTTCACCTGAGACTTTGTAAGGATTTGAATTCACAAGTGATGTTAAAATCAACCGTTGCTTTATAGGTCACTCGAATCACGCTGATTGTGTTTTAAACAACAATGAAAATAATCCCATTGTGACCAATGGGCAATCGAGTATAGATGATGTGACCGTTGTTTACATCAGTAGTGTTTACAAATTGATTAGCGCCTGGTTTGAAGACATGCTAGAGGTACTAGTCCATGACTACTACATACGCACTCAAAAGAAAAATAGGGGAGACCGGGGATGGAAGTTACACGGGTAAGTTGTTACACCTCCTAGTGTGACGCAAGCTGGAACAAGAGAGGGCAGGCTAACTAACATCCATATGTTGCCTTCACATAGCATTCACATACAAAATGAATGGTAACAAGTTACCCCGAACGGTGTAACAACTTACCTCGTATGCGGGGTAAGTTGTTACAAACATTTACCTTCATTAATTAATTAGTTGTTAATTAGTTGTTTGACGTTTTCATGTTCTGTATGCTCCAGTTTTTAGCAAACATAATAGGCTAACCACAGACCCAAGATGGAGTGTCTGAGTTCTTTCATTAGATTTTGTTGGCGCAAAATGTATATTTTGTAACGTCCATCCCCGATCTCCCCTACTCATCACTGGGCGCCAATTTAAAAAGCACCTGCCCTTATGGTGCATACGCATACTGCCGGGCAACCAGATTTAGTACCTGGTCTCTCTACACGTAGTAATGATCAATCAAGGGTGAATTTAATTTGCAAAGCACATTCCCTGTAGGTGCCCACGCAACAGCAATATTAACAGTTTCAAAAAGGACTTAAACACCCACTTATTTAACTTTTACTCAATAATCTTTTTGTGGTCATCTGACATGTTTCGCCATTTATAGCGGATACCGGTGCTTTTTCAAAAGTTTCCATCATTATTATTATTATTATTATTATTATTATTATTATTATTATTATTATTATTATTATTATTATTATTATTATTATTATTATTATTATTATTATTATTATTATTATTATTATTATTATTGCTTTCGCCATTGTTTAAACCTAGTTAGGCTGTTTTGTTACGAATCAAGTTAGGGCTCTTGCCCAAACACAAGTAGAGGAAAGCTCGAGGAAAGAACTGGAAAGCGCGATCCTTTTTTTCTATATTGTTAAAAGGAGTGATAAATGATCGGTGATTAACACCTCACTGAATGGGTACTTCACATAAAAGAGCCCTTAAATTACCTGACCTCTAGACACGGAACATTCAGGAAAACCCCCAGAATAATGCACTGGACGTCGCGTCTTTTTTTTTATTGATTCGTAGCAATCTTACATTATTCCTTTTCCGGGACGTCGCGTCTTTTTCAATTCTGTTCTTACTTATTATTTTTAGATCAACGCAACTAACACAAGAGCCCTGGACATATTGACTAACATTGGTTGCTCCATTTCAATCGTTGCTCTAGCTGTTACCATTGCCGTGTTCTTGGGATTTGAGTGAGTCAATTTCTTTAATTGAAACATTAGATAAATATGGTTAGAGGAGAGCGGTGCGTGTTCGCCCTATTTGAAGTTGTCTGTAGAAGTCAATTTTAAAGATTGAATGACTTATAATAATTGATATGGGAATATTTATATCTTGGCTAAAACTTCAAAGATATTATTACAATAGGCCTTACTGTACAGTCAAGAGTGAAGAAAAAGACATGTGTCTCAAGAAGTTGAACTTGCCCACACCCGGTGCAGGTTCGCCCATATATGGGTGGGGGAATTCTGCATAACATAGTCTTTCACAACTTAAAAGTTATTAGAAATACCACAATTTAAAAAAAGTCTCCTCTAATATTAGTGTTACTCCTTCCAAACATATTTTAATGATAATTATGCTGTAAGAGGAGAATTAACAAATGCAAATCCCTTTTGGCGAACCTGCATCATCATCATAGGCCGACTATGCCCCATAACTACAAGTCACACATCTGGAATCAACCCCTTGAATACCTAGTGATAATTTACAGTAAAAGCTTTAATACTAATATTCTAAGGACAACAAATCAATATGAAAAAATTGAGGAACATTAACTTTTAAATGTCTTCTGTCATTTAACCTTCGATAAAGATTCTGTTAGAATCGAAACGTCAGGTCCTCTTATATTTATTACATTTACTTACACAGGCTATTTTTGTGGATAAGCAGTTTGCATTCAGCTTTTATATTATATTACTTCATTTTCTGTTGCAGTATCCCTTACGGTGATCCTCCTTATCTACTCTGTATATTTGTCATATTGTTTATATCTGTCACCTGTATATGTTTTACTTGTTTATTGTTTTACATCCTTCATGTCACATTATGTCTAACCCACTTTCTTTATTTCAGAATCTCCGGAAGCTTAAGCAGAAATCCCTTCGTTATTCTTTCCACAGAGACAATTACAGATTTTACTCACATGCCCGCATTATACCCACAGGTCTTCGACTCAATTGTACACCAGCACTGGGTACCCTACCGCCACAGTTACAGAGTGAGTGGAACAGAGTTTTATACAGTGCATCCATTCGTCTCATTAATATTCTGTCTGTACATTGTGAGTCTGCCCTAGACCATTTGAATGAGGATATTGTCAAGCTCCAACTTGAACTGGAGAATTGCTGCTCAGATGCTCAATTTTTACAGTTTACTAATGAAATAAATGGCTGTTTATCAAGACAGGGGACTGAACTCATGAACACAAGAAACAAGAAAGTATCTGGCCTGTTGGAGAAGCAGAAACGACACAAGCACCGGCGGTTCAGGCGCCCACCTCCTCCTGAACCTGAACCAGAACCAGCTGCATCCACTGTCATTAACCTTTCATCTTCCACCTTATCTGATGCTGAACACAAACTTCTCTCTAGGGGCCTCAAATTCTGTCCCACTCCTCCTGATGTCAATCAAGTTGAGCTTAGCGAGGACCTTACTCAGTATTATCGGAGGATACGTCTCAAAGAATTTTTTCTTGATGCCCCACCATCTGTACCTGATCCGTTCTACAAGAAGAGTACTTGGGTTCCTCCCAAGAACAGAGTCCCTGCCCTTGAGACTTATGTCCAAGTCGTTAGCACCCAGGTTAACAATTCTGAGCAAGTTTCACGCAGATCTCATGACAACATCCCTAGGGAGGAACGCCAGGCACTGAATTCCATCAGGTTACGGACAGACATCATCATCAAGCCAGCAGACAAAGGGTCAGCAGTAGTTGTCATGGACCGACAGAAGTACATTGATGAAGCCATGCGTCATCTTGACAACCGCATTCATTATGCTGTTCTTGACTCTGATCCAACTAACACATTTTCTCAACAGATTCAGCATACCCTGGATGACATGCATCAGCGTCATGAGCTCTCTGACAAGGCCTTTGAGTTTCTATCTCCCAAAGATTGCAGTGCTGCCCGCTTCTACCTCCTTCCTAAGATCCATAAGCCGGGAAACCCAGGCAGACCCATCATCTCTGGCAACGGCTCCCCAACAGAGCATATATCCCTCTTTGTCGATAACTTCATCAAGCCTCTTGTTCCACAGGTTCCCTCCTATATCCATGACACCCCAGACTTTCTCAGGAAACTCGAAGCCATCAAGAACCAAGTTCCAAGCACCGCTATTATTGGCACATTTGATGTCAAGTCCCTCTATACCAACATTCCCCATCAGGAAGGCATAGAAGCAAGCCGTGCAGCTTTGGCTAAGATTGGTCATTCTAGTCCTCCCATACCTGATATTGAATGCCTCATGAACCATGTCCTTACCAAGAACAATTTCACTTTCATGGACAGGACCTACTTGCAGGTACATGGCACAGCTATGGGTACTAGGATGGCTCCGTCATGGGCCTGTCTTTTCATGTCTAGGCTGGAGGAACAATTGTTAGCTGAAGCACCTTGTCGACCTTGGATTTGGTTGCGGTACATCGATGACATATTCTTTGTCTGGACCAGTGATGAAAGCAGTCTCCTCACATTCATTGATCACATGAACTCATTTCACAGGACCATTAAGTTCACTTCTGACTACTCCCACCAACAGGCACACTTTCTTGATGTAACCATACAGAAAGCTGAGAATGGTATACTGTCTACAGATCTCTTCACCAAGCCTACAGATACGCACCAGTATCTCCATGCTTCAAGCTGCCACCCTCGCCATTGTAAGACTGGCATAGCATATAGCCAGGCTCTCCGTCTCCGACGTATTTGTTCTAACGAATCTAGATTCTCATATCATGCACAGAATTTGAAGAAGCATCTGGTTACCAGGGGTCACAGCTCCACCAAAGTCCAGCAAGCCATCAAGAAAGTCCACTCTCTCCCGAGAGCCACAGTCCTTCAGGAGAAGCCCAGAAACCAAGACCCCATCCCTAAGATTCCCCTTGTTACCACATTTCATCCTAACCTTCCTCCTCTACGTCACATCACCAACACCAACCACCACATTCTCCACACATCAGACCGTCTTCGTCGTGCAGTTCCTGACATACCCATCCTGGCCTACAGGCGCCCTCGCAACCTTCGAGATATGTTAGTACGTGCTACCATTCCCCCATTAACTGATGATTCTCTCCCTACGCAGCATGGCACTTCTAAGTGCGAGTCGACCAGCAGGTGCGTCGTTTGCCGGGAACACATCAAGGAAGGTGATTCCTTCACCAGTCACACCACCCATGCCACCTACAAGACGAAGGGTCACATCACTTGCACAACATCTAATGTAATTTACCTCTTATCATGTAGAGTGTGTGGAGTCCAGTATGTTGGTGAGACCAAAAACTCACTGAAGAAGCGCTTCTATGGACACAGATCGACGGTCAACACCAATAAGCCACCTGTCGGACACCACTTTAACCTTCCCAACCACACTATGTCTGACATGATCTTACAGGGCATTGAATCTTTAGGCAGCCGTTCAGAAGTGGTACGTCTCAGTAGAGAGAAGCTATGGATGAAGCGTCTTCTCACTATTCAGCCCCATGGCCTAAACATCCAGGAAGGGAACGATTAGACTCAACACTGCCCCCTTCCCCCCCCCCCCCCCCCCCCCCCCCCCCATTGTATCTGATTAACCTATCACTTGTATTTTTTACCCATTTGTTTTTCTTCACTCCATTTTTCAATTTTTTACTTCTTGATATGTGTGATACTTTGTTTTCATTTTCAACATTATCTCCTATGCACAGTTATTTTCATCACTCGTTCCAGTGCTTTTCCATTATTTGTTACCATAGGCCTAGTCTTACTCCTACTTTGTTATTTATTGTTTTCTCATGCTTTCTCTCAGTCCTTTTACATTTCCATCTATTTCATTATTTATTTGTAAGCCATCAATCACCACCATGGATTTTTTTATATCCCATTTGCCTTTTAATTCTTAATCTCCCCTTTGTCTATGTCATCCTTTTGTTACATTATCCACTTCATCAATCAGCTGTCAAGTTTGATATTCCTTACCCTATTCATCCATCTGTCACTTTGACCCCCACTGTGTTACATCACTTCCTGCCTATTGTTCCTCTGTCTATATATATGTTGTGTATGTTGTCTTCTGTCATTTAACCTTCGATAAAGATTCTGTTAGAATCGAAACGTCAGGTCCTCTTATATTTATAACATTAACTTTTGTGAGGCAAAACTGGTTATAGGATGATGATTTGACAAACATGTTGGGGTAATCTGCTACGTTACTTAGGAAAGCCTGCAGCATATTACTTTATCTATTGCGTGTTCGCCAAATTCAATCAGTGGCCAAAATAAATGTATAGAATCAAATGGTACACTGCATGATTTAAAAATATATTCATTAAAGAAAGTATGTGCTATAAGAATGAAAATATTTTACACACACACAATGGATAAATTAACGTATAATAATAAATACATACAATCCAGCAAACAGCAAACACCTATCAAACATGAATGGACCTGCAAATGATTATTCTATGTTGGTTTCCATTTGGATCTGGACTTTCCAGTAAAACATTGTTTGATACTCTAATGACTCGACGTTTTACATGCCTGATGACATTGTTATCACTCTGCAGATCCTTGCGGTCTTGTGATCGATACCAGATCCACATTAGCCTGGCTGTCTCGTTACTGCTGGCACAGTTGGTGTTTTTGACCGGAGTCGAACAGACAAAAGATGAGGTATGTAACGTCTAGTCAGTTTGTACCATATAATTTGATTTAATGATAGGCCTGATTTCAGGCATGTGTTAGTTTTTGCTATCCCATTGTGTAATTTAAAAGTCAAACAATTGACCTCGTAATATACACCTAGCACATAAAGTCCCTGACCAGGTGCTTTGAGGTTCGCTAATTCAAAATATATAATCGGTACAAAAAATCTGAGATACACATTAAATGAGCAAATTTCTTTTCCGCAGTTTGATACGTCATTCAACAAAATCGAATGGATACTTTTAAAGTTATGGCGATTTCAACGACCGCGCATGCAACAGAAAAGTTGCACTAGGTATAGGATTCATTGATTTGTGTGTGATTACTGTCATAACTGTGTGCTATCTGAGCAAGACGGATGAATGGGTCTGGAGTGATAACCGCAATGTGCGGGACAAAGGGTGTATCTGGCTGTGAAGAATACAAGTCTTAGCTGATAAGCTGTGGGTTTTTTCAGTGCGTAATCACACACAAATCAATGATTTCCTATACCTAGTGTAACTTTTCTGTTGCATGCGCGGTCATTGAAATCGCCATAAATTTAAAAGTATCCATTCGATTTTGTTGAATGAGGTATCAAACTGCGGAGAAGAAATTTGCTCATTCAATGTATATCTCAGATTTTTGGTACCGATTATCTATTTTGAATTAGCTAACCTCAAAGCACCTGGTCAGGGACTTTATGTGCTAGGTGTATAGTGTTTATTACCACACTCTGAGGCATTCAGTATATATACATACTACAGGGTATTCTCTTTATGGCTTATGAATCAGTATTCACATACTATATGACCCATTCTGGTATCAGTGTCCCTTCTAAGGCCATTCTCTTTTTGACCAATGGATCAGTATTTACAATTATATGACTCGTTCTGGCATCAGTGTCCACCACAGGTCATTCTCTTATGGCCAATGAATCAGTATTTACATACTATATGACTCGTTCCGGTATCAGTTTCCCTTCTAAGGCCATTCTCTTATGTCTCATGAATCAGTATTTGTATACTCTGTCTCATGAATCAGTATTTGTATACTCTATGCCTCTTTTTGGTATCAGTGTTCCCTCTAAGGCAAACCATGTTGACAGACTGACCAATGCAATTTCGAGGGGAAAGAAAAGAATAGCAGAAATAAACTACCGATTTGATTTAACTTAATTTGGTTCAATTTGGCATTTCAACCCTGTGCTTCTTATGTTTAATGGTGAGGTTCCCGTAGCACGAAATCCTGCACTGTGTATTTGGACGTTACCACGCATTCTTATTTTCTCTTCTGAATTTAGGTTGCATGTAAGGTCATCGCCATTGTCCTGCACTATTTATTTTTGGCGGTGTTCGGCAACATGCTGACCGAGGGTATACATTTATATATGAAGCTGGTCAGAGTGTACGGCTCGGAAGAATCCCGGGTATTGGTATATGCCGGGATTGCATGGGGCGTTCCTATACCAATAGTTGCCATCAGTGCTGCAGTACGATATGGTGACTACACGTCATCAACTAGGTAAGATTCATTTAATTGGAATATTAAGCCTACAGTGAATTATTACGCAAACTATTATGTTCCAATGACCATATGGGCCCTATATTGTGTATTATAAGGCTGATAAACTAAGTATTGCGATCCCATGTTTTCGCATAGTTACCACAAAAGTGGGAGTGTCTGCAACCCGATTCGGACAATGGGCCCACCTCATTCAACCTAGTAAATGATCGTAACAAATTTAAAACATAACATGAGATGTAATGAAATATTACATACGTGTATATGTTCTAAGCGGATCATCGTTGACATTGTCACGCCCTCTATGTTTCTCTACAATCCCACCACTCCGTGGACTGCCTGTGTTCCCACACCTGCACGTATTTAACGGAATGTGGGAACAACATGATCAAATAAACTAGTATGTACATTACTACTATTTTAACGGTTAGGCAAATGAATTATCAAAATGTAGCTAGCCGAATCCCCATATGACCGATCACATTCCCAGTTACATTTCCTACATATTTTCTTTTTCTCCGATTAGTTTATTAATAACTCCTGTGTGTAATACATTCAATTTTATATTGTGATTAATTGTTTTCATTGCAGTTGCTGGTTAAATACGAACTTTGGCTTGATCTGGGCGTTTGCGGCACCAGCTATCATTGTCATCATGGTATGTACTTCTAATATTTCAACTCTTACCTCCTCTTAACACTTTCCACGCGGAAAATGTCAAAATTAATGAATTTCATTAACATATTTGGAGTCACCATGAGAAATGGATTGAAATAAGTACAATTATGACTAGCATTGGTTCAGTTATCCTTGAGATAGACTTTGAAAGTTGGGAAAGGTTTCTGAACAATCTATGTTAAAACTAATAGCCGCATGGAAAGTGTTAAGTTGACTGACTATGTATTCAATAATTCAACCTGGTTCCCTGGATAAGGTGTCAATGTGGTTCAGAGTTTATTGATACATGAGACGATTAACTGTATTGGTCGTCAGTATTTAAATTTCTCTCGGTCATAACTCGGTATTCGTAAACTACGTATCGATAGCAATTCCCGAGTGAAATGTAATGACACAGCCCCCGGGGACACATAATCAGTAGTAGACCTAAACGTAAACCTTAAACGTACATTGCATTAAACTGATCATTAAACTGATCTGTATTATGAGCTTCAACATCCATGTTTTGTTTCGTTTTGTAGTGTCTGATTTAACCTGTATACGAATATGTATGGTTATATTTGAAAACATAACGTGAATGTTCTTGGAAGGGATGATATGTTTTTGGCCGGATTCTTTTAGAAAGGCATACCATAATAAATATAATGAATATAATAGATATAATAAATATATAATTGTACATATTATCTACAGTATGACTGTTTGGCTGATTAACCTCACCATTATAAATATAATATTTAATGTTTTAATAAATATAATAAATACAATACTGGTAAGGAAGCAATCGTCTTGCAGAGTGCTCAATGCGATGCTGAGCGAAACTTAAGTTAAACCATTTGGAACGGTAGTTGCTAATCAGAGTTTTACGTTTGTGCGATCATCAGACAATCATGATCTTCAGACAATGAGTAGCAACTACCATTCCAAACGGTTTAACTTATAACAAATTATAATAAATATAATAAATGCAATACAAACATGTTGTTTTGAATAGAGCCCTACATATTATTCTGCTTGTCTGCGTTTTGTGCCGATATTTGATGAATGTTTCTTGAAAGAATTAACGCTTTAATAAGTTTGATTTTGCCTGTTTAATGTCTAACAATCAAATATGTTCCGGATGATTGAGGAAAGTACGATATAATGAACAGAATCTTTTTGAAGCGTTAATAACTTTGATTTTGCCTCACATAATATTCTGCTCTGGATGGTACGACTTAACTTTTGGAAACATTCTCTTTATAGGTTAACACAGTGATTCTCGGATGTATTGGGCGTATCTTATGGAGATCAGTCAACGCCGTTAATATAAATGATGAAGTAACCGGAATCAGGTACAGCAAACGTCATTATAAACGTGATATCAGTTTACTACATGCAGACGATGCCGAATATGGGCTCGTTCACGAATATTCAAGGTTAACTTATGCGTATAAGGTTACGTGATCAAGCGAATGGGACGAACGGTTGACGACGGATTAAATTCACAAAATAATGCTGACACTGGAGTTGATCATCCAACTCCAGCGGTTTTAGGATGAAATCTTTTATAGTTCCATTCCAACGTGTGATGACTTTTCAGGGATCATATAATCCAAATCCATTTTTACATAGAAACCAACAAAGATTCAACATTTACGGCCATTCGTGTCCACTGTCGTCTGACTACATGCAGTAAACTAACATGTTCTTCGTCTGGATCTTTTCAAAACAAGGCTTTTATTATTTTCCATTCGGGGTATGTACGTTGGTTAAGAACAAACTAATGGGAATGCCAGTTTTCGAGTGTTTAAGAACACGATTGAATAAGATATGTTATGAGATAATTTTGTATTATTTATCTCTTTAGAGTGGCACTCAAGGGCACTATGGTACTGACACCATTGCTTGGAATCACATGGATATTTGGATTCGTAGCTGTTGACGGCGCAACGCTATCATTTCAATACATATTTGTGATCTTAAACTCACTCCAAGGACTGCTGGTGTTCATTATGTTTTGCTTGTTAAACAAAGAGGTCAGTACTGCTGTATAAAAGTAGCACATTGCGTGGAAAAGAAGGCCTTGTTGGATAGGTTTTTCATGAGATATAGAGGGACATACGATGTTACACCTAGCAACAAAAGTCCCTGACCAGGTGCTTTGAGGTTGGCTAATTCAAAATAGATAATCGGTACCAAAAATCTGAAATATACATTAAATGAGCAAATTTCTTCTCCGCGGTTTGACAAAATCGAATGGATACTTTTAAAGTTAAGACGATTTCAATGACCGCACATAACAACAGCAAAGTTGCACTAGGTATTTGGAAATCATTGATTTGTGTGTGATTCCTGTCATAACTCTGTGCTATCTGGATGAATAGGTCTGGAGTGAGCTGTGAAGAATGGAAGTCTTTGCTATCTTTACACACACCCCAACAGTGCGTAATCACACACAAATCAATGATTTCCTACACCTAGTGCAACTTTGCTGTTGTTACCAGCGGTCATTGAAATCGCCATAACTTTAAAAGTATCCATTCGATTTTGTTGAATGAGGTATCAAACTGTGGAGAAGAAATTTGCTCATTTATTGTAAATCTCAGATTTTTAGTACCGATCATCTATTTTGAATTAGCCAACCTCAAAGCACCTGGTCAGGGACTGTTGTTGCTAGGTATAGGTTTTCCTGGTTAATTTAGAAATTCAAGAGTTCTATTTAGTATGCCGAAGTTTCAATTCGCGCTTAATTAATTGAACGTTTTAGAATTAATGTTAATTTCTAAATAAAAGCGTGCTATTAATTAATATCGGAATCCATTCAAAACATGCACTCACGTCAATTCGTAATATACAATGTAAGCAATTTGAAATGATGTTGTTGTTATGCTTTTAGATATGACCGCAATCACCTTTACTTTACCTACCTAAGTTGGGTATACTTTTGGTTTTATCTGCTTTCCAGGTACACCAGATTGTCAAACGGACTCTAGAACGCCATCGGTTGTCTGTAGGAGATTTCTCTACCAGAGTTGTTCCATGGAGTAACACAGACGTAAGATAATGTTTCAAAATATCAAAATGTTCGTATGGGTTTTATTTAACATTTTCAATAAGAGTTCTTGAGGGTATGGGAAATTATAAGTACTGTAAAATGAGATGTTTATTTGCACAATGTTTCCAAATCTATTTCAATCTGGCATGTTATGACGGGCGAATTTATAGCCCGCCTATTTAGGGAAAATATGTATTTTAGCTTCCAAATTTAGTATCAATCGATACTGGAACAACCAATTGTTGTCTTTGCAAAAATTCTTTGCAAACATGTTTCAAATTATATATTCTGGCAGAACGACTGTCTCATTAGTTTTCTAAATAATTTTAGTTGAAGAAAGCATCTTTTATTACCGTTAAAATAAGTGTATGAGGAAAACATGTTTTATTACCATTAAGATAAAAGTGTATATTATAAACCGAACAAGATTTGCGATATTTCTCAAACAAGCTCTTTCGAATTTCTATTGAATAACGGAGTACACTCTAATCCGATTATCTCAAAAGCTTGATGTTATCTTTGCTCTGCTGAATTCATGAATTAATGCCATCGTTTTGTCATTATTTTACATTTAATGTTTGTTTGATCTTATCAATTAGCTATTGTGTCTCATGCATGTAACCACTGAATCATAAATATGCGTCGTGCGTCATTGAGTACAATACTCAATATTTTGTTCGGTTTCACAAAATGTATTAACTGTATACCAACATGATCATTGGGCCTACTGGATAACGGTACCACGAAATGTTGTGATTCTCTTCTGATAACAGTAAATAAATGTGGCTATTGATTCAAGCATTGGTTGCCTTTATATTTTGATTAGAAATAACTTTAATATTCATTTTACTTTGAGTACATATTTATGTGTGTGTGTGTGTGGGGGTGTGTGTGGGAGGGGGGGGGGGGGGCTCACCCTGTATTTGTCAGGCGTTCTGGTCTGGTATATTTAAGCATTGATGGAACCAGATATCATTAAATAATTGTGGCTCTTTTGAAGGAAATACCATGTGCATAAATCGCAGTATACATAAGAAACTGACACTATGTTATTACTCTGTCGATGGCTCAGGTTTATTATATTTACTGATTCAAAGTGTTAATAACATTTGCCTATTTCAGAACGTTGAGGGCGCTGCATCAAGGCATGATCAAGGATCCGCTTCTGGTAATGGTAAGTACCTGATCATGTCGCATAATTACATCGGATCATTCATATGTCAAGACAAACAGTTGTTCCTATCAAGGGTTTCATAGAAATAATCAACGTGACGTCATATTTAAATACATCTTAACATGTCAGTGGTCTTTCTCTTAGCAAATATATTTTGGTTCTACGTTGTGATTTTAAGCTTTGTAACATATTTTGTGGGCAATTATTTATAGTGTACCTATTTTGTTTTTATTTTGTAAGGCGCTTGGACATATTACCTATAAACGCTTTGATTCAACGTATAAATTGAAAATATCAATACATGAAACAGAGATGTGGAAATCTCGAACGAAACTGTTTTGTCATACCTTCGATCAATATGGCAACGTCCATACAGGTGATTTTGTTCTTTCTAAAATCGATTGTGTCTGAACATGGCCCTTTTAAAACTTTAACATACGGATGTGGTCTGTGTAATAATAATGCTACATATGTCATGTATGTGAGCGCTAACATTCCATGGCGCGGAATTATTTGAACACGACGTCATTATAAACATCGTAACAAGTTATTGTATCAGGCGGGTTTCATGGAAATAATTAAACATAACATTACATTATAAAGATGTTTAGACCTAAAAAAAATGCAATTACAGACATGGTTTAATGGACATTTTTGTAATTTTCAATATGTCTAAACATGTGCATTTCTTATTTTTCAATCCATTGTTTATCTAATAAGCGGGACGTACGAATAATGTTGCAGCTAGCGGGACCATGTCAAGATTCCGCCAGGAGAGAGAAGAGAGACGGCAACGCGGCGAAGGATCGCATGAGGTACACTACTATTACTGAACTTAGAATTAAATCGTCTAGGCAAGAGACTTACATTTTAATCATGAAGGAAGATCGCTGTGCAGAAACATTGCAAGATAAAATTGTGACCCAAACATGAGTAAATGAGGCGGAATGCGGCAGTAGCTAATTGGATTTAAGGGCACAACATTTGGAACAAGGTCAAAATAAGTCAAATTCAGAAAGAGTCATATTTCTGACCTTTGATACATCTTGTATCTAACCAACGACTCAAATCCATGAAAATAAGGTATTTAATTTTTCATTTACTACATTGATTTGTTAACCAAACAAAACAACTTTAATAGCCCACAACTTGACAATTTGTATTGAATGTTTTGAGACAAAGTGATTTTCAATCATCTGTAACTTTGGTTTGGAATGTGATATGACATTGACTTAGGTACCAACATTTCCCTTAACATATACATACTATCATGATATCAATAACTATTATTCATATTTCCCTCATTGTGCCTCATTTAATCACGTTGGGTCACAAATATCAACTCTTAAAGGATTTACAAGACATGAACATAACTCTGCAAATCAATTAGTTCGGGCATAAATGAGACACAATTGTTGAAAAAGATGAACTAAATTGAAATACCTCGTTTAAATACAGACACATTCATTTGCGTAAGAATGCTGTGATAAAACTGTATTTGGGTTTGAAATGATTAGATGATTAGATAATCGCTTATGATGAGGTGATCTTTATTTCAATATAATGTTGTCTTTTTACAGATGAACAGGGTCCAGATGGTTATGCCTGGATCCATGGAATAGACAGAAGAATAAAACTACTAAGGTGATAACAGCATAGATATATAAATCAACCAATGTCACGGTTACAAAAGGTTTGATGATCTGATTAGTTTAGTTGGGTGCCAAGAGTCAATCCGTCGCAACCAGCCGCAATGTCAGTTGAATACGTTTTAACTCTATGTCGATAAAACACCGACGTCCAGTGTGAACGGAGCTTACCACTCACTCTACTACTTGTATGCAACCAATTCACTCGATACCTCCGCAAAACCTGCATGGCAAAACCATGCACTGCTATTATTTATGTAATCAAATCACCCACTATACTATTTAATATTCGATTTAAGTCATTGTATCACTACACTACCTGCATGCAAAATCACGCACTATATTATTTGTGCAATCAAGCCGATCGATATCTCTGCAATATCTACGTGTCACATCACTATACTACTTACTGCAATCATGCCGGTCGATATCACTGCATTATCTGCATGCCTAACAATCACTATACTACTTGTGCAATCAGGTTACTGTGTCACTGCACTACCTGCATGTCACATCATTCACTATACTACTTATGCAATCAGGTCGCTGGATATCACTGCACTACCTGCATGCCAAATCACTCACTATACTACTTATGCAATCAGGTCGCTGGACATCACTGCACTATCTGCGTGCCAAATCACTCACTATACTACTTATGCAATCAGGTCGCTGGACATCACTGCATTATCTGCGTGCCAAATCACTCACTATACTACTTATGCAATCAGGTCGCTGGACATCACTGCACTATCTGCGTGCCAAATCACTCACTATACTACTTATGCAATCAGGTCGCTGGATATCACTGCACTATCTGCATGCCAAATCACTCACTATACTACTTATGCAATCAAGTCGCTGTATATCACTGCATTACCTGCATGCCAAATCACTCACTATACTACTTAACTTATGCAATCAGGTCGCTGGCTATTACTGCATTACCCGCGTGCCAAATCACTCACTATACTACTTATGCAATCAAGTCACTGTGTCACTGCATTACCTGCATGCCAAATAACTCACTCAAGCTTACTTGCACGATAAATTACTATGGTATCGCGACATTGATAATGGTTTAACCTTAAACTGATGTTAAACGTGTGCATTTAGTATACTGTACATACACCATATTTTATTTATGTCCGTATATATATTTTATTTTCTTATTTATTCGTATTTGATTCAAATAATATTTGTGCAATATGGTAATGATAGGCACCACCAAGTGTCTAAGAAAGTGTGTGTTTTATGCCTGACTCAATTATATTTTAATATGCTAGACAAATATATTTATAAAATCAAAAATTTATCATGAACAGCAATAAGAGTGATCAATACACCAAGTGAAGAACATGATATTGATATCAAATATATTGATATTATGTAGATCTACACCTACCCTTTATGAGTGGTCATATGAAAAACAGTTTATACGTACATGTATATTAGGTAATACGTTGTATTTTAAGGTGTGACGTCTACAATATGCATCTTAGACGTCTAAGACATCTTAGACGCCTACGATAAAATGTTCGCTTTATTCAGTTAAAAATGTTGACACTTTGGATTCATTGTTTACGTAAAAGTATCAATCAAAGAAACTAGGGGGGTAGGGGGGGGTAGGAGGGGAGGATGAAAAACCCCAGGTCAAAACAATGAATATCCTACACATTCATGCTATTTACTTCGACAAGGACTATCTTCGACGAGTAAGATGTTATATCTTAGACGTCTAACCTTACCACGTAGTGACGTATTATCTTTCACGATTTGTTTGTACCATGGCCAATCATAACCCTTAAAGAGATACGCAGTAGTGTTGAAGACTTATTCGTTATTTTATATTATTTACTTCAGAATTCAAGATGAGCATTAATAATGGTCATGTTTGCTGCTCACTAAATCACGAAAGAAGCTTTTGCGACCAGCGTTCTTTATAATGTGACTGTTTATATAGCTTCATAATTGGGGAGCACGCATGGTCTATCCTAAATCAAGGTCAAAGGTCAATCAGCCATCTAAGTTGGCAAGGATGTCTTTTAATTCTACTAATTTCAAAGAACATATTGGTATATAAAACCTGAGTGTGTTATCCTCGGACCGGGACCGGAAATCCATTTGATATTATGCTCTCCTACTACTGGTGTGAAAGTCGTATCTAGCCGTAGATCAGAATATTCGTATTAATGTTTTGTTGTACAAAGACTGTTGATTTTTTGGAATCCTTATATGTGTAAGTTCATACATGTAATACAATTGTAAAATATACAAATCTCAGTTTGTATCAAAATTGAGAGCGCAGCTTTCAAGACGTCACTGAATAAATCTTTAAACATATTTACCTTCTATATGGTGTTAAATTTTCACAAATGGTAGGGACAATGATGATACACATCGCAGTGTTGTCTTAAGTTATCAATAATACCCTTCGCTAGGGTCACATGAATGCATTTTGTGTATTGTGAAAACATTGATATACGGGGTGATTTTGTTCTTTTCTACAAACTGATATGAAGTTTAAATATGTGATTATTTTAAAGATACAAGCACATTGATTGAGTTACAGTGTTTTGCCAAGATAATCAAACATGTATACTATTTTTGTAAAACAATGTAACTAATACAATACATAGTTTTAACATGATTTATTCTGTTATTTTTCGGTACATACCTAATGTATTGATAGCAATCATTTAAATGGCCATTGTGTATGTGTTCCGTGTGAATATGGTTTTTTTAACGTTGACATGGCTTTCCTGTCAGCTCTCCTTCGTATGTAAACATTGTATGGCAATATATACTATATCTCTCAGAGATACAAAGATAATACCACATTATCGTTATGCACGTACCACATTACTCGAGATACAGTGTTTGTCAAAATGTTTATATTTGTCTGATATAGGACATACTATTCTGAAAAGGAAGGACTTTAGGAACTTGCAAGTTTCAGAAATAGAAACAGCCCCTCCCTTAATTTCTGACAAATTATTTGTATCTCAAAAAGGTCGAATTAACGGGTAACTATGGTTTGCCAAATGACAACCGCGCAGTGACAATTGGCATGACAAACATCGCGAGTAGCTCGTGTACGTGTATGCACGACGCGCACGCGTAGTGTAAATACACAATTTCAACGCACCCAATGTGCGTATTGTTAGTGTCCTGCTTTCCCATTGGTTGGTAGCTACTATAGGTGCGTTCATACTCCCGTCGCTACGCGTTGTTGCCGACGTCGGTGGATATAGGTTGACATTGATGAAAGTATGGACGCACTAATTTGTTACCAGGAATTAAGTGATTGCTTTTACTGGTTTGATATACAAACGATGTATATACAAAGCTATCAACCCACACAGTTATCATGTCCAAGTAAATCAAGTAGGTTGTTGAACGTAACTGTAAGTATCGGTTTTGAATTGAAATGCAAGTCAAATGTGGGAGAACCCAGTGGATTTGTTTCACCATGTTTTTCTATTTTAAAATATTGGACTTTTATATACATTTTCTTTTTTTTCTTTAAATGTAATATTTTGTAACGTAATGTTGACAATTTCAAGATTGTCCACCACCATTATTATCAACATAGATTTAAGATTGTGTGTTTTGAAATGTGTAAATATTGATGTCGGTGTAGTTGTTTGATGATGATATGTGGTGCCGAGTCAGTAAATACTTTGAGAGCGGGGTGGAGGGTTGCAGCCGAGTTAGACACTTGAGCATATGGGGCGGTGGGGGGGGGGGGGGGGGGGGGGTGGTACTGGCGCATAAAGAAAAGACCTCGACAACCAACAGCAGTACACAACTGGTGACTTTTCGGCAATTGTCAAAATAGTTTAAAAATATAATAAAAAATAGTATTGCGACAAAATTGTTAAACAACAACCAAAACAATAATAAACACATTTTCAATCGTGTTCTAAAAATGGCGAATTCGTGTTCATACAATAAGGTTTATTGCGTCGCCTTAAGGGGGAACTCAAGAAAGTTTTTTTTTTTTCAATTTTGTGAGTGCTCTAATTATTGAACTATGACTCAAATATATATGAAAGTATACATTTTTGGAAAGGAAATGGATCACAGAATTCAAATTTGGCATCAATGTTGACTAAAAATGTTGATTCTTTGAGAAAATCACAACAACAAAAAAATCACTTTTTTAACAAAGCTAACAAGAATAATTTTGAGTAAAAATGCCCAAATCGCTTGATAACGATGTAAAGACATTAACTTTTAGGGACTATTCTAACCTAATCTAATAGTTTTTGTTTGAAATTTTGACTAAAAGTGGTCACAATTTCAAAAAGTATTAGATTAGGTTAAAAAATGAGAAATACTTAGGGACGACCCTAAGTTCGTGTCTTTACATCAAAATCAAGCAATTTGGCATTTTTACTCAAAACTGACGCCATATTTAGATTCTATGATCCATTTCATATCCAAAAATGTATATTTTTATAGGCATTTGATTAATAGTTCAATAATTATAGCACTCACAAAATTCAAAAACATCAAATCAAAAACTTCCTTGAGTCCCCTTAATGCACTTTGATCAAAGTTGATTTAATTATTTATTGTAACGTAATGTTGAGGGTTTAGAGATACATTATTTATTGTAATGTAATGTCGAAAAGTATTTTCTGTCCACCACAATTAGTATCAACATTGATTTAAGACCATTTGTTTTTGGAAAAGCACAGTTACTTATTATTTCACTAAAGCTGAAATATTCTTTGTACCAACTAATTATATGTATACCTTTTGTGCCCCGTCACTTTGACAGGATAATGTGTTCAGCAAAACATAGATGCCAGTCAAGGTTTTATATTTTGGCGCCAATACATAATGGTGACCCCGCAACATTATCTCAAGAATCAACAATTCATCTGTATTTACAAAGCTGGTGATTAACGGTGTTAGCCCACCTAATATAAAGGGGTGAAAAATTGAAATGTTTATGAAAAGCGTTCAATAGCATGTTCACTTCTTCCAAAACATTCACATTTCCCCAAAATGATGTTTTCAGAAATGTGGCACTTTTCAAAATCTTATGCAAGAAAGTTACACAAATGTCCCCAGTGCTGTTTAAAACTAATTTCAATTGTCTTAATTTTCAATTAAAAGAAAGTATTTTCTTTCTTTAGCTGGTCCTTATTTAAATGTTTAAATACGATGATTTTATTTCATGCATGACTAGACAATAAAGTCGACCATTCATGTCAATAACTTGTATCGATGAAAAGTGCCACTTGTGGAAATGTGACTGTTTTTGGAGAAGTAAACAGGGTATTGACAAGGAGAAACTTTTTATGGGTAGCCAAGGATACTCCCTTGTCGTAAATCTTTTTTCAATTTCTCAAAACGCCTAATTGTGTGTGGATTTATGCACACAAACTGGTATAGAATCTTGAAAAGTGCCACTTTTTAAAAAAATATAATTTATGTGAAATGTGACTATTTTGGGAAAAGTAATAATGATATTGAAATGCAAAAACTTTCTATGGTTAGCCAAGTGTTTTTCAGAAGTGTTTCAATTTCTCAAAACGTTCGATTGTGTAAGAGTTATGCAAGCAAATTTGATCCAATTTAAGGGGGGGGGACTTACTTTTTTTGACCAATTTATATTTAATACTAGCCATTTTTAGGGCTAGTGAGTCAAGTATAAATTTGTGCCATTCATTACTTGTCTGTCATTATTTTATAAAGATATAATTTTCAAAAGAAGCTATCAATCCGACGGCTATCTGATTTTGTCAAATTTATGACGAAGCGAAGATTGTTCGAAATTGAGCAGACATTGTATTTATACGAGAGAGTAATCATAAACTGTTTTCCTTGTTTATATGAAGTGACATCAAGTTGCCGGACCTTTGATAAAAACTGTTTGGTTTTGGTCAATCCTCTGACTGTTTCATATGGTGGTTTATAGAATGTAGTTGAAATGTATAGTAACTCTAAATAAATCTAGGAATGTAGTTGAAATGTATTGTAACTCTAAATCAATCTCACTTTTATGGAATCTCATGTTAGGAAAAGAATGTTTGTCTCAGATAAAACCTGAAACAAGGCTATGCGAAATGCGCTGTTTTTATATTCAAAAATGCTAAGCGAAATGCGTTATCTTTATTTTAAACATGAGACGGGCTCTGTGAAATGTATAATGTTAACACAACCTTAGTAGAAATGAATCACATTTTGTTGAACCGTATTTCATTTTTAAGTGGCAATTACCCTTGTAAGCAAGCTGATATGGTACTTCACAATGTGTTACCCTTGTAAGCAAGCTGATATGGTACTTCACAATGTGTTACCCTTGTAAGCAAGCTGATATGGTACTTCACAATGTGTTACCCTCGCAAGCAAGCTAATATGATACTTGTACGCAGGCTGATATGGTACCTCACAATGTGTTACCCTTGTAAGCAACCTGATATGATACTTGTACGCAAGCTGATATGGTACCTCACAGTGTGTTACCCTTGTAAGCAAGCTGATATGATACTTGTACGCAAGCTGATATGGTACTTGTACGCAAGCTGATATGGTACTTCACAATGTGAAATTAACATTTGAAGAAGCATCCTTTTCAAATGTAAACAAAATTAAATAGATCAAAAAAAATAAAGCTACGCGCGATCTTCTGAAACAATTAAAGCTTTGCGCGATCTTCTGAGACAAACTATTTTGTAGGCCTAAATCAGGTATTGTTTTCTAGTAATAGGCTTTGGTTTTGGACACACTGTATACAAATGTAATTCCAAAGTTTTAGCACCATCATGAGCTGTTAAAGGCGTTGAAATGTTAATACAATGAAAGGGAACGTTTGCTTCTCGTAATCATATCATGGGATTCAACACACGGATTCCTATCAACAAGGTATCATTTTAAAGCTTACAACGTGATCGTTAAAGAGATATATAAAATGCGATTAGTGTACGGTTTGTCCTATTTGATATCACCTTAAACGCATGTGTTTGATTAATGGATAGTTAGGACCCAGTTTTTTGAGGACACAAACATTAGGAATTTGCTCGAAGTCTTAGCAGAGACACCCGTAATGCCATGATATATTGTTAACTATTAACATGTGGTTTATTTATTGGATGCGGGGTATGTTTTGATCTGAAAAGATGTTGGGATAATACTTATTTATTATTAACATGTGGTTTATATTGGATGTGGGGTATGTTTTGATCTAACAAGATGTTGGTGTAATACTTATTTATTATTAACATGTGGTTTATATTGGATGCGGGGTATGTTTTGATCTGAAAAGATGTTGGTGTAATACTTATTTATTATTAACATGTGGTTTATATTGGATACGGGGTATGTTTTGATCTGAAAAGATGTTGGTGTAATACTTATTTATTAGTAACATGTGGTTTATATTGGATGCGGGGAATGTTTTGATCTGACAAGATGTTGGTGTAATACTTATTTATTATTAACATGTGGTTTATTCTGATTGCGGGGTACGTTTTGATCTAAAAAAAGCTTGTGTAATACTTATTAATTAATAATATAAGTTTTGTTCTGGATGCATGGTATGTTTTGATCTGAAAAGATGTTAGGGTAATATTTATTTATGAATAGCATGAGGTTTCACGTAAACATTGATGTGCACTGTACTATGTTAAATAGTTTTTTGAACAATTTTGCACCAATAAATTTCCTATCCTTCTCCTAAACGTTTGTGTCATGTTGTTATTACTTGTTTACTGTGTGAACACTTAATTTACAATACAGGGTGAGTCAAAATAGTCAGGTCCCGTTTTAAAAAAAATCAAGAAAAATACTTCTTGTACAAAATTGGTAATTATTTTCATTTTTTATGAGAGTAGACATACTTCTTCATACCTGGTGATGTTTTCACGACAATATCATATTCCACGCCAGATTTACAACATATTTACGAAAAAACGTGTTATCCAAAGTGTTCCAAGTTTGGTGGTGGATGTTACTGTAATACTAGTTATTCATACAACACAACACACTGTATAACTGTTGCAATTTACACCAAAATATCATGTTTTTTTGTTGAATCTCTGATAAATTAAACGATATTGCACGCAAAGCATTTAAATATATTATAATTTAACTCAGTATTGCACAAATATATTCATAAAAATGGAATAAGCAAGTTGCTAAAGCACAAACTGTTTAAAGATATAAGATCTGTTTTATCTCAGGCTTTGCTCATATCAGTTCGATTAAAGTAACAAGTTACAGAATACTTTGGTCAACATTTTGTTAAAACTCAGTTATAGGCTATCTCGGATTGCATGAAAACTATTGAAAACATAACCGCAAAGACAATAGAATCTCTTTTCCTATTGTAATTGCTGTGAATACCAACACGCCTTTGATTGACTTATTTGAAAGGCGCGCGTTAAACGTTAACATCCATAGGGATCCCTTAGATAAGTTGGAACAGATTTTATTTCACAGAATTTAGAAAAATTATCATATCTCCCGTTTCGAATAACCAATTTGAATGAAATAAAATTTAGGTTATAGCTAGTAATGCCACCTTGCTAGGCAAGTCATTAAATATATTCATTTTTGAATTTTAACTGGTTTAAAAAATCGGTGAAATCGGGACCTGAATATTTTGACTCACCCTGTAGTTCCTTGACTCGTTGACATAGCGCGGTCCCTGTCTATTTTAGTGCTAAGCAGGGGTTATTATTAGTTAGATCCCACAGATATTGAATGTATGAGTTGACCCATGACCTTTTGACCTATGTCTACATTGTCTTTGATGTAATGTTAGGCATTTGGCAGCAACGGTATTCTTATCAAGCCTTACATGCAAAGTTATGCATTTGGTAATTAACGATATCCATACCAGGCCTTCAATGCAAAATTAGACATAACAACGCTATTCGTGTCATGTCTTCATTATAAAGTTAACAACGATATTCACACCAGTTAAGCATAGAGATTATCCATGGTAACCCATAAGTGCTAACAATTTGATTATTTGAAGCGATATCGAGAGATCAGGGAAATACAAAACACGAAATGAAATATCTTTACTTTGTTTAGATAAATGATTGTGTAGAAACCCTCTAATATAATGAATTCTTACATTAATCGGTAAATATGAAAATGAAAGAAATGTTATCAGCATTTCTGAAGGCCTCTTTAAAAACGCTTTTCACTTTGGTTTTAATCTTGACTAAAGATGACCACCAATTGAATCAGGGAGGTCATAACTTAGCTTCAGATAACAAGTCACGACTGGTCTTCGGATTATTCATGGTAAACTTGAAACAAATTTGGTAGAAGCCACTTGTGGCCATTTAGATTATTGTTGTTAACATTTTGATATGATCTACATCTAAAAATTAAGCTCTAGAAATTCAGGTGGCAGTTAGTACCAGTGTAAGCATTACGTAATGTGAAAAAAGATTCTCCCACTTCTGATGAAAAAGGCTTCCCTCCCGGTGGATCTCTCAGTGCCCCGGGGTGTCCCTAAATTATGTAAACTGAGAAAGGCCGTATTTTAATTTAGCTATGAATTCAATTTCTAATAGTCTTTGATTCTATATAACTTTCTTTGAATTCTGAAGGTAATTAAGGAGTCTTTTGTAAAAATGGTAGATTTCAGGTTTTGACAAAATCTCCTCATTTTAGGTCGTCCATAGGAGAGACGTCCATATGGTAGCATCCTGTGTATCAGTATGTGAGTCAGTCTGTGAGTCAAACACATAGTATACACTTTTTGCTTTTCTCCTTTTCTTGTTCATGCAAAGTCCAGCAGTGACCTAACTTGGTACATAGAAACAACACGGGAACCTTCATATGTCAAAGAGGTTGAATTTCACATATCAATGTCAAATGTCATCTGAGGTCAAGTTGAAAAGTAAGCTGAGATCACAAAGAATATGACATTTCATTGTATCATACATGCAACATAGGAACAGTCATATGTCAATAAGGTAAAAGGTCACATATCAAGGTCATTCATATTCTGAGGTAAAGTTATAAAATAAGCCGAAAACATCCAACATTACATTTCATTTGTACATACAAAGACTGATGGCAACCAAACTTGGGTCATAATGTTCACTTCTAAACTGAAGACATATCAGACCAATATGATCATTCAGTTCAATGATATGCAGGAAATTTGCTTTATTCTCTAATATAATGTCACTACAAAGTAAACAGATATCATCATTTTCTGATGTTTTTTGGAATCAATACTAGAATGGTGCAATGTTTAGTCTAGTTTAGTTTTATTTCCAAGTACATGAGGCCATCGGCCAAAATACACAAAACATTGCCATGGAATTGCTCAGTTTGAGCGGTACCACGTTACTCGAGGTTGGGTAAGCTGTCAAAGTCCGAGGTTAGCTGAGGGTGGGGTTGTTGACCCCTTGCAATATTTAAAAATAGCCATGTCATGATTAGGGACGTCATGCGTGGGATGTTTGTACTTTTTTGTTGGTATGTATAGAAAGAGGAGACCTCTAGCTACCATGGTACCCCAATAAGCACACTATAAATCTCCGTAACATAAGGTATATTGACACAATAGGGCACTGCACACTTTTTTCACGGACCCCTGACCAAAAAGTTTGGGATTTCATATCAAATGGAATAGAAAAAACCTGTTACCTGAAAAATAATCAAGACAGCATTTTCTACCTCGGAGGTCCGTATAGCCCACTCCTATTGTTAAAATGTTACCTGACGACTGGGTCTCGGTCGATAGGTCTGAACAAACAAAAGTCATATAGAGTTTAGAATGTGGGGCTATTTTGGTTTCGAGAATCCTACTTGTCTTGATAAGATTAAGAATGTTCGGGGATGCTGGTTACATACAGGACGTCTACGCCAGTTGATAAGATTGAAAATGCATTAGTGTGCTGGCTGTGAGAAGTCTACTCTTCTTGATAAGTTCATGATGACAAAATAAGAATGCATTTTCACCCCAAAAGTATATTCCTAAAGCAAACAGAATCATAAATATCATATTTTGGGAAGGTTAACTCCGGACATTCTTAACCTTGCCAATTAGAGTAAACTTCCCGCACCCATCACAACCATGCATTGTAAATATTATCGACTAGAGTAGACTTCCTGTAACCAGCATCCCCGCACATTCTTAATCTTGCCAATTAGAGTAGACTCCTCGCACCCAGCACACCATTGCATTGATGCTGAAGTAATTGTCATTTATTTCAATAAGGCAACAAACCCATGCATTATACATCTTATCGACTAGAGTAGGCTTCTTTTTTTTCTTTTTCTTTTTTTTATCCATTCATTTTATTTTTCATTCATCTGTATTCTATACGTACATAGTTAAATAACATAATAATAATATATCAAACATACTGGTATCAATAAGTTACAAATATGAAAAAACATGACTCTACCAGCGAACAGCATGTACCAACAATTACCATTTGCATGAAGATAGATGGCTAATGATCATCAATGGCACATGACCTTCGCAGTTGAGTTGACAAACAAAGCAATATATAATATGGGCTGTAATGAACATGTGTTTTACAAGAAGAATATCAGAACCTACTATTTACTCTGTGCTATGTAGGCTTTTGTCAATCTTATGCCACAATTATTCACTGTGTCTCAATATACTAATTCTCCATTTTAATTCGTATAGAAACCATTTAAATGCATCAACGTTTTTTTTTATTATCAGTGATCTTAATCTTGCCAATTAGAGTAGACTCCTCGCACCCAGCACACCCATGCATTGTACATCTTATCGACTAGAGTAGACTTCCTGTAACCAGCATCCCCGCACATTCTTAATCTTGCCAATTAGAGTAGACTCCTCGCATTCAACACACCCGCATCCACGCACATTCTTAATCTTGCCAATTAGAGTAGACTCCTCGCATTCAACACACCCATGCATTGTACATCTTATCGACTAGAGTAGACTTCCTGCAACCAGCATCCACGCACATTCTTAATCTTGCCAATTAGAGTAGACTCCTCGCATTCAACACACCCATGCATTGTACATCTTATCGACTAGAGTAGACTTCCTGCAACCAGCATCCACGCACATTCTTAATCTTGCCAATTAGAGTAGACTCCTCGCATTCAACACACCCATGCATTGTACATCTTATCGACTAGAGTAGACTTCCTGCAACCAGCATCCACGCACATTCTTAATCTTGCCAATTAGAGTAGACTCCTCGCATTCAACACACCCATGCATTGTAAATCTTATAGACTAGAGTAGACTTCCTGTAACCAGCATCCCCGCACATTCCTAATCTTGCCAATTAGTGTAGACTCCACACCCAGCACACCCATCCATTGTAAATCTTACAGACTAGAGCAGACTTCCTATAACAAGCATCCTCGCTCATTCGTAATCGTGTCAATTAGTGTAGACTCCTCGCAACCAGAACACCAATGCATTGTAAATCTTATCGACTAGAGTAGACTTCCTGTAACCAGCATCCCCGCACATTCTTTCTTGCCAATTAGAGTAGAATCCTCGCATTCAACACACCCATGCATTGTAAATCTTATCGACTAGAGTAGACTTCCTGTAACCAGCATCCCCGCACATTCTTAATCTTGTCAATTAGAGTAGACTCCTCGCACCCAGCATACCCATGTATTGTAAATCTTATCGACTAGAGTAGACTTCCTGTAACCAGCATCCCCGCACAGTCCTAATCTTGTCAATTAGAGTAGACTCCTAGCAACCAACACACCCATGTATTGTAAATCTTATCGACTAGAGTAGACTTCCTGTAACCAGCATCCCCGCACATTCTTAATCTTGTCAATTAGAGTAGACTCCTCGCACCCAGCACACCATTGCATTGATGCTGAAGTAATTGTCATTTATTTCAATAAGGCAACAAATCGAGAAAAGAAAAAAAATAAAGGTCTTAACAAGAAAGTGCCCAAAATTATGCTCATCGCGTAGGGTTATGCGGCAAAAAAAAAAAAATCATGCGCGGGGTATGTGAGACAATTCTTTTGTTTTTGGCCCAAGTTAAGTGCCCATACAATAATACACATGTGTTGATGCTACATGAGATGCGGTGTTACGCTTCAATAATTAAAGGTATATTAAAAAAAGACTCAATATATTTATGCGCGCGGGGTATGTGAGACAATTCTTTTGTTTTTGGCCCAAGTTAAGTGCCCATACAATAATACACATGTGTTGATTCTACATGGGATGCGGTGTTACGCTTCAATAATTAAAGGTATATTAAAAAAGACTCAATATGCGCGCGGGGTATGTGAGACAATTCTTTTGTTTTTGGCCCAAGTTAAGTGCCCATACAATGATACACATGTGTTGATGCTACATGGGATGCGGTGTTACGCTTCAATAATTAAAGGTATATTATGTGATCTTTTCCATGGGACACCCTCAATCCTCAAATAAAAAATGGAAGCAGATTTCCTTGCAGATTTACTTTTCTGATCACAAATCATAAATATATTCCAATTTACAGAGCGATACGATTCTTAATAACCTCAAAATCATGGTTTAAAGAGTGAATTTAGAGTAAAATTGAAAAAAAGATTGTACCGCTCGGTACAAACTATTTTTCAAACCATGATTTTGAAGTAATTAGGAATCGTATTGATCTGTAACTTAGAGGATCTTTATGATTTATGATCAAAAATGAAAATCTGCAAAAATAAATCTGCTTTCATATTCTTGGAAAAGATCACATAATATGCATTTAACTGAACATGACCAGTATAAATACGTCATCAAGTCACACATAATTTACAACAGAGGAATAGTTCTTCCTATATTTAAGCAATAATTTGCACTAGTATTGCGAAGTTCGTCAACTTCAGAGCTGCATCAGAGCTGCATTTTACGTGAGTGTCAGTTACTTTCAATGTCTTGCATCCTTTTTGCGACCAGTATCTTGACAAAAACAAATAATGCAAGCTGAAACAGTGGTGTGTTCTGGTGTTCTGCAGAACTTATTAGGGAGCAAAGAAAATGTCCATTGCAAGTCCAGCATGCTTTGTTTTAGAAGAAAGGGCTTTTCCACAGAACCAACAGTATCCAAGTAATTAGTAATTTTATTGAACATCATTGCAATATAAGAAACTGTTTGTGTTCATCACTGATGGCGGCCATTTCAAAATATAAACACGTGCTGATAAGGTTTCAAAATTTCAAAATTATTGAATTTCAACATCATATTTCACCATGTCACCATGAGAAATGCGTTAAAATAAGTACAAATATGCCTAGTATTGATTCAGTAATGTTGATTTCTGTTTTGTATGGTAAAACTAATACGAATAGCCGCGTGGAAAGTGTTAAAGGTATGATGTCTAGTTGATCTTGGCAAATAAAAGGTATAGCCTGGCGCTGGAATGATATTAAGCCAATTGTGTGATATGGGACGAACTTGCCTTTACATTAATACCTAGAGTACCGAGATCATGGTCGTATGTAGCCAAGATATCAATCTTTCACATGATATCAATAAGTCCATTTAATCTTCAAAACTGGCGTCTCGAGACCTCTTCAAATGAAAATGGGGCGAACACTCCCCGCTCTCCCCTACACATCACCCTATATAAATTACTCTTTGAAACTATAGACAAAGCGAACACTGATTTTCAATTGCATAGGTATATAAAAGTCGACTCAGAGATATCAAGTGAAAATCGTTTAATTAATGTTATATATTAGTGCATTTTTCATGTTATACCATATATGATTTCAACACTCCCTGGATAATGACCTTGATATTGACAAAATGAGATTTGAAATATTATATGCCATAGATTCAACATGCCCACTATACGAATATAGTGTATATGTTACACTCTTCGCCTTTGCAGTATGGGGCACGTATGACCTCCCATTTCACCCATATACCATCGTCAACGTAACCTTGGAACAACGTCTTCACCGCCTCATCTTCGAAATTCGGGTCACTTGTCAAGTACTTGTCACTGACGTTGAATGTTAAGGTCCCACCTACAGTAAAAACAAAACAAAAGACGATTGAGACTTCAAGAAAGCTTTTAGTATTAAAACTTCTGTGGGATTTTGTTGACCTACATGACATACTATTCTCGATCACATTATAAAGCTTCAACGAACACATTTGACCAACATTCACTGGAAATTACGTCATTATTGCTTGCCACACGAGTTTGCCTACATACAGGCTGTATCAAAAAGATTTGTACCGTGGTCTGATCAGTTTTTCAGAATTTATTTTGATATGTTACGAACCATTTAGACCATTTTGCTTCTATATGCAAAATTATTGAAGTTTCATCTTTTCTAAGAATTTTGATTTACGACAATCGAACATTTTTTTCAGAATTTACAAGCTTTTAAAGGAATATTGGTGTTTTTATCATTTTCATCGAAACGTTAGATCTGAAGCGAACAATTCAAAGTTCCTCCTGACTGCACTCATATATTCACTACTTATAAAGAGTTTGTGCAGTGAACCTATTAAATTTGCGTTGCTGCGAGTAAAACCATGATTACGTCGATCTTCATTTGAATGACAATAGCGGTCAGAAACAACAGCCAATTATCTTCAGATTATCAGATCAATAAGTTGACATAATTCCCTATTTATTAAAATCAAAAATATTGTATTTATCAGAGATTTTATATTTTTAATGCTTTTTTGAAAATGGAACATATCAGAGTACAAATCATTTTGATACAGCCTGTAGGAGTAGCCCAGGAGCCCAGAAGGTTTAATCAGCTGAGAGAAGGTACAAAAGGTTTGATGGTCTGATTAAGTTAGTTAGGGGCCAAAAGTCAATAATTTGTGTTGCTGCCAGGTTGCATCGTGTACAAAAAGTTTCATCCATCTTCGGCATATTTGGAGCCCTTTGGGGCTAACTTTCGGGGGCCCCGTACAGGTAAATATTCATTGCTACACTGTTGTCACAATTACCCTCTAAGGAATCATATCCAATAAGTTTTGTCCATGTACCACTTCGGCTGGTTAAACACATTTTCTGTACCCCTATATCGTCCCGATAATGAAACGACCCGGCAGCAATACAAATTATTGACTTTTGGTACCTAATTAACTTAATCAGACCATCAAACTGTTTGTACTTTCTCAGCTGATTAAACCTTCTGGGCTCCAGGAATAGACGTTATTGGTGATATCTGCTCGTCAATTGCATTTTCAAATCAGGTTTGCTTGCTTAAGTACCTCTCGATTGTTTACACTTTCGGGGAAGTTTTAGTAAATTGATTTTACTTCCGGGTAAAACTGATTATCCATCTACCCGGATTGGCATTATTTTTCTGGACCGAATATCCATACGTTTGCGTGTTGGAACTTAAACATTCGGGAAACAATATCGTTAAAATGGTATTGAAGAAGCATCGTAGCCAGTGTGCGGTTCACAGAAGGTTGACTGATGCATGTACGCTTTACAGTTTCAACTTACGCATTTGATTGTATATGTGTTACAAATTGGTTTCACATCGATTTAACAATTCCAATTGATGTAAAGGTGAGGTCTCATATAAGCTAGAGGTACCTGGTGTGGCAGAATTTTGTGCAACAACTTTGTTTCATATATTATAAACTTGATGGGTTATATGTATTGCAACAAGTAATTTGATCCAACGAAATAGTTTTGTATTCAGCAGTGAATAATATATATAAAAATGGTTCGCCGCCAATTAATAAATTAAGTTGATCCTGACTGGTACGTGTCGGTAAATTATTGGTCAGTTTGGAAATAAAAAGGCGGTACCGAGAAATGACACACAGCAATGAAAACCTCATTGAATCATATACAGTCGACTCGTTTTAAATATTTTATTCGCATCTAAGTCACCTTTAGAAACTGTGATCTCCTTACCTTTCTTCAGCATTCTTGTAACTTGAGGCAAGCAATCCAGGGTAATATGACCGTGGAACACAGCTCCAGAGATGAATATAGCCTCATAGGTTTCTGGGGATAAAAAATACAAAAAGTCTTATTTTATTGCGCTCTTGTCTTGTTTAACTTGATTTTGACACCAATGAATACAGGTTAAAAATTATGTTTATACGTTTTTCGAAACATTAGAATCCCCTCAAATCAAGAAATAAAAGATTAAGATTGTACAAATCGGTTTTTGAATTACATGCGTGTGGGTTTAACCGATTGCGCATGGTTTGTAACAATGGAAACATTCGAATTCTGGGGGAGAGAGTCGTTAATGATATCAGACACGGCAAAAGTCAAATATTGTAAATTTGGTGTCGGTAAACGATTCATCTAAACCTCTCTCAAAAAAGATTTTGAATTTTGTTTTCAATCGCCTAAATTGTGTTTATTTCGTTATTAATATTATGTTCATAGTATGTTGTACATCAATGTAAAGCTGACCAGTTTGTCTTTCTACCAAATTTGATACTTTAATAATAACATTATAGGGAGTTGCTAAAATCATCAACGTGTTAATTGTGCTCAAATGTCACTCTACACTGTTAGTTGTAAATTTAACACTTCATTGAACAGTCAGCTCCGGAAGGAGAGCCCGTTTCATTTGAGAGCGCTAACAAATGACGGATGTACGTCACCGTGGTAACGTGTTCCCACCAATTCGTACAATCATTGCATTTTTTGCTTTTCAACCATAAACATTTGTATAAAGATTAACATCTTAACAAATTGAGGGCAGCCTAGGTACCAGAATTCCTCGCGGCAGCTTTCCGATAATTATATCTCACCGTTGGCCCCAATATCTCGCAATACATGTCAAAATTACACCTTTTTGATCATATATATACCGCGATGAGACTTTCATTTTCTAGGTGAGTTTACACCATTGATGCATTTTTAAGGTAAGTGTGACAATGTTTATGTAAAAAAGCCTATTTTTATACACTGGCAGTCAAAAGTATTAGCGCAGTGAATATATCCTAGAATTTCCATCTTCTATGGACAAACTATTGATTATTTTCACCACGACATTGTATGTCTTCATTATGTAGTTCTTCATAAATTCATGTTTGCTTTATGTTATGTTCATCAGATTTCTACAAAACCCTATTGAGACAAGTCTCAAGCTACAAAGTGAAATTCATAGGCATTTGCCTCATTATATATTCATGAGCTCAGTATCGCCATTATCGCGCTATGGGAAAGTCCTCTCTTACCTACACCTTTTCTGCAAAAAGGTCAGTACTTTAACAATTAATCACTAAATTCACAAATGCAATATCCTATAAGGATGCCCAGTTAATTATAAATGCCTAAAACATGGTAATTTGCTGAGGAGGTAATTTGAATTTTCAAGAAAAAGCTGAAATTTAAAAGACAATTTATATTTTGGTTTAACAGTCAGTGTTCGAAAATACGAAAGAAAACCACGCAGATTGTCTGTATTTAACACGAGGCAGCACACATGCCGCGACAATGATTTGCATTAATGCAAGGCAGTCACCGTAACATTTCTGCGAAGGTCAGTCGGTCTCTCAGTGGTGCCATGTTTTTGTGAAGCAACATAGCCCAACAGCTTATACCATCATGCTTATTAGACCATTATTAGACCATTATTATTATTATCATCATCATCATCATCATCATCATCATCATCATCATCATCATCATCATCATCATCATCATCATCATCATCATCATCATCATCATCATCATCATCATCATCATCATCATCATCATCATCATCATCATCATCATCATCATCATCATCATCATCATCATCATCATCATCATCATCATCATCATCATCATCATCATCATCATCATCATCATCATCATCATCATCATCATCATCATCATCATCATCATCATCATCATCATCATCATCATCATCATCATCATCATCATCATCATCATCATTATTATTATTATTATTATTATTATTATTATTATTACTACTACTACTACTGCCGGGCACTACGTCAGGTCACATCATCTATAGAGATTACAGATTAGTCGTGTTTGTTCCCATCTTTCGGGAATATTTTTATTTTATTTTAAAGATTTCCAAAAAGGAGACACCTTTTTCATGATCGTATGTACGCTAATTTGGCAACACGGTTCATGAATTGGACATCAACAGCCTATTCAATTGAATGCAGAATAGGTCGGTATGTTATACCACTACATACCTTGATGGGCTTTACGCTGACAACTGTCTCAAATCCAGGTGCAACTGTGAATCCTAATTCTTTCATAAGCGGAAGCTCCCCGTTTGGATGTAGCAGTACCTATGCAAAGAAAATACACAAAATTCATTTGTAACAATGTATTTCACCCATGCTCAACAACGAAAATGTCTTCAATAAACATACATTGGAACCACTTTCTCAATAATTTAACATGGTTTGTGGAAATGAGGACAGGCAAATATCAAGTCAATATTTGCATTTAGCACGTTTCGGCCTAAATGAAATTATTTTGTCTCCAAAGACAATAGATCAACGCAAGTTTCTGCAAGTTTCCTGTTATGATTGTTTAAAGACTAATATCTGCGAGCTCTTTTGGTTATACTCCATTTTGGTTAAATAATATTGCGTGTACATTGAGAAGAAGATCCCCTTCCTGTCTTGCTGATCATCGCCTGTACGCGTATTAATTCTCATGGGTCATGAAGGCGATAACTCATTTTTAATCGATACCTAAACCTTACTCCATTACGCTATCAAATTATACAACTAGCAGCACCGACAGCACCACCGATGAGGTCTATCCACTGCTGCAGAACCCATATCGCGCACAGACCAGATCTATCCGCTGCTGCGACGACCCCGGCGACGACACTTACCTTTATCCCTGCACCCTGGAATTCTCCCGCAATGTACTGATCTTGATCAATTTGCAATGTCATTGTCAATCCGCTATGGATTCCTGGTTTCGTTATTACACGCTTGACTCCATCCTTCTCGTTGTTAAACGTATAACATACGCCAAGGTCTGTCAAAACTCTCGTGAAGTCGGTAAGAAAAAGCTAGTTTTGTCAGATTTATGAATCCATCTTCAAATAAAGTATTCTGGTAATATTCATTCCAATCGTATTCGTCACGGTCGTCTTGATCATTGGTGTAAAGTGCTGTGAGCATTAAATATGTTGCGTCATCTAACCAATACCTCTGCCATTGGTTTAAATTACAAATTGTAACTGCTGGAAATTCCACTCCCTCGTCGTCATATATAATATTAATACTAGTTGAATGATTATGTTCGTAGAACTCTTCAAAACTAATTATAATGTTGTAAATTGACCAACCCAAAGCAGTCAAGACAACCAGTAACCAGATACACCTGCAAAATAAAATGACCGTGGATGGGAATTGGATGTGAATTCATTATTTTGATTAATAAGTTATCCTTTGTATGTGTTTTCTTTTGCTCAAACGGTGCAGATAACATGGGCAATAGGGTAGTTATAGTAATTTAAACGTGCTTATACATACGATATGATCAGGTCATGCAATATATGCAACAACGCGTTACAAATATCACGTGTAATCGTTAATAGGCTCATAGCGGCTGACGAGAATGATAATAGATATGACTTTAACACGAGGAATAAAGATCATGATACACTCTTCCTTTGAAGGACTATAAGCGTGAACTATATCTGATCTCTCAAACTATACCACCTGCCTTTTTTTCTTTGAATAAGTTCATCAGGATTGTAGGTATAAATTAAAATTATATTTTGTTGAACAAATCAAAGATATGTATTCACATTTAGACGGTTTTGTCAACCAATTCGTTTGACTTCAGTAAAGATTTAAGAGATCTTTACGGCCAAAACACGGTCAAACACGTACGTGATTTAATATATAATAATATTAAACAGGCATTTAAAAGACGCATTTCAGGCCGCAAGGAAAATCAAAGATAAAAACAATAAATAAAAAAATTGAAAATTAAGAAAACTTACAACCTTTACAACCATAAAATACCAAAACAAATTAACAAAATATATACATGAGTAAAAGGCAAAACACAATTGAAGCGCAAAAGTCAATATAGATACAGATTCGCCAATTCGCCGCAGAATTTTGTACACGCTGAAGCTTACCAATCAGATATTGTTGTAAGGCATAAACATGATAAATCAGACAGTTACAGTAGTCAAGGCGCGACGTCACAAATGCGTGGATGAGTCTTTCCGTGGTTTTCATATCAAGATACCGTATTTCCGAATTTCCGAATTTGACCAATTCTATAAATGGCTAATGCTGCGGAATGACAGATGCTGTTCACTTGCTGTGTCAATCTGAGATCGTTGTCAAAGGCGACACCAAGATTACGGGCAACTGCGGAAGGTATTACAGATGATGATCCGGTGGTATCTGTCGGCACAGGATCCGAGGGCACAAACGGGAAGCAAAGCATAAGGCTTCTGTCTTGCTATCGTTGAACTTGAATTTGTTCAAGACCGACCACGTTTTAATGTCATCAACACATCGTTGCAGTTTCTGAAGAGCGATGGTTTTGTCAGAAGGATGAAAAAGCGCATACAGTTGGGTGTCATCAGCATACATAACACAGTCTAGCTCCTGTGCCTTGATGCCTTGATGATATCCTGCAAAGCAGCACTGTATAAGGTGAACAAAATCGGTCTTGTAATGAAGAATAATATAAAAAAACTCGTCCGATATCGTAACCATGCCTTTACACATCGCTGCAAAGACCAGGAATTAACACCCTCCAGCCACATACTACGTTGCCTGATAAACACAAACGAACCCCGGGATATCATCAACCGTGCTCAAAACAGCTAATTAGGGAGTGTATCCGCGTTGTAAACAACAAAATACAAAGGAAAAATGATTTATTATGGAATGATATAGAAACACTGATTACCAGTCTGGAAGTAAACAACGATTCTGACCGTGGGAAACATGTACGAAAATCATTATTAAATCCACAAGAAAGATACCCAGTACGACCTATCGTGGATTGCACTGGTTCATCAAAAGTATTGGCGGGAATTCTTGGGGCGGTCGTAGGTAAAACTCCACACCACGTAACAAACTCTAGACAACTTACAGAGGACCTCTAGGCAATCATGATCGATGATGACGTCGTGGTGGCCCTGTTCACCAACACACCCACTGAGAAGGCTTTGGAAATCATCAAGACTGTTTTAGAGAAAGATGACAACTTGAAATACAGAACCAAGCTAAATATCAATGACAGAACTTCTACAGTTTGTTTAACCACTACATATTTCTCATTCAGAAATGTTATCTACAAACAGAAGTTTTGCGCAGCCATGGGCAGCCCTGTCAGCCCTATCATAGCAAAGATCTTCATGGAATGGCTTGAACAGGAAGCGATCGTCCGTGCACCAATCACATACAAGCCTAAGCTATAACATTTTAGATATCATCTCCAAGGACTCTACTCAGCAGCTAACAGACCACCTCAACACAGTCGACAAGACGGGTAACATCAAATTTACCTATGAGGAGGAAACTAACGGACAGATACCCTTCCTCGGTACGTTGATTGTCTGAGTTGCAGTGAACCAATTGATTGGCCTTTCAGAGCTCTCTTTCGAGAGTTACCAGTTTGATTTTTAATCACTCCGGTCATTAACCTTGTTAATGTCTGTTGGGCTATTGTTCACATTTGCGCTTTATATACAAAAAAACAAAAAAACAAGATGGTTCAGTCAAGTTGCTGATTTACCGCAATAGACGTACACAAATCCATACCTAAACTTCACATCGCAACACCCGCTACACCAGAAACTTGACGCGATCCGGACCTTGTTCTTGGTACTTGGTAGTGTAATCCATATACAGCTGTAAAGCTAAACTTGGATGTGGTGCAGTGATGACGTCATACAGCAAGTTTGTGCAAGTAAAAAGGTGGACAATGGAAAGAGAATAAGACGATCTCCGGAACAAATAATGGTGACGACTGGACGAAAAAGACGAAATAAACTCAGGGTGCACTATATACAGGGGTTTGACAGGAGTCTGGATCCAACTGGGGGAAGCATCGCCCGGATGGATGGCATAGCGGCTTTCCTGAAGACCAGAATGGATGGGGCCGAGACTGTAGTGGCTGGTAGGCTGTTCCAGATGCGGATGGGTCGTGGATAAAATGAGAATTTGAAGGGGGTCGATTGTGCATTGGATGACGTTGAATTTGAGTTGGTGATCATGTCTTCCAAAGAAGGTGGCAGGTGAAACACACGGTGGAAATTTGATGTTGACCAGGCCGTGGTGGATCTTGAAGAACATCACTGATTGGGCAAGCAGTCTGCGATGGTGGAGCGAGTCCCATCCTAAGGATGTTACTAAGGGTGTCACGTGGGTCTCCCTACTATAATCTCGATGTATGAAGCGGGCTGCCGCACGTTGTATTCGCTCGAGGCTGTCTACTGTTGATGTTGCATGTGGATTCTCATACTCCAAACGAGGGCGCACTAGTGACTCATAGGCTTTGGTTTTAACATCCTTTGTGCATGGTGTTAGTGTGCGTTGTAGCATTATCCACTCACTGAAGGTAGAAATGGATTACCGCTAAACTGGTATGCTGCCCTCCATTGGAAAATATGTGTACAGAACACGGGCTGATTTTAGCACTGTGAGAGCTGTGTCCACGATGGGAAATGGCCCACGACGTCTGGATTGAATTTTCTCTATAAATTGTTGGTAAATGGCTTAAAATTGACCTGCTAAAGGACATTGATCAAGGTGTACATGCACAAAGATTACGGAGGTTGAAATGATGGCACAGGGACAATTTATTGAAGGATAAAGGATTGCAGTGATTATTATAGTTCATACACACAGGAGAAAATAACCTGTGTGTGCACACCATCCAATCAACAATTATATAGAGTGATTATAGTTTATACACACAGGAGAAATCCTGTGTGCACACCGTCTAATTAATAAGTAATCACCGTAGCGTAGTATTCACACAGGAGAAATTAACATTCCTGTGTGCACACCGTCTAATTATTAAATAATCACCGTAGTATTCACACAGGAGAAATTAACATTCCTGTGTGCACACCGTCTAATTAGTAAGTAATCACTGTAGTATTTACACAGGAGAAATATTTCCTGTGCATCCGTAATATTAAGATTATCTTAAAGTGTTCCCTGTAGTATGATTAAGTATGGTATGTGTGAGTAATATGAGGGTCGTGTCTGAGATATGGTAGAGTGAGTTACAGATTTGCTTTTTATCCAGTTGTTTACAATTAAACGTGATTTGTACATTTATAAGTTGAAATATTAGTGCTTTTGTTATATTTTGTCACATTTTAATCATTTAAGGTAAATCACATATTTACCGCTTGCCCACGGCTTTCAAGCCTAGATCGCTCGTGTAACCGCAGGTTAGGTTTAACCATCACTAACCGGCGGTTCGCCACAGTACCAAAGTCAATAAAGCGTGACCAGCCATCTACATGTACTGACCAAAAATGGACTCATGAAATTCATATGTATACGCTCTGTTGACTACATAAACACCAAGACGATATAACATGAAATAAATAATAAGCTATGAACTTTTTATTATCAAATAAATGAATACAGTAACAGTAATTCATAACAATATTTCCTTCGGACAACGTGAATTAATAATGTCGCAACATTTAGCCTCCGTTTATTTGTGCTTCACTGCGTTCTGCATTTGTTCCCGGCACCAATTTGCTTCACAACATTGATCTTCGACATGAGTAAGAGCGGAGATAGAAGGGTACCAGCATAACAGGTTACCGCGCATTAACATCACACGCAATTGTAAAGCTCTGCTGGAATATTGTCCACACCTGGTGATTTTCCATTTTTCAAAGATTTTATGGCTTGTTCCACCTCTTCCCTTAAGATGGGAAAGTCATCATCATTTGAAGATTCGTGGCATAAAGTTACATTGGGATCGCCTTTAGTCTGGTGGTTATATAGATACTCTGTCCACCTCTTAAGAATGTCTTCCTCCTCTGTGAGACAGTTGCCATTTTTGTTGTGAATGGTGCTGACTCGCGCCTGTCTTGTTTTGTGAGGTCTTTGACAATCTGAAATGCTCTTCTACTGTTGTTTTTCTCCAGGCTTTCTTCCATATCTATGCACTGTTTCTTGATCCCCTTATCTTTAGTCCTGTTCATACGTTTCCTGACCTTCTTGTTGACTTCTTTGTATGCTGTGGCACCTGTAGGAGTATTCTTCAGTTTCTTGAGGTCTCTTCGTTTGTCACACATGTCAAGAATGTCGTCTGTAACCCATGGCTGTGTTTTCCTGCGATGTTTCCCAAGTGACTCTTCTGCTGTCTTGATCATTATCTCGTTAAATTTCGTTGTCAGCATTTCTGCACTATCATCAAGCATCAACAAGGGAGCAAACTTTCCACCCACTGTTGCCTGGAAGGTTTCACAGACGCTAGGATCTTTCAGTCTATCCAAGTTGAACTTCAGCCTGGTGCTCTTGCTTTTCTTGACATACTTCAACCTGACACGAAAGTTCAGTATTACCATATCATGGTCGCTTCCGTTGCATACACTCTCAGAACAGGTATTAAATAATCATGGGTTAAAAGAATGTTGGTTAAAAAGTATACAACATTGGTTAAAAATGAAGCGTTGGTTAAAAATTACTTTTAATACTGCGTTGGTTAAAGAGTGAAAATATGATTAATTTTTAGTTTATTCAACGTTGGTTAAGGCATCATAATTTTAACCAACAATAGGTCATAACAAGATTCCCGCCAAAGAATTTCATTGGCGAGGAAAATATTTTGCGAAAATAACACGATGGATTTCATATACATATTCTGACGTGGTCTCAAAATTGCGGCCACTGTTTGAAGTTATCGCTTCCCGGCCTCGTGGCTAGGATCTTGTGCCTTGTCCTGTCCCTTGTTGGTCCTGGCCACGGGTTGGCGCCAATATTGAAAGCCAATATCGGGCCAATGAAACATCAATATTGTAATGTTGTATGGGTTAAAATTTAGCAAAAAAATAAAAGTTTAACCAACATTTTTAACCAACTACTGTTGGTTAAAACATATTAACCAACAAATGATTAAAAATTGTAACCAACCACAGGTTAAAGTTTAACCAACCACTGTTGGTCAAAACATATTAACCAACAAATGATTAAAATTTGTAACCAACCACAGGTTAAAGTTTAACCAACAGCTGTTGGTTACAGTTTTAACCAATCAATTGTGTGGTTCACCTGGTAACCTCCCGTTGGTTAAAATTTTAACCAACATGGTTAAAGATTTTAACCTTTGTTCTGAGAGTGTATGCATCGATGCAAAATTGTAAACAAACAAAAAATGTTCGCAAATGTGTTCATTTTTTCGCCCGTTTTGTTGGCGTATAAATGCATTTCGCCATGCAATCCTTAAAGTTAGCAAACAGCTTTATATACCAAAATTTAGCTATATCCCTGAGAAAAACATTTTTGGCGAGGGCCATATGTCACGGCTCACTCCTAAAGCCACAATTTTAGACTGAACGATCGCTACCCAGCACAAGAGAATTGCCATTTTGCATCATCGCGCGGTAAAATGACATTCCTTTCATCCAATGGACCGTACCACTATTGAAAGGGAGGGGTGTGTTTTGATTTGATACACATATTCTATAAACATGTATCAAAATGTGTTATGTAAATTAAACGCATTCTTGATTTAATTTTTCTCTGAATGTTAGAGGTCGTGTGTGAATAAAATGCTATTTACAAAATGTTTTAAATTTAACAATTACTTGCGAAATAATTTGTCCTCTCTAATATTTACCTTTTGTAACCCAGCCCATTCAGAAGTTCCCTCGCCCATTTACAGGGAACGGGCGATGTCCAAATAAGGGCCTAATTATAATATATAAAACGTAAACATTTTTTCCCGTTTTTTAAAGAGCAGCTATTATGTCAAATTAAGCCTATTAAAACACGTTTTTTACTTGTTTTTATCAATTATCCAAAACGCTAACAAATAACAAATAAACCCGTCTTACCGTTGTCGATTCAAGATAAACAACTCCGAAACCTTATTGAACCCCTAAATCAAACATTGTTTTGTGTACAACAAAACTAATAATAATCTTGTTTTAACATAGTGACGTACACACTATACGTCACTATGTATTACCACGACGAACATGACATTGCAATCGTTTTCTTGTTACAGATACGAAGCTTGAAGTGATAAATTCAGTTCATAAATGAATGACAACTATTCTACATTCCAAACGTAGCCTTTTAAATCCTAATCTAGCCTTGATCTACACCAAAGATAATTTAAGAAATGGAAATGCTCGCTCTTTGTGAGCAATAATAGTGTAAAAGGTATTCGAGGCGTATCATATCTGGATGTCAATCTTTCGTCATGATCATTTCAGCACATATCAGAGAGGAGAGTACAGTCCTCAAAAAAAGTAACTATACAGGTAATAAATTGACTTTTAACTCTAAAAATATATATCCTACCTAAAAATATTAAATCGTAAAGTTGTTGAGAAATTAATCTTCTTCAATATGAGATATTGCACGCTAGGATCGGTTGAATATTGAAGAAGTGACAATCGAAAATGTAAGGTAAAGTCACAATTTCATTTTCACATTTCAACACGGGGGAGGGTATGACAGGTAGCGTGTGTGTGGCGTATTGATCCATCGGAACAATACGGCCGACTGTCCAACCTGCGCATGCATCCCCCAATTGCACTACAGGTAATCGATAAGGTACCTGTAGATGGGTCCGCGTGTAGGAAATATAAATGTAAAAATAAAAATCGGACCCCACCTTACACTTTGGAGTGTCATTTCCTCAATAATCATCCGATCCTAGCGTGCAATATTTCATATTAAAGAAGATGAATTTTTCAACAACTTTATAATTAAATATTTTTAGGTAGGATATCTATTTTAGAATTAGAAGCCCATTTATTACCTGTATATGGCAAGTATTTTGCACAAGAGAAGAGATATACCAGGTTTCTCGTCGAAAAACCTGGTATTTCGATCGAAAAACCAGGTTTATCGTTCGAGAAACCTGGTTTATCGAAGAAAAACCAGGTTTATCGGTCGAGAAAACTGTTTTTTCAACAACAAAAACTATGACAATCGACGATAAACTTGATTTTTCGATTTGATAAACCTGGTTTTTCGATTTGATTGTCATAGTTATTGAAAAACCAAGTTTATCAGCCGAGAAACCTGGTTTTTCAAAAACTATGACAATCGAATCGATAAACCAGGTTTATCAAATCGAAAAACCAAGTTTATCGTCGATTGTTATAGGGGTTTTTTTCTCGAAAAATCAGGTTTCTCTACCGATAAACTTGGTTTTTCAAAAACTATGACAATCGAATCTTTATCAAAACGAAAAACCAAGTTTGTCGTCGATTGTCATAGTTTTTTTCTCGAAAAACAAGGATTCTCGACCGATAAACCTGGTTTTTCGAAAACTATGACAATCGAATTATATGATTCCTTGTACATTACGCATCAACACTACGCTACGCTACGCTCGAAGTGGCCAACATTATTCATTCAGTCTAAAAATTCGATTGTCACGGGTTTTTTTCCTCGAAAAAACAGATTTCTCGGGCGATAAACTTAGTTTATCAAAAACGATGACAATCGATTCGAAAAACCAGGTTTATCAAATCGAAAAACCACGTTTATCGTCGATTGTCATAGTTGTTTTCGAGAAACCAGGTTTCTCAACCGTTAAACTAGGTTTATCAAAAACTATGACAATCGAATCGAAAAACCAGGTTTATCAAATCGAAAAACCAAGTTTGTCGTCGATTGTCATAGTTTTATTCGATAAACCAAGTTTATCGTTCGAGCTCGAAACAGGTTTCTCGAAAACAACTATGACAATCGACGATAAACTTCGTTTTTCGATTTGATAAACCTGGTTTTTCGAATCGATTGTCATAGTTTTTAATAAACCTGGTTTGTTGGTCGAGAAACCTGGTTTCTATGGCAAGTATATTGCACAATAGAACAGAAAAACCTGGTTTTTCGATTGAAAAACCAGGTTTTTCAAATCGAAAAACCAGGTTTATCAATTCGATTGTAATAGTTTTTTGATAAACATGGTTTTTCGGCTGATAAACCAGGTTTATCAAAAACTATGACAATCAAATCGATAAACCAGGTTTATCAAATCGAAAAACCACGTTTATCGTCGATTGTCATAGTTGTTTTCGAGAAACCAGGTTTCTCAACCGTTAAACTAGGTTTATCAAAAACTATGACAATCGAATCGAAAAACCAGGTTTATCAAATCGAAAAACCAAGTTTGTCGTCGATTGTCATAGTTTTATTCGATAAACCAAGTTTATCGGTCGAGAAACCTGGTTTCTCGAAACAGGTTTCTCGAAAACAACTATGACAATCGACGATAAACTTCGTTTTTCGATTTGATAAACCTGGTTTTTCGAATCGATTGTCATAGTTTTTAATAAACCTGGTTTGTTGGTCGAGAAACCTGGTTTCTATGGCAAGTATATTGCACAATAGAACAGAAAAACCTGGTTTTTCGATTGAAAAACCAGGTTTTTCAAATCGAAAAACCAGGTTTATCAATTCGATTGTAATAGTTTGTTGATAAACATGGTTTTTCGGCTGATAAACCAGGTTTATCAAAAACTATGACAATCGAATCGATAAACCTGGTTTATCAATCAAAAAATCAGGTTTTTCAATCGATTGTCATAGTTTTTGAAAAAACAGGTTTATCGACCGAGAAACCTGTTTTTCGCCGATAAACTTGGTTTTTCAATTCGATTGTCATAGTTTTTTTTGATAAACCTGGTTTTTCGATCGAAAAACCAGGTTTTTCGAATTCGATTGTCATAGTTTTTGAAAAACCAGGTTTATCGACCGAGAAACCTGGTTTTTCGATGGAAAAACCAGGTTTTTCGACGATAAACCTGGTTTCTCTTCTATTGTGCAAAATACTTGCCATACCTGTATAGTTACTTTTTTTGATGACTGTATTGTGTTATCGGTACTGTAATTGCAAACACTGAAATCCCTGTAGCTATGATTTACCACTGGCCATGATTGTGTAAAATCATAAGGATATTAGGACTAACTAGAACATTATACGGTAATACTTACACTGCAGAGAACCTCTTACTCCATCAAGTATAGTTGTATAGCTGTCGAAATCTGGGTGCGTATTCCATCCGCTTATTGTTGGATCTGTAAGTATCGGGCTCTTAATTACTAGTGGTCAGTACGTTCATTTTAACACCATAAAATCAATTATCGATGACAATTGATTGTAAGCAACTGGTATCTACTGTCATAGCAACCCTCTTTAAAATGAATGTGAGTGATGCTTTAATTGGTTAATGTTTAATGTCAACAGGCCGTCAAACATACCGTTGACCGTTTTAATCACTGCCATTATGTTAAGAAAATACTACTTAGCCGTAATGAACAGAATTGGCACTACTAATTAACACATGACTCTCGACGACGAAGAGGTTATTTGTCCAGTAGTAGTAGTAGACAATTAGACATGCTAAATCAATTATATAGCGTGTCCCAGAAAACCGGTAACTATGATTCAAACCAGTTTCATAGATTTGACGGGAGATGACGACGCTGCTGTGCACCCTTGCACACCACTTAAACCGGCAACCATACTCTCGGAGCTCTATTCACTTACATACCGTTATTTATCTAAGGATTTAAAACGATAAAATATAAACTAATATATTTGTGACGAAGTCCTTAAATCAGTGTTGTAAAATAATAATGAAAACAAACAGGACTTAACTGTAGATACACTTTAATATCCGGTTATAATGTTACTCTGAACTGTAAAATGTACACAACCAAGCAAGTTAATGTTATATTAAACATTCTAACACAAGTAACTTGATAGTCATATTGATGGATACTTGTCAGATTATATATTTTGCAGGTGCATAAGATAAGTAAAGGGGATCTCGTAACCTTAATTTAATAAGAAACCTTAAGTTCATCACAATATCTTATAAAATTAACATAATCATATTGCTCATAAGCAAGCGGGGCGAGGCTGTACAGAGCTGCAGCAGCGTAAATACGTCAAATCGTTTTGAACTGTGGTCAATGTAACACTTCATTGAACAGACGACAAAGATGTTCTTTTGAGCACGAAATAGTGTTGATTTTGGTACATTCAGATTGTGACCTCCCCATGTTCTTAAGCAAGTAGCTGAGCACTGGAGCAAGGGATTGCTTCAAATTTGGTATCATTGTAAAGATGAACACATCAACTTTACATGGATATATAACACTTAATGAATATATCCCGCGATATTTGAAATCTTGTGCTAGAAAAAATATTCCAAACTTATTTGAGCAGGTTATAATTACATTTCAAGCAAGAAATAATAACATTTAGACACTTTTAACCAAATTCAAATCTAAAAAAAGAACATTTTAAAAAATTTACGATTTTAGGGTCGGTTGCTGAGGGCAACACAACTTTCTCTTTTTTGTTGGCCTAATGTTCTGTGTAATGTTATACGTAAACATGGAAAACAATTGTAGTATTTTGAATGATTTGATTTAAAATGGATATTAAAATTAAATATTTACGGATATATGTATATTTATATACTTGTTGAAAAATATGACGACTGTAATATTTGAGATTATCACTTAGTAGATATAATTAGATACAAATGCTGCAATCTGATTGGAAATGAGCCATTTAGCAACCACGCAATATATAAGCGTATTGCGTTGTAATCAGCTGTTCCAAAAACGCAATATATTTGGTATTGCGTTGTTGTTTGAATCACAGCTTCTGATTGGTTAAATAGAGATTTGGGTTGATCCATTATCATTTTTAGGGGTTGGTGAGTGGTGATGGATAGGATTGCCATAGGTGAGGGGGAGGGGGAAGGGGATGTGGAGGTTGACCTGAATTTTTAGTGGTTCCAATTGTTATTTTGTTGGTTCCCAGTGTTTTGGGTTCCGATATGTTTAAGTGCTCAAACAAATATTTGGGGGGATAGGCTGTAGTGTGGTGTATACGGTAGGGGATGAGTTGACAAAATGGCCTTTTTTTGTAGATCCCAGTGTCAATTTGGGGAGTTCCCAGTGTGTTAGGTTCCGAGGTGCTTACGTGCTCAATATTTTTTGTTTGTTGTTGGTTGTGCTGAGGTGTAGTAAATAAGGAAGGGGTGGGTTGACAAAATGTTTATTTTGGTAGTTCCCATTCTGATTTTGGTGGTTCCCAGTGTTTTGGGTTCCAAGTTGTGTAAGTGCTCAATATATGTATTTGTTGGATTAGGCTGGGATGTGGTAAATAAGGAGGGGATGGATTGTCCGATGGATTGTCAAAATGGCCCATTTTAGTGGTTCACAGTGTTATGGGTTCCGAGTTGTTTCATTGCTTAATAAATATAGGTTGGGGGAGTTGTTGTGAATAAAAAGAGGGTTGGTTGACAAAATAGCCTTTTTTTGATTGTTCCCAGGGACATCTTGATGGTTCCAGTATTTAAGGTTAAAACACTGAGAATCATCTATATAAATGACACTGGGAATCACCTAAACGACACTTTTTGTAAACCCACCCTTGCGCTCATTGACTACATCTCTAACCAATACCCAAACTATATATTTATTGACCGCTTAAACCACTCGAAACCCAACACACTGGGAACAACCAAAATAACACCGGGAACCACCAAAAGATCATATTTGTCAATCCTCCATCCCCTTACGCAAATTCCTAACTCCCTTCCATAACCCAACACCAATGACCACATACCCATCCACCAATGCCAACCCCTAAAAATCTAATGGTTTTAACCCTTGAAATGATAATGGACCAATCCAAAACTTTTGCTAATCCAATCAGAAGCTACTACGCAATACCAAATATATTGCGTTTTTCCTAAGTGATAAGTGATAGTGATAAGTCGATACCTATGGTTGGGTGCCATATCACATTTGGCCTCCGGCCTCATGTGATATGGCACCCAACCATAGGTATCTTTCCGTATTGCGTTATCAAACAGGGGATAACTAATAATATTGAAATTGTATGAAAATAATAATATGAAGAGAGGATAATAAACACAAAAGATTTGTAATATATGATATAATAAAAGTACACTAACAGATGGTGAGTCTTGCACACTTTCTTAATATGAATCTCTTAAAATTTACTGAAGTCACTCGGTATTTCTCTTACGACGAGAATTAACAGACATTCCGAGTCGAATAAATATAATTTAACGTTAGATAGGCACAAGGTGACCATTTCAACGAGTGCTATCCTATATATTAGTATTTGTTGACCCCGTTGTTGACACCATTGATGTCTGCGATTCACTAAAACATGGTAAGACTTGTCGAAATGCCCGCCGATACTTGGTATTTGTGACACCATACACGACAGGATTGATCGCAGAATTGAGTACAGACAAAGATCTTCCAAACCAGAGCATTACGTTGTGCTGATGATCATTCATAATCCTACGCTGTGTCAGTCGAGATATGACGCCATGCATGTTGATGAATTGAAACGGTGCCAGACATACAAAGTAGATAACCCCATTGATGATCAGCATTTTGGCAACCTGTATTTTCATTGAAACGTATACAATATGATTAAAATATGATAAATGATAATAATTTATGATAAGAAACTGAGAGTACTATCAATATAATATTAACATGATTAATGCACTTATCAATTGTTATCCCGGCCCCGGCTATACGCCTAGCTAACGGACATCCCCCACACGCCAAGTGCATAAAGGAAAGCAGTATGTGCGTCTGTGGTGGTAAAAAAAAGACCGGGAAGGACGTCGGGGTGACCTTTCTGGTGAATTTTGGGTGTCGGAAAAGAAATCTGTTGCCGTGTGGTGATCTATAGAGTTAGGGTTATACAGCATTTTTTTTTTTTTCATTCCAAAATTGGTAATTGTCATCATATATATAACCCTAACCCTACTACACCATACAACAACTGTGGGGAAAAAGTGTTTCTATAACCCGGCGTGCATGTTTTTTGGCTACAAAACGGACCCACGCTATATAACGAGGCGAATATACTCGCCGAGTGTCGACTGGGAGCCGTGGTGTAGTGGCTAGGATCTGGGCCCGGGTGCTGGAGGTCCGTGGTTCATTCAAATCCTGGACCTTTCTGGTGAATTTTGGGTGTCGGAAAAGAAATCTGTTGCCGTGTGGTGATCTAGAGTTAGTGATCAAATCTAGAAATCTAGTAGTTCCTATAGGAACTACACGGTATAAACAATACATTGATTACACCACCGTCCGTGTACGACGTCCGCTCGTAAACAAGTCGGATGCATATAAAGTGCTCAACAAAAGAAATTCATACACTTTGTTTAGGTCCTTTAAACTTTCAATTATTTTTTACCAAACAGGGAGGAAAGTCTTGAACCCAAACAACCTGCAAGCCAATCCAACAGACCAGTGATTGTACTCACATACCATCCGCGCACTATGCCTGTTGCTGACATTATTACCCGCAACTGGAAGATACTTCAAGAACACCAATCGACTAAGGATATCTTCGATGATACACCAATGGCCTCCTACCGTCGGGACAAGAACATCAAGGACACTCTAGTTCATTCATCGTTGGCCTCAACCCGTGATTCGTCAGTTGGGACTACTCCATGTAACCGTCGACGATGCAACACTTGTAACCACGCGTTACTCACAAGTTCAGTAACTGGCCCTTCTGGCACTTACAACATCAACAGTAACTTTACGTGCACGTCAACGCATGTGATATATCATATATGCCATAGGATACAAGCGTCACCCACATATTCTGTACATCGGAGAGACTGAACGCCGACTAGCTGATAGGTTTACTGAACATCGTCGTGATATCTTGATTCGTGATACATCGAAGCACGTGCCATTGCACTTCGTCACGGATAACCACAACATTTCCGACGTTTTTGTAACCTCCTTGACCCATGTTCACAACAAACATGAATGCAAGACTACTGAACAACGGATAATCTTCAAGTTAGACACCCTCCAACCCTTTGGCATGCACATTCAATTTGATGTCTTTAATCTTCATTGATTAACTAGCCCCCCCCCCCCCCCCCCCCCCACTTTCTTCTGCAGCTTTCTGATGTGACTTTGTAAGCCGCGTTGCCCGGCCCGCATTTGCCGCGTTTTCGTTTTCCTTATACACGCCCGCGTTCTTGTCCGCTTTTGCCGCGTTTTAGTTTTCCGCGCCGTTTGTATACGCGCGCACGCACTCGCCCAAATTGCACCCGCGTTCTTCTGTTTATTTAGCTTCGCCAAGTCACATCGCTAATTTCTACCTTGATAAAGGCCTTTGGCCGAAATATCGGGATTTTAATAAAATCATGAGGTTTGAACCATATTACGTATTCCCTGGACATTATTATCTATTTTAATCGAACCTACGCAGCTCCTTTGTTTATATTAGGCTAGATAGACATGTGGATGAATCTTGTTGGCACATTTTGATATCAAACATAATACCCAACAACAAAGATAAACCATGATTAGCACCATTTATAGAAAATTAGTCACATTTTCAATACACTACACTGAAAACTTAAAATAGTCAGACAAAGGCTGGACTAACTTTAAACTAGTCGAGCAAGTTAGTCAAGCCTGCTGGACTAGCTTAAACTAGTCAAGCAGGTTAGTCAAGCCTGCTGGATAGGTTATGGCCGACTTGATAAATCTGGATACATAAAAGGAAGGTATATAGGAGAAAACGTTAGGCTCATTGAAGATGTGATAAGATATACAGAGAACAAATATATTCCAGGTGCTCTGTTGTTTCTTGATTTTAGAAAAGCTTTTGATAGTATCGATAGGAAATATCTGTTTAAAGTGTTAAATGAACATAATTTTGGTGATGACTTTAAAAAATGGATTGAAACCATTTATAATGATACTTCAAGCTGTATAATGCAAAATGGCAATGTCTCAGAGTTCTTTGAGATAGAAAATACTGTCAGACAAGGATGACCTCTATCGGCTTTGTTATTTATTATTGCAATAGAGAGTCTTGCTTGTAAAATAAGACAGTGTAATAATATAAGAGGTATTAAACTCCCTTTAGATAATTATCCAAGAATTGAAGCCAGAATATCGCTATATGCAGATGACATCACAATTTTTGTTAGCAACAAAAGAGATGTAAAGGAAGTATTGGATATTTTAAAGAGTTTCTCTTTATTCTCTGGGCTGAAACTAAATGTAACAAAAACAGAAGGTATGTGGATTGGATCATGTAGAAAAAGTCAAGAGAAATTATGTAATATGAAATAGAAATTACATCCTGATAATGTAGTTTATATCTCTGGGCATTTATTTTTATAGTACAAAACCAGTTAGTGAAATAGAGGACAATTGGCTTTCAAAAGTTAATATGATAAAGAATATTATTACAATATGGCATCAACGGGATTTGACTATTGTTGGCAAAATAATTATTGTAAAAAGCTTATTGGCGTCACAGCTATCTTATATTTCAAGTGTACTGGAGATACCAGATAAGAATATCAATGAACTCAAATCCACTTTCTTTAAATTCGTTTGGGGTAGTATCGAAAAAGTCAAAAGAAGAACAATGATTAGTGATTATACTGAAGGTTGATTGAAAAATGGTATATCTGCCATCTTTTTGAACTCGTTGAAAGTTTCGTGGATTAAACGGGTTATAAATGACTCGATAGCAACTAGAAAAATATACCTTTACATGAATTTCATTTGAATGATTTGAAATTAAATATTCTAAAGTGTAACAGTAGCTATAGCAATGTAAATGAAAGAAGTATAGCACAACTTAATAATATGTCAACATTCTATCACAACCTAATAGTAGTATGGCTGAGAACAAAGTCAGCTATGAATGTAGATAAAATAGATTATCCGAGTCAAGAAATTGTATGGGACAATACGTGTGTTCAATGCTCTGGAAATACATTGTATTTAACCGATTGGATTGAAGCTGGGTTCGTCAGTAAGTCAAGATTATATGAATAAAATAGTGCATTTCTATCTATGTCAGAAATAAGTAAGACAATTAAAAGGCCTGGGGGAATTATGCTACAATATATAATAATAAAATCAGCAGTCCCAAAAAACTGGGAAAAAAGAATCAAGCCAAACAAAACTGTTAAACATACGATTGGTCTTATGATCAATTCTGCTTTCCTGCCAATAGAAAAATGTAATTCTAAAACTGTGCGTAGCATATTGATATCAAAAATACCCACAGTTAGACCAATAAGTGAACGTTTTTGGGAGACAAAATTCCCCAACTATGGCCTGGGGGAATTATGCTACAATATATAACAATAAAATCAGCAGTCCCAAAAAACTGGAAAAAAAGAATCAAGCCAAACAAAACTGTTAAAAACACGATTGGTCTTATGATCAATTCTGCTTTCCTGCCAATAGAAAAATGTAATTCTAAAACTGTGCGTAGCATATTGATATCAAAAATAACAGTTAGACCAATAAGTGAACGTTTTTGGGAGACAAAATTCCCCAACTATGTTTTTCAGTGGAGTGATATATGGAGAAATGCAACATGTTCAATAAAGGAAGCCAAACTGGTAACTATGAATTGGAAAATTCTTTGCAATATTTATCCGACTATAATCTTACTATTTAAAATGGGTAAAGCTAACATAATTAATATTTATATGAAACATGTAACGAAAAAGAGTATCTGGAACATTTTTTCTTTCATTGCAAGAATATAAGAAAAGTATGGTTAGAAATTAATACAATACTCTCTGACGTAACAGGAAAAAAAGTAAAAGTGTCTGTGACAGATATTTTTTTGGTTATTTTAAGGGTAACAAGAAATGTAATAATGTAAGCAAAACGATTATTTCCGTGGCCAAAATGTGTGTAAGAGTCAATTCTCGTTGGTTTCTTACAGCATAAAGGAGTAGTCTATATCACAACTTATCATACGATTTCTTCGCCATTATCTGGCAGTTTATTAAAGAATACGTTGCTCCAAATTATACAAAGATTTACAATCAAAATGATGAGACGAAAACGAGACAGGTCTGCAGACGACAAGGTACAAGACGGAAGAGAGCGAGGACCTCTTCTCGAAGCCCGCTCGCCAATACGGTGCCCAGCTGTGATTAGCTAATGGGTATTCACAACTGAGCGCCGATTGGCTCAAATCAACACAAATAATGCATATTCAAATAACCAATCTGGACAATACCATTATTAATGTAGGGGTGTTTTTACATCCCACATTACTATCTTTCTTTGAAGGTTTCCTCACCGTTACCTATCAAAAATTATATTTGTCTATTTATATAACAAATAGTTGTATACAATAATCTTTACCCAGACAATCACCAGATTCAACATAAACAGTTATCAGATGAGAATATTCTATAAATTCACTCTCATCGAACAAATGTTGAGTCTCAAATCCAATAATTTATCAAATTACATTTTCAAACACACGCACAAAAAAAACACTTAAATTATATAATCAACTTATACAATGTTTACCACATCTTAAATAAATAATACATTATAATAAACATACCATTTGTCAACATTGACCACTCAAAACTTGAGGTGAATATCATTTATAGGAAACACTGACATCCATCAAGATTGTTACTCGAACTATGATGCTTCAAGACTATATCTACAATAACAGCTTTAAAAAAAATCACCTCATAATTATTTGTGACTACCCACACATTTTATTTATGGAAGAATGTCAATGGAAAATTGCCATATTTTATGACCATGTTATACTAGTTGTTCTTTGCAAAGTATCTCATGGGTAAACTTAATTTCTTTTGGTCCAAAACATTCCACATCAACACTACATGTAAGTGTTAAGAGATCAAATAAGAAATATAGTAAATATCTCAAATTGAAAATTCTCACCATTATTTTATATTCATCAACAAACCGTGAATGTATTGTGTTTAGAACAATAAGAATATTTGTAGGAACTGCCTCATTTTCTGCAATGCATAGTAGATACATTAATCGAATCATGACATACAGAGTTACAATTGTAATATACCTCATTCTACCACGTAACCATGGTAACACTGAAGAGATTCATATAATCAACTTTTTATAGAAAAAAAAATAATTGTGAAATTTTGTGAATCATTATTTGAATAATGATTCACAAAATTTCACAATTAATAAATACAATAGGAGCACTGAGAAGCGCTGGCCTTATTTCGTATCTCATACAAAATATGACTGTAGTATAACCCTACTATGTTAATTCATACACATTTCAAATGGGCATGGAAGTATCCAAGTTACATAAAACCAAAGGATCAAACATATTGTGGCATATCCTATCAATTTCTGAAATGTACACAATACAGAATGAAATTTGAAAATAAAATTCAAGTATTTATATTCCAAAATTAGATAATTAAATCCATTTAAGAATGTTCACATAATTAGAAGCTTGTAATGTGATTACATTACAATTACTGACAGCTTTAAAAAAAAAATACAATAAATTTATGTCAAACACAAATCCCTAACATTACAATACCATTCACCACATCAAAACATACACACAAGCGCTATTTTATATGCCAAGACCCTCACAAATACACAGATCCCTAACATTACAATATCATTCACCACATCAGAACAACACAAACGCTATTTTATAAGCCAAGACCCTCACAAATTTTTATTTCTCATTCTAACAAATTAACTTGTTTATAACAGATGAATGTCTCCATCCATAATTATCATGTGGAGCTTATTATCTCCTTCCACTTATCATTTGGAGATTGAATACCTCCTATCATGTGGAGATGAGTATCTCCTTCTACTAGCATGTAATGTTGAGTGCCTAGGAAGAACATTGGCCAGTGTTGGAGAACCAACGGGATAATTTTGAACAGCAATTTCAAGTTCACGATCATGACGACACAAAAGCCTAAAGTCATAATCCTGTTTACCATTAAAGGTATTTGGTAAATACATTGGATTCAATTGTGGTGTAACATCTTCAGGTGAAGGAGGATGTTCATCCTGTGGTGATTCACCTTGTTGTGGTGGTCGCATATTGATTTTTGACAGATGATTTTTGGCTATGAACTGCACCATATAATCATAATATTAACCACAATTCAATTTATACCTATGAATCAAACTTTGCAAACTGTTATGTCACAAAACGTAATAATAACAAAATATCACACAATATGCATAAATTCTATCACATAAAACATTGATGATCAATCGGGAATTTCTTTTTACTCTCACGTAAATATGTCAAGATTCACTGGTGATGGTAAACATCACTTTTACTTGCGAGTATGGCCTATCCAATTGTAAACTATGACATGAAGATACACCCGAATAGTCATCAATAATTGTTATTGTTGTGGGATTAACAACTTCACTCTACTTCACTCAATCTTGTTATTGTAATAGGATAACCAACGATCATGACGACTTCACTACACTCACAGTTCTGTCCGGTCGAAGTCTTAGCATTTAAATGCATTCAATATCAATGTTCTTACTGAATTGTTATCATTTTACCTTTACCAAACGTAAAATATCTTCGGTCTTCGGCACGGATATCTTCGGTCTTCGGCACGGTCTTCGGCACAGGTAAGCAAAATGCTATGTCACAAAACAAAAATGTTCCACAGATAGAGAATAGGTAAAAATGTTCCCGCAAAACTCTCCAGTCACAGAACGTCTTGAAGTTGATTCCGCAAACTTGTGCAAATGTTCTTTTCACAGCTGTTTCAGGCAACTTGCAGATTTTCGGCAAACCAACAGCTGCTAGGTAGCGCCCAGGGATAGGCAATAGGAATCCAAGTAGCGCCCTGGGATCGGGCTATAGGAATTAACGACGTATCCACTCCCATCTGATATGACACCAGTTGGTATCGGTTTTTGCTCAATATAACGAATGACAAAAAAACAGAGTTCTCTAATCATCCATCTGTTTCAATGCCGGACGGCACTTGTTTTTGAAAATATATCGTGTATCAAAAACGGAAGAACTCGGAAACCCTCTCGAATACCGGATGGTATTCTTGTTTACGCTTTTATAACTTGTAGGTAAACAAATTCAGCTCCTCTTCTGCGTGGAGTATCGGTTGATTCTCTTTGTTACGCCTTTATACGTGTGGCCAACAAAAATGATGAAATGTCAAATACCGCGTGTGAATAATGAAATAGTCTGTCGAATTCGGCAGTTTCAATTTATCGCCAGTCACTCCGGTGAGTTCAGCACCGCTGCTACCAGTTGTAAGAGTCAATTCTCGTTGGTTTCTTACAGTATAAAGGAGTAGTCTATATCACAACAAAACATCTTCACAGGTGACAGGTAGCAGCGGCTACGGTCTTGTACAAGATGCATACTACCAACTGCCCACAAGATCTAGCAGGGTTACTTCCCGCACCATATGTCCAACGCCGTGCTACCCGTTCGAGCGTATCAATGCCAGTCCATGCTCTTTCTCTGCCGACAGCCAGAACTCGCTGCTTAGACAGAAGCTTCATTCACACTGCTGTTCCCTTATGGAACAGTCTTCCAGATGATATTGTTGGCAACATTTCAGCAGCTGGAATCCAGGCTTTCAAGTGCCGTGTGCACGGTCATCTTCTCTCAAACTCTTAACTTGTCATAGCCTTCACACTCTTTCATGACACCCTTCATTCAAGTCCTTTCAACATCCGACTGATACATATAATAGCATGGTGGTCATGGGTTAAGCGTAGGTTAATGCTTGGTTGGGGAGATGGTGGTCCTGTAAAGCATGTAGCCAGCTGGGCTGGTGATACGGTCACGCCCCAACAGGTGACAACAGGCAGCTCCTGGTAGATTTAGTTCCCAAGTTTGTTGTGAAGGTTCTCTTGAAGGTTCCATCAGACCTCCAGATATTATTATTTTTCTACTTTATATTTTGATGTTGTTCTCTATGTTTGGGCTTTGATCTTATTATTATGTCACTTTCATTGGCATTTTTAACCTCTGCCCATTTGTGTGTCTTGTTTTATGCATTATTTCTGAGTTGCAGTGAACCAATTGATTGGCCTTTCAGAGCTCTCTTTCGAGAGTTACCAGTTTGATTTTTAATCACTCTGGTCATTAACCTTGTTAATGTCTGTTGGGCTATTGTTCACATTTGCGCTTTATATACAACAACAAAAAATCAACACAAATAATGCATATTCAAATAACCAATCTGGACAATACCATTATTAATGTAGGGGTGTTTTTACATCCCACATGTGCATTAGCAAGTTTAAATACGGAAAGCATCAAAATGTTGTTGCGTTATTATTGCATGAGCTCAGAGTTAGACGACTGACATAAATGTTGGAATTAAGTAGCTTGTAGTCATATTACTATACAATTTGAAAACATGATAACTTATTATTCAACATTAGCATGAATTATACGTCTCGTATGGCATTTCTCAAATTAAGATATACATTGTAATCAGTTTTAATAATAGATCAAGTAAGTAAGTGTTTATAATGATGAATAGAAACTATGCTATATGTTATTGTAAAATATTGACTGTATGTACAATGAAATATTGATAAGTGGCGATAAATAAATACAAAAGATTAAAAAAAACACCATAAGTCATTACTGATAGAATGTACTCATTGCGGTTCCATCGCCTCTATGATTTGCGCCACGTTGGAAATATTTTTTGACATAATGACAGGCCAAGATATTAGTAATTGCTCCGTGAACATGTGTCCGGAGTCTCGACTGGCATTTGATGTAGCTCAATTGGGCTCATAATTAAAACTAGAAATCCTATATTGAGACTTTTATTTTATTTTTATAAAATCTGAAATACTTAGCACTAGTGTATACAAAAATTGGAGTTCTTTATATATTACCTGGATAAACCATGCTAAAACACGCCAAAACCTAACAATTTAGGCGTTGGGTGTTTTATCTGTGTTTCAACCACCAGTTGCCAATTGATCATCTGCCAGACCTACCGTCCGTGGACACATGCTGGTTACATGTTGCCTACTACAGCGCGTTGCGAGCCCAACCACATGTGGTGAAATCATCGTACTATGCCGCGTTGTACAATCTATATACAGTGAACATGAAATATTTTCACTATACACATCTTCCGATATATACAACCGAATATGTCCATTGAAACTTCAATTTGTGGCTATATTATCTCAATTGTTCATTTTGTACCTTAGATAACGAAAAATTAGCCAAATCTGCATTTATAAATCTTCACAAGAACCCCCACTAGTGTGAAGCCTTCAGGCCCAAATACCAAGTCGCCCCCTGCACCAACGGTCGAAGCGGGTTTACTCAGAAGCGCCGTAGGCAATCCACATGGTGTCGCAATAACTCAGAGAGTTTGGAGAGAGAATTTTAAATTTATAACTGAGAAATGAAATTCTTTTTCATGTGACATTGGATGTATATAAACGAAATTGCTCGTTCGAAAAACTATTTGTGAGTAAATTATGTCATTTATTCATTTCTGTCCCTAAAAGCACGAAAAATCCACAAATTCTGCATTGAGTAAATTTCACAATGACGCACAGTTGGTGAAATAACTCAAAGAGTTGGGCGGAACAAAACTTGATTTGTAACCCCGGATACTGCCCCATTACCGTGGTCAAGAAAATCTCAAAACTTAAAGGGAACGGAACCGTAATGCTCATTTAGAACCTTCCTTTTGATCTTCATACTGGTCTTACGGCTTCTCATGATTTCCTACTTTACTGAAGGCTGCCCAACCGAGTCCAATCCTCTTATTTATCTCAGGGAGCAAATCATCATCTCGCGTCACCGTCTTTCCCAGGTATACGTATCTGTCCACCTCCTCGATGATTTTTCCATCAACAGTTATTACGGACTTGTTGACATGGTCGTTGAACATCACTTTGGTCTTGCCTAGATGCATGTTAAGGCCAACTGGTTTGCTGGCTCTGTCGATGTCAGTGAACATGCTTTCCAACTCCTCTGGTGATTTGGCCATCAAGATGATGTCATTGGCGAATATTAGGTGTGAAAGGTGTTCGCCAATGATGTTAAGGCCCTTGTCTTTTCAGTCTATTCTACCTATGATGGCATCTTGGAGACATGATGTGAAGAGTTTAGGCGATATGTTGTCACCTTGCCTTGCTCCTCTCTCCAGCTTGATTGTATCACTGTCCTTGTGAGGTGTCAGGATGGATGTGGCACCGTGGTATATATCACGTAGGACAGTTATGTACACCGGATCAACACCCTGGGTCTCCAATGCCTTGAAGAGCGGCGTAAACTCGATGGAATCGAAAGCCTTCTCGTAGTCGACAAAGGCGAAGCATAGGGGAATCTTGTACTCATTTGCCTTTTCTTGTAGCTGGTTTACAACTTGGATGTGGTCGATGGTGGAGAAACCTGCCCTAAAGCCTGCCTGCTCTCTCCCCTGATGCTGTTCAAGTGTGCGTAGCATTCTGCGTAGGAGGATTTTTGAAAATTCCTTGTATATGACTCATATGACTGGCGGTGTAGAATAGTCAATGCAGTAGTCATTGTATGCATCCCTAAGCACAATGAGAGACCAGGTACTAAATCTGGTTGCCCGGCGGTATGCGTACGCACCAGGGCAGGTGCTTTTAAAATTGGCGCTCAGTGATGAGTATTTTGCTTTTGAATAGTGCAGTAGCATGGACTAGTACCTCTAGCATGTCTTCAGACTAGGTGCTAATCAATTTGTAAACACTACTGATGTAAACAACGGTCACATTATCTATATCATGTACAGTCATCACAATAAGTAACTGACCAGGTAATAAACATGCTGAAAAATCTAAAAGTATAACTCCTACATAAACATATTTAATTACTAGTAATTTAATTATAAAGTTAATGAGAAATTTCTCTTCTTGAATTTGAGATATTACACGCTAAGAATGGTTGATTAATGAGGAAGTTACGATCCCAAACGTTAGGCAAGTCTGATTTTCATTTTAACATTTTCTTTTCAACACGGGGAGAGTATGACAGGTAAAGCGTGTGTGCCGTATTGATTAACCGTAACAATGCCACCGGCCGACTATCCAACAACCAGCATGCAGGCCATCGACGGGTGAATTGGCACTACCCCTACCAGTGATCAATAATTTGCCGGAAAATGTTGAAAATGAAAATGTGAAAATGAAAATCAGACTTGACAGTACATTTGGGATTGTAACTTCCTTAATAATCAGCCATTCTTAGTGTGTAATATCTCAAATTCAAGAAGAGAAATTTCTCAACATGTTTATAATTTAATATGTTTATGTAGGAGTTATAATTTTAGAGTTATCAGCCCATTAATTACCTGGTCAGTTACTTATTGTGATGACTGTATACTTAACACAAAAAGTTCTAGAGCAGGTGCTTTCATGGTAGCTAATTTAAGATGATCAGTAATCGGTATACAAGAACTGAGATATACATTAAACGAGCAAATTCCTCTCCACAAATATTTCATTTCATTTTGTAGGGTTCGCGGGGAAATCAATTGTATATGTTCTATCAACACTTCACAAGTTAATATGTTCTATCAATACATCACAAGTTAGATTGCAGAGATATATTTCTAGGAACTTTCAGGGATATTCTAAATCAATTTCATATTTCAAAGATCAATCACATCATGAACTTTATAAATGTAATGTTGGAAAATCCAGTCGCAAAAATTGACATTGCCTTTTTATGCTTAAATTGTCTATTTATTTCTTATTTTAACTAAACTGATTTTTTTTTCTCGTGGTGGCGGGGAAATTAATTGTATATGTTTTATCAACACTTCACAAGTTGTTCTATCAATACTTCACAAGTTAAATTGCAGAGATATATTTCTAGGAACTTTCAGGGATAGACCTATTCTAATTTATATCAATTTCATATTTCAAAGATCAATCACATCATGAACTTTATAAATGTAATGTTAGAAAATCCAGTCGCAAAAATTGACCTTGACTCCATTTTATATGAAAAAGGTATGGGATACCTATTTATCGGTGTGCCACCAAAACACTGACCTTGACTTTCCTCTGATTTATCCAAGAGAGAGAAATTGTTAAAATACTTACTTGATTGCGTACTTTCTGCGCTTGTTTCTGGTCGCCATGCAAATCACTGACGGGCCGCTTGTTAAGACGTGTAATGATCATAGCATACATTAAGGTATTCATGATGAATGTAACTGCGAAAGGAATCACTTGAACTAATGCAGATATGTTTTGTGTATCGGAATGTACCGGTGTGCAAACCCGTATGATGGATGGGTATTGACTGAATCTGTCTGGCCAGACGATGCAGTAATTGTCCATCTTGGCAAAACCTGGAACTACACCAGCTACGAAGAGCAAGGACAAAACCCAACAGAAGGTTACCAATCTTGCAGCGCGCTTCCTGCCACTTATTTGTATGTGCTTGAAAGGGTAACATATGCACAGGAACCTCTCAAAACCTACGAGAGTGATTAAGAACATAGACGCAAATAGAGACAAATAAATGACTGCCCCGCCAACAATACAACCAATGCTTGACTTGTACATTGACATAGCATTGATTTCTGGATATAACAAATATTCAAGCAGATATTTTATGGGCGTTTGAGTAACAAACAGAAGATCTGCTACAGCAAGATTGCCAAGATAGAAGTTGACAGTTGTTCGCATCTCCTTCACTTTAACCAGAACCAGTAGAAAACCCAGATTGGCAACCAAACCAAGCAGGAATATGAGTGGAAATAGACTGGTTATTATGGCGATGTGAGTTTTGGTGTACAGGAGCCATTGAATCGCTTCATTTGGAGCATAGAAGAGAACGATTATCCGATTACGAGGACAGTTTGGTATATCAAATGGTAAGGCATTGTCCATGTCACTTGACTCATTTGCAACACCACTGTGATTCAAACGTGTATTATTGTAGAAATTCTCCATTCTAGAAGTATTATTTGAAATGAGCTGAGTTGCGTTTAGACATCCGACTGTTCGTCCTCATACTTCAATCAAATGCTATTGGACTGATATTACTGAATCGTGCCATTTATATTTATCGCGACCAATGGTTGGTTAGCTAGTATTATTAAATTAGAAATAAATAAGAATCGTACAGTGTGAGTCAAAAAGAAGTTGATCGTGAATGAATTTGTTTCCAAAAAGAAATTCACGTATTCAAAGAGCATACTCGTCCGCTTAAATGAAGAAAAAAAGAATTACAACTGAAATTGTTCCTTGCCATCAAAAGTTATTTATGTCTGTCTTACTATAAACAACCCACCTTTTGGCAGCTGTCCACCAGATGCTAATTTTTTTTTTAAAAATATGTGAAGAGTAATATTCACAAAGATTCATTTATATTTGAATGAGATTTATACCTGTGAGTTTCAAACACTGTAGAATGGTATGTATTGCAATAAATAATATGTGGCTAAGAGTCAACACTCAACATTCCTTTTGTGTCAGATTTCCAGTGGCGGCGTCAGCATCATAATTTGGGGGGGGGGGGGGGGGGGGGGGTTTGGGGGGGGGGGGGGTTGGGGGGGGGGGGGGGTTTGGGGGGCAAGATTTTTTAGGGGCATGAAGAAAAGAAGAGGCGCGAAAGGCGCGCAAACTTTGTTGCCATATTACGCTAAAATTGTCAAATTTTGTATAAATATAGCTAATTTTGGTGTGAAAGTATGCTAGAACTGTCATATTTGGTCTATTTTTAACCTTGGTAAGAAAATGCACAAAAATTGCAATTTTATGCTAAAATTGTCACATTTTGTCGAATTTTAACTAAATTGACATTGGGGGGTGGGGGGGGAGGGGGGGGGGGTGGAGAACAATATTTGGCGGGGATTCCCCCCCCCCTCCCGTGGCGCCGTCACTGCAGATTTCGAGTTTCATGAGGACACCATGTAGGCCTAAATCCAGGTATAAATCAATTTCTTTCTGAAATGAGAACGATGTTTCTTTTTTCATTAAGAATTCCGTTGACAACTCGAAAAATGATTCTTTGAGTAAAAAAGGTATAAATAAATATTAATTTTATCCCAACTTTAATTAATTTCTGTGTTTTAATGTCCTCGGAATAAATGTCTGAACTTATTAAAGGGGCATTGAGAGATACGTTTGGGAGTGCGCCCTTAATTTCACTAGAAATTGGGTTTGTTGCATGCACCAAAGTAATACTTATGCATTATACTATCATATGAACCCGTTTACCTTAATTCGCAGTATATCATGTAATATTTCACAATTTGGTAATTTCAATGTAGATCACATCGAAATTATCTGCAGAATTCAGCTTATGGCTTCACCAGAATGTCTATCTAGCGCCATCACTTAACCCTTTTCCCGTGAAATATTACGTTTCAGGGTTCTATTATACCTTATCTATTGAAACTATTTTTTCTTCTTTTCAAATTAGTAGAAGAATATGTACTTTGAATTTATGTGCATTGGTTTGTCAATTATTATTTTGGTCTTTTGAGGAAAAAATTCATTCACGATCAACTTCTTTTTTTGACACGCACTGTATTTCGAATTAACTATGTATATGTGCCTTTGATATTTTTAATGTTTTTTAATTGGTTATATAAGAAAATTATGTTTATAAAGGCCTTGGTGCAGTTATAATTTAATGCAATTATTACATAACATTTTAGGGGCGAATTACTAAATCTAGATTTGATACCAATTGTAAGGAAGTTTATTTTTAGCTGCCAATGTTATGTATTTTACTATTTTTCGATATGGTTATATTTAGCAATGACGGAGGAGAACAAAGCGCCTACATCCGCACATCGTGATCTTTCATCTTTAAAACCTATTTAGATTTTTGAATGACTATATTTCATCATTATTCAACAACTTTATTATATTAGTAATTTAATGAAGTCATTCAACAATGAATCGATTACCGGCGAACGGTCGAGGCTCGTGTAACGTTGTTATGAAGTCATATCCTGATGCTTGGACGCAGGACTATGGAGATTGTATTGATTGTACCGTACTCAATTACATTTTATGTATGATAATCACATCGCCATGTTTCAAAGAACGAACATGACCTATAAATGAGTATTTCAACCGTAATTATGGACGCGTTTAGATTTTAAGTATTTCAGTAAATCATTCAAACTAGAAAAAAGGGCGAAAAGAGTGGCTAATATATCTTGCGCCAACAAGGCATTTATTATAACTTCGCTTCTTTTGATTGAAGATCTAATAATGTCCTTTTCAACATGAACGTTTACTCGTGTCAAGGTTCATCCCCATATTACACTCCATTTGCAGCACCAATCTAATTGAATCTACTAGTATTTGGCTTTTGTAACACAATTTCCCCCTAATGTACCTTCCATTTTCACATTTTCCTGACTCATCATAGAGGGCGCTCACACACTGTTTTAAAAGTGTTCACCACAAAGCCTTGATGAAAGGGTAAGGATGGGGCGGCGTCTCGTTATGCAACTAATTAATATTGTTTTAGTTTTCTTTATGTTATAACACATCTACAGATATAAAACTTATTGATGATACAAGGATCAAATTCTTCAAATGCACCGATTTCAATGAAAAAGTCTCAATTTAATCGACACGCTTAAAACTATATTATGTGATCTAAACTTGTACACATTTTTTAAATCTGTCTTATAATGACGTTCGACTATCAGAAACTACATTCCTGGATTCATAAATCGATCTTGACTGTATTTTTCCGTAAAAAACCATCACAGTAGTTAATGTATGCCCAATTCTCAAACAGCTAAGAAAGTTTAAAGGAGTCCCGCAAGCACAACATTGAGCATTATTTGTTAGACAAATAATTATCGAGCCGAAATTACGTAATTATATAGAACAAAACACCATACTAGTCACAAAAATGAATAAAAACTGCCATCACTCAACATGCAATTTTTAAAATTCGCGGCGATCGAAAGACCCGGTGTCGATTACGTCATGGGTATCGGTGCTCAAATTTGCGCATGTGCATTGTATAACTATGACATCATCGACACTGGGACTTTCGATCGCCGCGAATTTTAAAAAGTGCATGTTGAGAGATTGCGTTTTTTATTTGTTTTTGTCGTACGTGTGGTGTTTTGTTCACTATAATTACAAAAGTTGGGCTCGATAGTTATTTTTCTAACATATAATGCACACTTTTATGCTTGCGTGACACCTCCTTTAAGCAATCTCATTTGTTCACAGAAAAATCGGCGACATCTAGATGAGACAATTGAACACGGGGAGGTGGTGCTTACGTTTTATTCTTATATAGTGGGTGTGGTTTTGGATGTCAGCAGGCAATTTGATTGGTTTTGGGCTGATTTTCAGCCGACACGCCTATACATTATGAGACAATGGTTTATAGTTTAGGCGGGGCTTAATTCATTCGAAAAATAATACGTTCAGTGCGTATGTTTATCGCGTTAGCGTGCCCCACACAAAGTCGCCGGCATATGCGTTGTGCGTATAACGCAGCGTTGCCATCTGCGCGTGTGCTTAAAAGAACGATATTAATTCAAAGCAGGAAGTTGGTAAAAAGCTCGCTGGATTCGCCGATTTTATAAAGGGGGAAATTTGTTGTTGTTTGATTGAAATAAATCTGGATAAATTGATCAAAATAACCAATAAACTAAATAAGAATGAGAATAAAGTATGTGCCATATTTGTGTCGTCGTGTATGGCCGCCTGCGGCGACCATACACGACTCCAAATATGGTACAGCCTATACATTTTAAGACCATAGTATATAGCAAAACAGCTAAGAACTATACTTTATTCTCTAAACATGCTAAACAGTGCGTCCGACCTTCACAATGCGTGGTTTACTCCATAACACTTACTTCTGCAGTGCGTCTTTGGCGCCTTAGTCCTGCGTTTATGCCGGCGACGCGACGCTTACGCATGGTTTACTCATCGCATGGGATTGGATGGAATGTTTGTGGGTATTCGATCCTAGCAGGGGTAAAAGTTGTCAAATGTGGACAATAAAATGTACTTATTTCTTTGATAAATGTATGATTCTTTAAGAATGAGAATACAGGTATTGTTTTTTATATAGACCGTACCCGTGTTATATTGACTGACATAAATGCGTTCGGTAGTATTATTTTTTTAATAATACTATCGTCCGCATTAAATAAGGAGCGTCAGCGGCAAATCGCTCCGAGCGATTGGGTAGTATGTCATGAACTTAACACGTGTACGGTCTAAAAACAATACCTTTATTCTCTAAGTATTGCGTACGTGCAAAAAACCTGATGTCCAGGAAAATTGAGGGCGCACTCCCATACATATCTCTCAGTACTAGGGGGGGGGGGGGGGGGGGGATACCGCGCCATTTTGTCCCGAAGCAATGGTTATGACGTTATATTTGTGTCGATTTTCAGAACTCTAGTATTTGATTTACGTGCAAAATATTGGCATTATACTTTCCATGGTGTGCAGTTTATTTTAAATTTCAGAAGTTCTAAAATGGATGGTTTTCTAACCAATTCGAGAAAGAAAATCGATCTGCACACCTCAGAATTGCAAAATAAAATGCTTTTAACAAGTCAACTTGTTGTGCCTTTGAACAGAATGTCTGCCGGGAATGTAGAATTACACAGCGCATTAACCCATGACCCCAGTGCATGTTCGCTGTGTAAAACAGATCGTTACATGAATAATGCAACACGTCACGTACGTCACGACACAACGTATGGATTAGTCGAGCAATGATTGTGGACCACATAAATGACGCCGTTTTTTGTTTTCGAAAATGTTAACGTTTTTTACCGTTCTTTCAAAAATAAGGAATATAATCTCGGGTTGCCGGAAGTAGATATTGCCGGTGAAGTCTATCGTACAGTGATCTAACAATAAAATCAAATGTAGAAAGTTCTCAGTCCAATCCTTATCACCGTACATCTCCCACACCACTTCTCACCACTGCCCAGGCCGTAGCCTTGCCCACTGCGTACGATCTTTAGCTAAGTACAAAGAAAACAGCGTCACTGCACTCATCGTTAATGATAACATAAATTCCTGGTATCGGTTGAAAAGAATGTAAATGGTTGCCCACTTTATTCCTGCCATCTCTCTACGGCCTCTGCCACGTTGTCGCTGATGTTTTCGACGGTATTTCATTTCAAGCCACTGTTGCTTGTTGTTTATACCCGCAAGAGGTCATAGGTAGGTCATTGATACAAGAATTTTAAATTCCGGGTTCAATAAACCCAGTTGCCAATGCGGATACAACTTCAACTACAACTTCAACACATACATAGCGCTAGTGTGAACAGAAAATTAAATATCGATCAATCCGGGTTCGACCCGGGTCCGAACCGGATTGAGGAAAAAGCTATAGTGTGAACACGCCCTTAGACCAGGTCTAACTTTAGACCCGGTCAACTCTTTTGTGCATACGGACCTGAGAATCCAACCGAATCTCATTTACCTTCCCCCGGTTAGCTTGATTGCTAAATGGCTTTGATTTAAAAGCCGTCATACGGCGGAGCCCTGGCGAATTTTTCTGATAAATATCGTATCTACAAGAATATAGAGTCCTGTTCTAAAGATTCTCTTGCGAAATTATGCTATGGCATTAATCATATTCCTCATGTATTCACATAGCAGAAATGAAGTAATAGAATATCTCGTAAGGGTTTGCGTAGTATATTGACCATAACACTGAAATAAAATCTAAAATAAAATCATGTTTATGAATTTAAAGAACTATTTGACCCATTACATTAGTTTTTTCTGTTTTGATGTCATTGATATCGGCCCTTTTCTTACTTTTAACCATGTTCTATTTTGCTATGTTACCTGTAACATTGACATTATAACTATAAATATATACTTATCTCAACTTGTGAAGCAGTTCTTCCCCATAGATATGATGTATAGTTATACATACTTTAACATTTATTTCAACTTTCTTATGGCGATAATACTATCCCTACCCCTAACAGGAGTTGTTTTATGTCGTTTTGTCTATGTGAATATATAGGGGAATACAGGTATTGCCAATAAGATGAATTCGTAAGAGAATCATAAGAACAGGACAATTTATTCTTGTAGACAATATATTAATCTATCATAAAAGTATTCCTTTTGGAGTATGTTCGGAGGTCAGGGATCAAACCATTTAAAAATAATACCAACATTTTTTAGGCCCAAATCTTGCCAAGAATAGGTGAAAAAGCTCCTTGTCATTCTATGAACAACACTCTCTGGCCTGCATATTGCGATGCGCGCTGTGGTGGCTGGGTGGTGTGTGTACCGAAGGCCCACTTAATTACTGTGACCACTCCCTATCCTCTGATCTCACCTCGGAAAAAAGGTTTACTTACTTTGGATTATACCTTTTGACCTCCGTATACTGTAACACTAGGCTCATTAAGCATTCATCCCAAAATCGGGATGAATGAGCAAATTGTTCTTGTGGGGTTTTGCTGGGAATCAAAATCGACCAATGACAGACACGATAAATATGATGTATATGAATATTTACATACCGGCTTCCTCGAATTTTGAGCTGATTCAAAATGGCGAGTTTCTAGAATTGGGGCTTTAGGAGTTATCTTTGACATTAGTCCTCGCCCAAAATATTTTCCTCAGAGATATAGCTTCATCTTTCAATATCGCGTAGTTAAAAGCCTTATTTCGAAAATGGACAGATAATTTGATTCTCTTTTTACGATAAAGCATACACTCTTACACAGCTACAAATATATAACATTCATGTTTTTTCTAAATGTATATCGTCAAATTCAATATTAGCGCGTTATGATGGGAGGTGATACTAAAGTGACGTGATTTATGCATAAAAGTGTGCTTAAAAAGCACAGTTCTGTGATGGATTTAATGTAAGTAGACCGTGTTTGGGGTGGTTCTCGGATGGGATAGGTTTGTTGGCATGGCGAAGTATCAGAGGGTGTTGTTCGATAGTGTGACAGTGAAATTAAACACGGTATACAAGTAGACTAGGATATTACCAGAAGTGGTTTCACCTCAAAGGCTTGATTGTGAATATCCTGGTCACTATCGTCTGGTGGTAGGGAGTCCGAGTGGTACAGACGACGGTGGGGTGGTCACGCGTCCAATATGGCAACGGGAGTGCGCCATTTAAAATAGACTAGCGGGACGCCCGTCCTACGGACGGGCTCTCCCGCTAGGGAGTAGGGCCTACCAGATAGAACACCTACAGGCTACAAATGAAACAACACAAAATGTTGGAAAATCTATAACGAAACACATAGGAATAGAACAATATTTAAAATATCACGCCCCGTGGCATATTTTAACTCCAAGGCCTAAACCTTAACCATCTCCCGTACCCCAAAACCACCGTCACCATCCCGCCCCGCCCGCCCCCGCCTTCCCCCGCCTTCCCCCGGCCGCCCCCGCCCACCCCCGCCATATCCGTTACGCAATTTAGCATCACATTTCTTCATTAACCCCCTGCCTCCCAAACCACATTACGGTACATCATTACACACAACCACCATTCGTCACCGCCCCCGCCCGCCCCGTGGCATATCTCAACCCCAAAGGCCTAAAGTTCCCCGCCATTCACCATATCATGTTTTGTTTGATCAGAAACCACATTATTTCGTTACCTTATGACCCGCTGCCGCCCCCCCCCCCCGCCCGCCCGCCCAGCCGTCCCCGCCCGCCCAGCCGTCCCCGCCCGCTCCCGTCTCCGCCCCGTGGCGTATCTCAACCCCAAGGCCTAACCCATAACCAACCCCGTGTGACGCAGCGTATTTCTCTAAGTGCCCGCCCGCGTGTGTATAGGGGTGCGTGCGCGTGCGCGTTTATTTTGCATGGCGCACTGCGACGCGTTATGTGCTCCGCGCGCCGACTGCATGGTTACAGTGTACGCAGAGAAAAACAAACATGGCCCGTAAAAAATAGTCTCAAAAGCCGGCCTGAAAAGGCCCTAAATTGCCATAATTTTGCTCATATCTCGGTCAATTCTGTACGGTTTTCGGCCATTTATAGCTTATAACCCGTGTCCGGTCATTATTTAGTATCAGTGAAATATTTACGGCTTTAAAATGCAAAATGAGAAAGCCTTTTCAGGATACATACACACATACATACATACATACATACAACATACGGTGAATTATAGTAAGACTAGCGGAACGCCCGTCCTTCGGACGGGCTCTCCCGCTAGGGAGTAGGGCCTACCAGATAGAACACCTACAAATGAAACAACACATAGGCCTAAGTGTTGGAAAATTTATTACGAAACACACAGGAATAGAACCCCCGCCCGCCCACGCCCCGTGGCATATTTCAACTCCAAGGCCTAAACCTTAACCATCTCCCGTAGCCCATCAGTCACTCCCCGGCGCCCTGCCCCGCCCCGCCCGCTCCCGCCCGCTGCATATCCGTTACGCAATTTAGCATCACATTTCTTCATTAACCCCCTGCCTCCCAAATCACATTACACCCCCCCCCCCCCTCCCCATTCGTCACCGCCCCCGCTCCGCCCGTGGCATATCTCAACCCAAGGCCTAAAGTTCCCGTCCCGCGGCTTATATATCTCAACGCCAAGGCCTAACCTTAACCATCTCCCGTAGCGCGGCGTATTTCTACAATATTTGTCCGCCAGCGTGTCGCATACAGTATCAAATCCCACATCTGACACCATGTTACGTAATTTAGATTCACCATATCATGTTTTGTTTGATCAGAAACCACATTATTTCGTTACCTTATGACCCACTGCCGCCCCCCCCCCCCCCCGCCCGCCCTGCCGTCCCCGCGCCTCCGCCCGCCCCGTGGCTTATCTCAACCCCAATGCCTAAACCATAACCCACCCCGTGTGGCGCAGCGTATTTCTACAATATTTACCTGCCCGCGTGTGTAGGGGTGCGTGGGTGTCATTGCGTGTGCGCGTTTATTTTGCATGGCGCAATGCGACGCGTTATGTGCTACGCGCCGACTGCATGGTTACAGTGTACGCAGAGAAAAACAAACATAAAATAGTCTTAAAAGCCGGGCTGAAAAGGCCCTAAATTGCCATAATTTTGCTCATATCTCGGTCAATTCTGTACGGTTTTCGGCCATTTATAGCTTATAACCCGTGTCAAGTCATCATCTATTATCAGTGCAACGTTCACGGCTTTTAGACGCAAAATGAGAAAGCCTTTTCAGGATACATACATACATACTCACATACATACCTACATACATACATACATACAACATACGGCGAATTATAGTAAGATGTTACAGTCATCGCCCGGTGAAAATAATTTAAAAAATAGCATTTACAATGGAGTTGGTTAGCGAACTCCAACGGTTTTGGATTGAAAAAAAAAATCTTCTAACCTATAATGAATTTGTCAAAATGATAAGATTAACATTCGCGATTACGTGTTATTCTAATACGAATTAAAAATTAAGGTTTCGCGTGGCCAACTTCGTCTGGAGTGGTAGAGATGTGCTTTAACGCCCTCTTCCCTCGGCTTGGTAAAGAATAGGGTGAATTAACTTAATTCATTGACGTAGTGCGCGTTCGTAATCATGTACTGGTTCAGTCCTACGGTCATATGTCGTGAATTGGTGTATCAAATAAGGAGGATTTGTCACACATATCAACATAATTGTGATAAGATATCAATTTACTTTTAAAGTACTTGACCTATTGAAAATAAGTAGGGTGTCATTTTGTTGCTAATTATGTCTTATTTTAAATAAAAAAGCCCAAGATCATTACGATAAAAAATAAAAGATCTGGATCGTTAAATGCGCAGTAGTCAGGGTGGATTTGGTGGGCTGCCGGTGGTGGTGGTGGTGGTGGGTGGGGGTGGGGTGGGGGGGGGGGGGGGGGGGTGGGGGGGGGGGTGGCTGCCATAGACATTACACACAACACGGTCAAAACAGTGTCTTCTTTGAAGTCTTATATATTGAAAACTATAACTCATAGACATCTCAAACTGCGCAGGTATGACAATCAATGCTTGGTTTCATTTAATAGCACTATTCTCTTTTAAAATAAAAAAAATAAAAAATACACTTTTTTTTATAAACAGTGTTTTTGTTTTTGTTTTTTTTGTTTCTTCAAATGCGAAAAAGAGCGGTCAGGGCTTGTTTTGTCGCCTTATCTAACTAAAATGATCTTGTTGATTTTTTCCAAAACAATTTGTACGAGGAGGTTAGGGACTTTAAGTGTTCAGAGGGAGCGAAATCCCAGTTTTGAGAATATGGTAGATTACGGTATGGTGATAACATAATTAATTTGGCGCTTCAATCGTAAAAGTCTTACGAATAAGTAGCTTATGAACCCATAGTTTCCTGACAGTAATTGGGGACTTTAATGCCCGGATTGGTAACGACATTGCTCCTTTTGCCTACCATGAAACCACAAACAGGAACGGGGAAATATTGGAGGAGTTTGCAATGGAAAATAACCTAGTTATTACAAATACCAGATTCCAAAAGAAAGTAACAAAACTATGGACCTGAAGTGGATTCAGAGCACAACTCGACTACATCCTGATCAGAAATAAATGGCAAAATAGTATTATGAACACAGAAGCCTACAATTCGTTTGCAAGTATTGGATCCGATCATAGAATAGTGACCTCAAAGATTAGATTAATCCTACGAGCAAACAGCAAAACCAAGCCAAAGAAAGTGAAATACAACTGGAATAACATTGTCCAAGATTCAGAACTGCAAGATCAATATTCTGACGAAGTCAGAAACAAATACACACTACTAAATGACACCTGTGATGACATTGACAATCCAACAGTGAAATATGGAAACTTTATCACAGCAAATCAAGAAACTGCCGAGAAACTACTACCAAAAATATGTAAGAAGAGGCAAAAGGCATTGTGTTATAGTAGAAAAGTAGAAACTGCCAAAAATAAGCTAAGGCAGACATATGAAAAACATGTCACAGACGACAGTAAAGAGTCTGCACAAGAGTTGAAGCAGGTAAACGAGAACTCGACCAAGCCTATGATGAGGCCAATTCTGAATACCTGGACAAGAAATTAAAAGAAGTGGAAAAGGCAACCCTAAACATGCAACACAGATCATCTTGGGAGCTCAGTAACGAAGTAGGTGGAAGGAAAACCTCTAGGAATGGTATCCTCAAAGGAAAGACAAAGGAAGAACGTGTCAATAATTGGTACTGCCACTTCCAACTCCTAGGAAATCCACCGGTAGTGACTGATAAAGATGAAGACATCCCAAAGATTTTCGAAGAACTACCAATTAAGAGTACTGCCTTCAATAACACCGAGTACCAGAAAGCCAAGAAATCTATCAAGGAGGGGAAAAGTTTTGGAGAGGACAACATTCCACCTGAACTCCTGACAAGATGCAATCTTGATGATTTAATACTGGACATCTGTAATAAGGCCTTCCTAGAAAAACAAAAACCTGACCAGTGGGCAATATTGAACCTGATACCAGTCCCAAAATCTGGTGACCTAAGTCAAGCAGGAAACTACAGAGGCATATGTCTGAACTATATTGTGGCCAAGACATATAACAGAATGATTCTCAACAGAATAAGACCTCACCTAGATGAATTACTTCGAACTAACCAGAATGGCTTCCGCGAGGGAAGAGGCACTACCTCACACATTCTGGGGCTCATGAGAATCATCGAAGGTATACATTCCAATAATCTCTCTGCAGTCATAACATTAATTGATTTCAAAAAGGCATTCGACACCATACATCGTGGGAAAATGATCAAGATACTCAAACCATACGGTGTCCCACAGGTTATAACAGATGCAATTGATGAAACTTACAGAAACACAAGAGCCAAAGTCATATCACCTGATGGCGACACGGAAACTGTTCGACATCCTAGCAGGAGTACTCCAAGGAGATACCCTTGCCCCCTACCTATTCATAATCATCCTTGATTACTGCTCAAGAGTAGCTATCAGTGGGAGAGAAGAGGAACTAGGATTCACCATCAAGCCTAGACAAAGTCGAAGAATAGGGCCAAAGAACGTCACTGATCTTGACTTTGCAGATGACATAGCGTTACTTTCTGACACTAAGGAGCAGGCACAGAAGTTGCTGAAATATGTTGAGGAAGCAGCACTCAAAACTGGGCTCCACATGAATGCCAAGAAAACCAAATGCATGGTATTCCACCAAGCACAAGCGGTACAGCTAAAAACCTCTGATGGAAGTAACCTAGACAACGTAGAGGACTTCAAGTACCTGGGAGCTTGGGTTGGTAGTAGCCAGCATGACATAGAAGTACGTAAAGCACTTGCTTGGAACGCCTGCAATGCTCTGAACAAAGTGTGGAAATCCAGCCTCTGTCGAAAAATCAAAATCAGACTTTTCCAAGCTACTGTTCAAAGTGTTCTACTGTATGGAGCTGAGACATGGACCATCACCAACAGACTGAAGAAATCTCTAGATGGATGCTACACTAGAATGCTGAGAACTGCACTCAACATTAGTTGGAAAGATAAGGTACCAAACAAAGACCTGTATGGAAACTTACAAAAAGGTATCAGAAAACATCACAGATCGAAGGATGAGATTTGCAGGGCATTGCATGAGAAGAGAAAATGAGATTGTATGTGACCTGCTGCTATGGAGACCCAAACACCAGTGGCGTAGCCAGAGGGGGGAGGGGGGAGGGGGGTGGGGGGGTGGGTAAGGGGGCGATCGCCCCCCCCCCCCCCACCCCCCAATGTTGACGTCGTGTCGGTTGAGATTGGCACTGTCGGTTCATTTGACCAGAGGAATCATGGAATTATGATGGCCAAAAGTACACATATGAACAAAAATTCGGCGGTACGCGCGCATAACAGTCACCTAAATGCAATATTCGTTGGTACAAGCTTGTTTAGAGCTAAAATGTACATCAATCGTGCCAAAAATAGGTGTAAAGTCAAAAAATTTCGCGCACTACGCGCGCGTGTCTTCACTCAAAATAATCTTGTCGGTTCATTTTCAGTTTTCGCCCCCCCAATTGGCTACGCCAATGCCAAACACGGACGCACATCTGTCGACCGCCCAGCCTTAACATACTTGGACACCTTGGCGAAAGACACAAGACTGAAGAATGATGAGGAGATGAAAGCATGCATGAGGGACAGAGTAGTTTGGCGAGCCATCACGAGGACCGTTCGAGAACGACATAAGAACATGAACCATACGTACTGTTGTCACAGTGCTTCCTAAGGAAAAGCATATTTTATCAAGACATGTAAACTTGAGGTCATGATTGATCTCATGACGAATTCTCAACACAAATAGTATAATAAATAGTATAATAAAACTAGATTGCAGGAATAACGTAATTCAGATTTGGCCTAATAGGACCTTTTCCCCTTGATGACTTCCAATTTAGTGTATAACACGTTCCCAAAAAATAAGGTTGATTTTCAGAAAGGTGAAAGTCAATAAGATTACTTTTACGTATTGAACCTCAGTTACACTTTGACTTCGGATGACCCCTAATTTAGTTTGACATGAATACTCAATGCTCGAGGTTATAGTTTGAAGCTGATCGAGCAACTGTTGAATTTTGGCTCAAGATGATCTTTGACCTCGGATAACCTGCGATTTTTCTAATTTGATATGTTCTCACACTGTTCAGCATCCTAATCTCCTAAAAGCTAATTTGGCAAGACCATTGTCCATTGTCGACCAAGGTAAATGCACATAATGTCAGAAAATACTTAATTGAATGCATGCGATTGTCCAATAACGTGATATAATTCCATAAAAATCCCCATACCACCCATCCCGGCTGCATATTGTTATTATTCAATTTATCTAAATGCTGAAACGGGAATTTGTGGTGTAAAAACAAAATGTATCATTCAGAACGTTATCTTTTCTAAGTGATAACTACCTGCGTGGAACTACAAAAGTTCATTTATGTTACGAAACATCGCAAGCAATCTTTATACTACTTCATATACCAGGTTATCTCACGTAATTGCAAAAACGTCCACATTCAATTCCCCTAATTTTTCGAATATTTAGTTCGGATCATTGCAAATATAAAGATCCTCTAAGTCACTTAAAATGTCTTCATATTGTATTTGGAGTCTAGTACGAGTTCAAGTTGTAAGAAGTAGTTCTTATTCTCTAAAACATCTAAGCATGTTTTTTCAAATATTGGTCGATTCTCCCGAATGGGAATGCACCGGCGTTCTGATTACGATTTGCGATGAGAGTGGAGTATTGGGCGTTTTATCAAGTGTCAATTTGTCATCATAATATGTTGATGAATCATCAGTCTTACTTATACCAGCCAGTCGCGATGCTGTCTGTGCCATTTTAGAAAGCTTACCGCATCTTAAAGCCTCTCGCACACCCAACCTATATGGCTTGTTCTTCAGACTGTAAATGATTGGATTCAAGCATGAGTTACAGATCGCACAGATTACCGACACATGGTAATACACCTGTGAGAAGTCAACGGGAGCTCCCATATTGTAGGAAAAAAAGATGAACTGGTTTGGTGCCCAACATACTGCGTAGGTAATGACTATCCAAAGAAGGGTTCGTATCAGTTGCTCTGCTGCCCTCAATTGCCATGCCTCTTTCTTGGCAGATTTGTTCTTACGAGTACCTGTGGAAAATAATAACACATTGCAACATACTAAATTAAAATTATAGTCGATATATATACTTTAGCTGCAGTAACCATTTCAGTAAATGGTATCAAGTGAGGGTGAGGCATTGATTTGAAATTTTGATCTGGTCATTGACATAATATGGTTCTACCGGGTGGTTCAAAAAAAAAGTTGACCCAAGTTCAAGGTAACTTTTCAACTACATTTTATAGTTTCAGAGAATGTGTGTTTACTTAGTCTTGATCAGCGGTAAGTTTTAAAATTATCCTGAACAAATGGTAAATTTAGCTCGGTTGGTTCTTCATATATGGTTCATTAGCATGCACAAAACTGCCTTGTCCACGGGAGCATACTTTAGTAGAGATAGAATGCACAAAGTGGACTTACACACGATTGGTCACAAATTGTACAAAAAGGAGAAAAAGAAAAAAAGGAGACATCTAAAACATCTGTCTGGTGCTTGACATTACCTACATACGTACCTACGTTTTCTTTATTGAATGTGAATGGCACATAAGCATAGAGATTGGGATACTTTGTCAGGGAGGGCTTTTCAATTCTGAATCTAGAGCAGGCTGTTTTGTTGAAGACAAAAAGTAAATGACGCTCCCGTGGACAAGCCAGTTTTGTGCATGTTTTCTGTAATGAACCATATCTGAAGAACCAAACAAGTTAAACGCGCCATTTATTCAGGATAATTTCAAAACTTACTGCTAATCAAGACCAAGTAAACACAAATTCTCTAAAACTATTAATGTGGTTAAAAAATTATTTTGAACTTGGGTCAACTTTATTTTGAACCACCCGGTATACAAGCTGTATCTTAAATCATATCGTAGGTATGCAAGGTAGTGACAAGTATTGGTTAAATTTACATCTAAAATGTTTAAAGTATCATTCTGTGTTTACGAATCCAAGTATGGCTGTGTTTAAAGCTGGCCTACCACTTCCACAGTTCACTGCAGACTGCAGTCATACACCTGTTCACTTGGTGATAGACTGTACAGAGTTAACATGGAGAAATTATTACCTTGTCAAACCCCCTTGATATGGCTAGAAGCCCATAGTGGTAGCTCGCCTTTAAGAAGAATCTATTCTGTGTTTAAGAATCCAAGTATGGACTGGTTGTGTTTAAAAATCCAAGTATGTTTTAATGTCAAGTGTCTCCATTGCAAGTGAACTTTGCTTCCTTACCTGACATTCGGGTATCCATTTCCTTGGCCCGTTGTTTCAACTCATTTATCATCTTATAATGTGCATAGAGCATTATACTGATTGGCACTATGTAGACTGCACTTATAGTGTAAATACCAATCAATCTCTGATAATGGTCGTTTGGCCAAACCACGGTGCACTGTCCTTTGCGTAAAGCGAATATCCGGAAATTGTAGACATTGGAAATAATCCCAATGCACCAACATGCTGCCATCATGAACACAGAATTTCTTTTGGTAAAGATGATCTTATATTTAAGCGGATACACGATGGCCGTAAAACGTTCCAATGTTACAAGAAGTAAGCTGTAGGCAGAAGAAAATATCGTCGACCACAGTGGAAACTTTGAGAAGAAGAGTCGACATAAGGCGTCGAACCCGGGTTGTTGAGGAAATGTTGGGACGTAGGGGAACAGGTTGAATGGGATAATCCAAGCCAAGGTGATCATGTCCGAGATTGCGAGGTGGATTATAAAATAACTAGTCCTGGAACGAAGCGCTGGTACTCTTATCAAAGTAAAACATACAAGAAAATTACCAGTTAGTCCAATAAGTGTTATGATACCATAGATGACACGGACAGCTATGCTGTTTTCTATGGCACTGACTGACCATCCCGGGTTCGATTCCTCTGTTGTGTTAGAAGACAGTAATGGTGTTGAACCAGTTGTCATATAAAAGGGTTCCTCACCACCATCCATTATAACTGAGTTGCACACAAGTTTGGCTCAATCCTGTATAGTATCCAGACTGTAATAGAAGGAGTCCAAGTGCTGTATGAAAATATATAAAATATTCAACATGTCGTCATTCAACTAATCATGTGACAAAAATGAATCTTTCGTGAGCAGTCACTATTGTCATACTTGTATGCAAATGTTGAACATACTAGACAAGGTGATCTAAAAGATTAACACGAGTATCTTACGAAATGTGTCGAAGCAAACTATGCCTATTGCATTATCATGATTATTTTATTGTTGTAACCTTCATTATTATATCCTGAATATGTTTATACTATCGACGTTAAACCTCTAATTGTTCAACACATGAAACAGGTTTGACTATTATAAAATGAGGAATGATTCCAACACAAATAACCAAACACTGCAAACCACCATTCGCTTAGTAAATTATGAAATGTAAAGGCCATAGTAGAATTTTATTAAACCCAATTTATAACTAAAACAAATAAAAGACTAATATGTTAGTGCAATGCCATATGCAAAGATGCATTAGTAACCATGACGAGAACACTAGTCGCAGTGAATGTTAGAAAAACATTAGTATTATGTCTAGTATGACTTTACGGAGGAAAGAAGAGAGATTTTTATATTGCGCTTAACATGTCTGAACAGAGAAGACATGACACAGATTAGTGAAAAATTCATGCAGATATCTATCGATGGTGTCCTGCGAAACATCACTTTGCAACTCTTCTGGCTTTTGTCTATTACTATAAGAATCTCTAAATTCAGATTTGCGATTTTCCCAAAAATAAAACTTGGCTCGGGAGAGTAATTTAGGCCGCACTGCCAAACCAATACATAGGATTCACACGTATAAGTGACTTGTACGTAAGACGTAAGGATTCACACGTATAAGTGACTTGTACGTAAGACGTAAGGATTCACACGTATAAGTGACTTGTACGTAAGACGTAAGGATTCACACGTATAAGTGACTTGTACGTAAGACGTATACGACAGTCGCAGCATTAATTTATTGCATCAGAATACGTACAAGCCCCTATAAGATGGAACTGAGCCCAATGCAAATATTGTTTTGTTTACATTTCTATATTGTTATTCAAATGTTTGCATTGGTCACAGTTTAATTTCTATTGGGTTTTGTACGTATTGCGAAACAAAATATTACTTTTGCGATCATCGTATAAGTCTTACCTTACAAGTCACTTATACGTATGAGCCATACGTACTATATTTGCAGTGTGGCCTTAGTGGCTATCATTTTGCTTTAATATCAGTTGAACGTCCAAAAGGAGATATAGTAATCTAATTATGTATGACAAACACCTGCAACAACACAACAATACACAATGGGATGCACTAGACCGTTAAAAAGTCATATACACTTCTACTTGGATGTTGATTCAACGCGCTTCAAATACAAATGGCCACCAAAGAGGCCACATTTCAGGCCACGTCGACGGATATCGGTGCGCGACTTGAAGTAATGTCAACTTTTGTCCGTCGACGTCGGCCGATACGCAACGACGGGAGTATGAACGCGCCGTAATCATCAAATATATTTAATTAACGCACCTGAAGTGGCTTCACGTATCATTTCAAACAAGGGGAACAGACTTGAAACATTCTCCGATTCAGCTTTGAAACATTCGGCGTGTTTCCACAGAAAAGGGCTAGTTAAACGGTTTATCTTACCCGGAATGAAAATTTCGTGTCGGCGCTTAACCGGCACGTTTCCACAGAGCGCAACAAACCGTTTAAATAGTCAGCTCCTACCCCTCCTGAGTTAAACCGTTTTGTTTGTCAAACGCACCGCGTCTCTGCTGTCATAACAAGGCTACGTAGAACCGAGCGTACTACTGCGCTTGCCGTAAGGCGCACAATTAATGCGCGCGAGAAAGGTAGGGCGCACTATACCGGGCGCGCATCGACAGGCGCGTTATGATTCCAATTTCAGCTTAAACGGTTTATCATAAACCGGTGTGTTTCCACAGCGCAGTGGTGCTGATCTTGAGCGGAAATAACCACCTCTGGAGAAGGTTATAATAAACCGTTTATGGGTGATAATCGGTTTATCAATAATCCGATTATTGTGTGTTTCCACAGGAGAACTTTCCGGAATTGCAATTTCATACACGGCAATAACCGGAAAGTTCAGTTCTGTGGAAACACGCCGATTGTTAGGGAGCACATCAAAACACGACCGCCCGGCAACCGCCGGTTCCGTGCACTTTCGTGAGGTTGCAGCCGGTTTCTATTGTTCTAAACAATGATGCGGTCCAATCGGGCGGAACGGCCGGTTGCCGCGCGGTCGAATTTTGATTCGCTCCCTTATTCAAATCCAATCAGTACTCTATAGGCCTATCAGTTGTTGTTTTTCCTCAAATAAGAGGTTCAAAGTCAGGGGTTATTTTCATCGAGCACAACCTTGTTGTGGACCAGGGATATGAGTGGAATTTAATTTTTAAGTTCAGGGAAACACTTATTCATTTTCCCTATAAAAATGCTTTTCATTTACTGCTCGCTCTACTCCCTGATTAGTTGTCAATAACAATCGGACGAAATGTCAGTGATTTACATTGTCCAGCCACAAAGAAGAGGGGATAAAACTAAAACCTCACACGTAAAACCAATGCAATTGGCATTCGCCTTTAGCACGACTATGGTGTTAGCTACTATGGCATAGCCTCGATAGCTATACTATCGCGGTAAAAAATGAGTTGTCATTAAATTGTGCAAAAAAAATTGTCGGTGACCACCATTTGTTATTTTGAAAATGGAAAGGGCATATGATTGCGTATCTCTTGAAGAATAATTCATTGGTAGATTACCAGTGTAGTCACCTTCGAAGCCGTAATTTCACCCTTATTAAGATGAGCACTCCTGATGTAGTTCTCGTTGAAAATGACTATTGGGAAAAATTACCGAGTTACATAGCTTTTCTTCATCATCTTCATCTATGTAGATACTTTTATGTTCTGAGGTCTCTGGGCTGCGGACCAGACTTTGGTGGGTTAAACCGGTTTTGTGAGCGCTTAACCGTCCCCTTTCCCTCATGGCATATGGTTGGAGGTGAAATCAACTCCGCTTGTCTGAACGCCTTGGTGCTTCTGCAAAGCCAGATAATGTAGCTTGCTCGCAAGGCTGTTTTGGCTGCTGTGTCTAAGATGGCTGCTGTGTCTGTGCTGTGTTTTCTTTTCCCGCTGGGGATTCCTAGCGAGGCCAGACATTTGCTGATCTAGGCACTATAAATCCCCCTGCTTCCGACTTCGACGGGAAAGTAGTTTACAGACCATCCATTATTTTCACATTCTGCTACGAGGTCTTGGTATTTACATTTCTTCCTGGCGAAAGCATTTGCAAGGTTTTCCTCTGCTGGGACTGTCAATTCAATGATGATGACATTTTTAGTCCGAGTTGAGAAAATAGTAATGTCAGGTCGTTTGGCCGTCTCAACAATTTCTTGAGGAAATACTATCTGCGAGTGCTCTTCATCCACCAGGAGTTTTCAGTCACTGGCATTTTTCAGGATGTCTGTCTCTTTTGGTTTTCTGTACGGCAAGACTGGATTACGATATTTTGTGCCATCTGCTGTTTGGAATGCTATGGTAGGACTGAAACTTTGAGACTGGGATGTTGATGGTCTGTTGTTGTTTGCTTCATCGACATAGGGTATCAGTCCTGATACAATTGCTCTCAATGTTTGGTCATGGCGCCAATTGTACCTTCCATTTTCTAAGGAAAAGCTGCAACAGTTCAGGATGTGGAGCAGGGTACAATTTCGGTTGTGACATAACTGGCACAATCCCATATTTGTCTTGCCCCAGAGTCTCAGGTTAGTTGGTGTCGGGAGTTGGTCATGGATGGCATTAATCTGGAACGACAGGAGTTCTGGTCTCTAAACATACAGGAGTTTCTTCCATGATGTATCCACTTGCATGGCAGAGTCCCATCGCAGCCACTGTCCTTGTTTCGCGCATCCATAAATGTAGATCAGCATCTTATCCTCGTCAATTTCTTTAACCAAACTGGTCAGGCACTGCCTGTGTTCTTTCAAGGTCATGTCTTTAATTAGCTTCTGATTCTTCTTGAACCCCAAGCCTGCTTTATCAGTCTGACCTCTGCCGATTTCATTAAGGATGAGATGTCGTTCTTTTTGTTCCAGCTCCTTCACTCCATTCCATCTGGACCTCTTCTTTTTCGTCTCTAAACACTCTCGGTATAGTGTTTGAGTTTTTCCCTCTCTGGAGTGCTTGTTGAGATGGTATTTAGTTAGCTTCATACATTTACTAAGGTGGTGAGTCGCTTTAGTTGTAGGCCGTAGCGTTTTCTGGACCTGTATAAAGCACTGTTGGTAGTGCTTCTGGTTACTCCTGCCCATCTCTTCAGGTGCTTTGTGCAGGTTGCCTCCAGTTTCTCAATATAGGTGATTGGGAAGTTGTAGATGGTAAATTCCCATACCATTTTTGGAATGATCACATGATTGTAGATCTACATTTTCATGATACCATTCAATTCGCTTGCATCTGTTAACTGCAACATAGCAGACAACTTGCTGGTAACCATTTGCCTGATCTTATCATCCTTCAGGTCTTCATAGATTAACTTCATTGTTGACTTCCTTAAGGTACTTCTCCCATGGAGATCTGGTTTCTTTCTTATTCAACATGTTTGTGGTATATTAGTGCGGGTTCTTTCGAAATTGCTGTTGGGCATTGTTCGCAGCTGTTTTCTCTTGAGACTTTAGCTCTAGTTTTCTGACTTTGTTATGAAGTCTAACAAGTTTCAGGAAATGTTTCTTCAGACGGATGGATTGAGTCTTGTTATCATCCCTCAGGGCTTGTTTATACTGATGTTTCACATCCTACTTCAAGCGTCTTAATTTCCTTAGCTGTTTTGAGGAGTGCTGCTTGTGATTCTTCTTCCCAGTTGAAGTTGATTTGAAACCAAATTGGTTAACAAGTTGCTTGTAAACATGATTTTCTAGATAGGTTAGTTACTCATCTGGACTGCCACCTATTTCACTTGGCAGTTCATCATACAGTTTCTCATCAAAGGCTTTCCAGATTTTGTCTTCAGATGGTTTAGGTAGATTTATATATTCTTTGACAGCTATATTTATGCATGCTTGGTGGGCTTCTTCTTTGGTCTTTGGTCTCTTATGATGGAAGCTCTTGCCTGTACACTTAGAAGCACTGTGGGGTTTATCCGGGCTTCTTGACACTGGTGGGCATGTCGACTGGCTCGGCTTATGTCTACCCTCTTTCGGAGGGCATGGCTGCGACAAGCTCATTCCACATTTCGATTTGGTTTGATGGAGTTTGACATTCTTGAAGCCAGTTTTTCCACATATTGAACAGGTTTCACTAGTATCATCTGCAGTTTATGAACTACTCCTCTGTCTGTTAAGTGTCAAAGGTCGTTGCCGTAGAGTCCGTCCATTTGATCCAATCTTCCGCCCCTGCTCTCGCATGGATCTAGGGGTATTATTCTTTGTAGGACTTTCTGTAGCAATCAAAATAGTAGATCTATAGGCTGCTAACCTGTTCTAAGATCAACCCGGCTGTTTCCCCGGCGCCAGCGGTCTGTCCGGCAAAATGCGGCACAAAATGTCGGGCTAGTTATGTTGCTATGAAGCCAAATGTGTAAAAACAAAATTCGAATTCCCCACAGACCTCTGTGTTATTGTTCTCAAAACAGTGCTTTTTCAAATGGTTCTCGTGCTTAAACGAGCACGGTGACCCCTATTTTGTTTGAAATGGGTTATATATACATCGCGGAACTTTATTTATACGCAATCTTAACAAAATATTTCGGCTAGGTCTTATTTGCGCCAAACACCTTTAAAATAGAATTAATCGTTGCTTACTTCCCCTTTAGCATTTTTATTATTGACAAATAGGGCTTAATAATATAATCGTGCAGAAATAAAGGAATATTAAAATCGTTAAAACACGTTTTTGAACCTAAATCATATTTACTTAACTCATGAAAGTTTATACCCGATACCCTACTTTCCGGACTGGAAGTTTCACTCTTGCGTGGCAGGGTGACCCAGAAAATGTTGAACCCCAAAATCACAAAATTCAATATATTTGTTACCATTAAAATAACAAAATATTGCATAACTCGTTCACCAGCTATGTGCACCATACATTTAACTTTCTGAAACATGTTAGATCATAAAAATAGGCCACACGAAACATAAAATACGTGTAATTTTGTAAGAAGTGTTGTTTTGTAGTGTAAGTGAAGTGCAAACAATGGTTTCATGATACATGAGCAGAACAAGTGCCTGTTTGAAACCATTTCTTTCCGATTTGATTTTGCTTTTATCGGGATCTTTTGTTGTGACTGTAATGTATACCAGAAGTGAATTATTTAAAGATCAATACAAACACTTTAAAGCAACTAACACCCGTTGACTTCATTCGAAAAAGGTTTTGATAAATACAGATCAAAAGAAAAGATTACTTAACTCACCGTACAGAATTAAGTTTCATAACTGAACCAAGTTACAATTTTTTTCACTTTTACAAAAGGGCGAAAACACCCCCTGTCACACAATCAAGTGTATCTTTAGTTTGGTAAGGCCAATTTACACGATCTAAAGTTCTCCAGAAAGCTGAATGAATTGTTTACATAACTGTTGAAAACAGAATGCTATATTTATCTATTTTCAATTTTTCTTTTTTTAAATTTGTGATTTTTGGGTTCAACATTTTCTGGGTCATCCTGTATTGTCCTTTGTTGCATACCGACTAGTATACATGAATTGTTTCCAGGATGGCCATAATGCACCATCAGATTGCCTCTTTAAAGTTGGGCAAAAATGTTCTATTCATTTGCAGTTTTTCTTTCAACTTTGAATTCAGTTTTAATTTAATCATCAAAAACATGAAAGTGACGAAACACAATTTTAACAAGAAGAGTCTTAAAAAAGACAAACAGCGCTCAGAAGGGGTAAATATGAATGAAGAGGAAAATGTGATGTAAGAGTGGTGAAAGGTGTTATCAGTCACACCTTGAAACATGAGATTGAACGTGATGTATTGTCTTTAAAATGTTATAAAGTTTGATTGAAATGTTTTAGCGTCTGTCATGTGAGGATTATTTGCAGTAGACCGAAGTTAGATACACAATATTTATGACAAAAGTGCATTCACAGGTGGATGAACAGGTGACAGTATTTCTTTGTCACATAGGATGATTATTTGTGTTTTGCTTCAATCACTTATGTGATGGAAACAAAAATATCAATTCAAATTTTAGATAGAGCCGACATAATAATGAATCTTCTCTACCTAAAGGAAAGTGATTACTGCATTAGCAGCTTGTTTAGGGAACAACTTTCATGCTACATTTTGGAAAACTGGCACCAAAAGTATTGATTTATGGGAACGTGTGAATTTGAGTGGGTCACCCACGTGGATGCCATTACTGGGAAATGTGAACAGATTAAATAAGTTGAAATCTGACGAATAATCTATAGGCATTGTTTTGTTAGTATGACTTATAGCACGAGGCAGCGGAATTAATAGCACTCATCGACAGTACTGGTATTAGTGATGATTTATGTGGCAGAACTCTGCTGTACAAACCCCTGCACAGTTGGACACTGATAGAACTTAGAAGTTTTGATTCAAGCAACACTGATCAAGATAGACAATCATCTACTAAACACACACACACCAAGTTGGGATATAATTAATCATCACTAATACCAGTACTGTCGATGAGTGCTATTAATTCCTTCCTTATAGCTATATTCATTGAATGTGACAGTAGGCATGAGTCGGATACTAGTACTGTACTTCCATTTCATCAATCTTAATTAAAAGGCAGCTCAAAAATGCTACATTTCTACCTATGATACACACACCACACACACCCCTCTTTCTCTTAGTAAAACATAAACTTTGTTCGCTCCTCTTCATTTCTTCTCATCTTCCTCTATTTTCATTATAATATCCTCTCTCCTTCCTCTTGAAGAACATAATTAATGACTTACTTTAAACTTGGCAACTTTCATCTCTTGTCATGTACATGTGTTTTGTATTGTTCTCTTTTTGTTTCTGTGTGTCTTTGTCATGTGTATTGTTTTTGTGATGTTCTGTGATCTTGTTTCGTGTTTTTCTGTTCTCCCGTCATTAAAATGCTCTATATATTTGCTATCTGTCAAGGGCCCCTTTATATAAGCCCGTCTATCCGGGTTTCCACTGGGATTCATAACCTCTACTTCATAATAATGTATTATTTGTTGTTTGTATTATTTTTGCTGAATAAATTGAATTGAATTGAATCGAAATTATAAACACCCTTTAAAATAAACTCCCAATATCTTTAACAATCACTCTTTTATGTTCATATTTAATACCTATATTTTACCTCTCTACGTTTGGGTGGCCCTATCTAACAATATGCTTAGGTACCAAATACATACTGTATCCATGATGTGACCTTGCTAGAAATTAAGTTGATCTCTGCTACGAGTGTAATGTACCAGTACAGGTTTGTTTTATATATTATGAAAAGTAATATCATGCAATCGCGCAGCGCGCTGACAAATTATTGGCTGAAAAGACACTCCAAAGAAGAGTTCGAAGAATTCTGAAATGAAGACCATGGTGAGTCAGTGTCTATGACAGAATATTATGATTAACAGGATTCAAAACGGATTTGTATGGGATTTTTATAGATCGAGTTCAGTAGCAAATTTAATCAGCTTCGCGAATTACCATAAATGCTTAGGAATGCCTGCAGCTAAAATTGAAAATGTAATCCAATACAGTTTTTAACCTTTAAAAGATATGAAATATTCTTATAAATATGAACACTCCCAAATAATGCCAATAAGAAAAGAGATGTGTCTTTAATCATTCTTTTTTCAATCAATTTAACACGGCGTACATTAATTAGTGTGACTACCCTCGCGCAGTGCGTGGTAATTATAGTTGGAGGACGGGTACCGGCATCCTAAGATTTTCAAATCGAAGTTTGTGTGCGAAATATCTCGAAAAATACAGCTTGAATTAGTAAGATTTGTGGACACGATATTGGTACAGTATTTACCTCGGCTGAGTTCGAGTGACTGGTTATTTGGAGAATTATGAGGGATAATGTTCCCGCGATAGGGATATTTATTTTCTATTCCGACATCGTCACATCAAAGAAAATGGCGGCGATTCTAGTTATTGTACCCCCGTATACCACCATAATGTTTTATATACTCCATAACGCTCCGTCGCTGATCGCAAGCGTGGATCACCGTTTTTCCAATCAAGGGGCGTAATTTTGTTTTGTTGTAGTTTACTACTCATGTGTGTGGGCGGAAAGAGTTCAAGCGTAATAGAGCATGAAGCTAAAACTATATGAATTCCCCCCCCCCCCCCCCCATCCCAAACGCCACTACGCGCAATTGAGTTTGTTGAATTTTGTTCACCGCTAGGCTATGTACCACCCCTAGATATTGCCTCAGAAAAGAATTGTGTTTGCGATTTCGTCTTTATTAATCCATCAATGGATTCCAGATTTTGTGAGCATGTACAAATCGCAAATAACTTGGACGAGTTCAAAGTTGGGGTTAATCTGCCTCATAGGAGTAAAAATATTTTTTTGCCTTGAGAAGCATATTTTTCTTAGTAAAATACAACGATGCATGCTCGGGGGTGGTACTCACGTATGTAAGGCATACGGGGACGTGCCGTTCCAGTGGGTCGTTTTTTCATGAGACATCCTTAGCCATGGGTAGGCTTTTCAACTGAAAAATCCTTAGACATGGGTCTATCCAAAATCACCCTTAGAAATGGGTAGGGGATTTGATTCTCCAGCGGCACGCCCCCGACCAAACCAAATCTGAGTACCCCCCTCCCCCTCCGCGCCCGGGGAGCATGAGCGTTGCTATTTTTGTTTTATATAAAAAAGGATGGTTCAACCATGTCTGCAGGCTGAATAATAAACAAGTTATAACCAAAAGTAGTTTGCCTCATAATATTGCTGAAAACTGGGCAAATCATGCACATTTTAAACCATTTTAGGTAAAAAAGGGTTTACTTTCATGTCTAGTTGCTTGTGCGGGGTTATATAGACATCAGTGAATACATCCTAGCCACATCGTACTACATCGCTGTATTCATCTAGGTAAACATGGAGTTTTCTACATATTTTGGTCAACTAATTTTCAAAAAAATGTCGCCCTCTGTAGTCAATGATATGAACATCCCTAGAAATAGGCTATACCTTTTAATTGACAAAATATCTATATTATCGACTCGTACGTAGAAACGATCGGTTCTTTAAAAAAAAGAATTATTTATCCAAACATTAATGATATTTGCGTCCATTTTCCAAATTTTGACATTTGTCGGTCAAACTCAGGCCTACTTCATTTTTTTTTTTAAATGCTCATGATTTCTATATGAAAGACATTTTTGTCATGAAATTGATTGCGGCTTGACTTTTTTGTATCATTGATCTCATATGTACCCCCCAAAAATGAATTATTTAACCAAATAATGGTATTCGGGGTAATTTGTCAAATTTTGATATTTGTCGGTCAAGCCGAGAATTTAAAATAAAAACGTTATGATTTCTATGCGAATGACTTTTTTGTCATCAAATTGATTGCGGCTTGACTTTTTTGTATCATCGATCTTATACGTACCAAAAAAAATTGAATTATTTAACCAAATAATGGTATTTGGGCTATTTTTTCAAATTTTGATATTTGTCGGTCAGGCCTAGAATTTAAAAAAAAAAAAAAAATCTTTTTTGTCGCCAAATTGATTGCGGCTTGACTTCTTTGCATCATCGATCTCATACGTACAAAAAAAAAATTGAATTATTTAACCAAATAATGGTATTTGGGCTAATTTTTCAAATTTTGATATTTGTCGGTCAGGCCTAGAATTTTTTTTAAAAATCTATACGAAAGACATTTTTGTCATTTTTATCATTAGGCCTATGATTTCTATGCAAACAACATTTTTGTCGTCAAATTGATTGCGACTTGACTTTTTTGTATCATCGATCTCATATGTACCCAAACAAAATTGAATTATTTAACCAAATAATGGTGTTTGGGCTAATTTTTCAAATGTTGATATTTGTCAGTCAAATAAAAAAATTCTATACAAAAGACATTTATGTCATGAAATTGATTGCGGCTTTACTTTTTTGTATCATCGATCTCATATGTACCCAAAAAATGAATTATTTAACCAAATAATGGTATTTGGGCTAATTTTTCAAATTTTAATATTTGTCGGTCAAGTAGAGAATTTAAAAAAAAAAAATTTATGATTTCTATGCGAATGACTTTTTTGTCGTCAAATTTATTGCGGCTTGACTTTTTTGTATCATCGATCTTATACGTACCAAAAAAAAATTGAATTATTTAACCAAATAATGGTATTTGGGCTATTTTTTCAAATTTTGATATTTGTTAGTCAAGCCTAGAATTAAAAAAAAAATCATTAGGCCTATGATTTCTATGCAAACAACTTTTTTGTCGTCAAATTGATTGCGGCTCGACTTTTTTTGCATCATCGATCTCATATGTACCCAAACAAAATTGAATTATTTTTGTCGGTCAAGCCTAGAATTATTTTTTTTTTTTTTTATGCGAATGACTTTTTTTGTCGCCAAATTGATTGCAGCTTGAGTTTTTTGTATCATCAATCTCATAATGTACCCAAAAAAATTGAATTACTTAACCAAATAATGGTATTTAGGCTAATTTTTTACATTTTTATATTTGTCGGTCAAGCCTAGAACTTAAAAAAATAATTATGATTTCTATGCGAATGACTTTTTTTGTTGCCAAATTGATTGCGGCTTGACTTTTTTGCATCATGGATCTCATATGTACCCAAACAAAATTGAATTATTTAACCAAATAATGGTATTTGGGCTAATTTTTCAAATTTTGATATTTGTCGATCAGGCCTAGAATTTAAAAATAAAAAAATTCTATAGGAAAGACATTTTTGTCATGAAATTGATTGCGGCTTGACTTTTTTGTATCATCGATCTCATATGTACCCCAAAAAATAAATTATTTAACCAAATAATGGTATTTGGGCTAATTTTTCAAATTTTAATATTTGTCAGTCAAGCAGAGAATTTAAAAAAAGAAATCTTTATGATTTCTATGCGAATGACTTTTTTGTCGTCAAATTGATTGCGTCTTGACCTTTTTGTATCATCGATCTTATATGTACCAAAAAAATTGAATTATTTAACCAAATAATGGTATTTGGGCTATTTTTTCAAATTTTGATATTTGTCGGTCAAGCCTAGAATTAAAAATAAATAAATCATTAGGCCTATGATTTCTACCCAAACAACATTTTTGTCGTCAAATTGATTGCGACTTGACTTTTTTGTATCATCGATCTCATATATACCCCCCCAAAAATGAATTATTTAACCAAATAATGGTATTTGGGCTAATTTTTCAAATTTTAATATTTGTCGGTCAAGCAGAGAATTTTAAAAAAAATCTGTATGATTTCTATGCGAACTTTTATATGTACCAAAAAAAATTGAATTATTTAACCAAATAATGGTATTTGGGCTATTTGTCAAATTTTGATATTTGTCGGTCAAGCCTAGAATTTAAAAAAAATCATTAGGCCTATGATTTCTATGCAAACATTTTTTTTGTCGTCAAATTGATTGCGAATTGACTATTTTGTATCATCGATCTCATATGTACCCAAACAAAATTGAATTATTTTTGTCGGTCAAGCCTAGAATTTAAAAAAAAATTATAATGCGAATGACTTTTTTTGTCGCCAAATTGATTGCGGCTTGAGTTTTTTGTATCATCGATCTCATATGTACCCCCAACAAATTGAATTACTTAACCAAATAATGGTATTTAGGCTAATTTTTCACATTTTGATATTTGCCGGTCAAGCCTAGAACTTTAAAAAAATAATTATGATTTCTATGCGAATGACTTTTTTGTTGCCAAATTGATTGCGGCTTGACTTTTTTGCATCATGGATCTCATATATGTACCAAAAAAGATTGAATTATTTAACCAAATAATGGTATTTGGGCTAATTTTTTCAAATTTTGATATTTGTCGGTCAAGAAAAAAATTGTTATGATTTCTATGCGAATTACTTTTTTGTGGTCAAATTGATTGCGGCTTGACTTTTTTTGTATCATCGATCTCATACGTACCCCCAAAAAATTGAATTACTTTAATAACCAAATAATGGTATTTGGGCTAATTTGTCAAATTTTGATATTTGTCGGTCAAGCCTAGAATTAAAAAAAAAAATTGTTATGATTTCTATGCGAACAACGTTTTTGTCATCAAATTGATTGCGACTTGACTTTTTTGTATCATTGATCTCATACGTACCCAAACAAAATTATGGTATTTAACCAAATAATGGTATTTGGGCTAATTTGTCAAATTTTGATATTTTAGAATTAAAAAAATTAAAAAAATTCTATGAGAATGAAATTTTGTCGCCAAATTGATTGCGGTATTGCAGGGCCATTCCACAAAAATGGGACCACTTCAGCTTTGGAAAATTATGAAAATAAATTGTTTCAAATCTGCTTACTTTGATTGTTTTTGATGACCCAATATGCTAAAGTTACTAGAACAATAATGTTTGCGAACACCACTGCTCACATTTTTACGCACGAAACCATGTAATTCAGGTGTTTTATATGGTTTTTTTCACTCGGTGAACGGCGTTATCTAGTGTCATATTGCATTGTCAGTCATTGCATTCCTAACTAAGTCCGAATATGATATTCAAATTATTGTTTTTTTGTCGTTGAGAGGTCTCCCCATAACAATATTTGACAAGCTATGCGACAGAAGAATGAATTTCATTTTTTAGCCTCAACAAATCTCTTGCTATGAATCAACGCTTTTGACAACTATGTGCTTTCAATTTTGTACCTTTTTCAAAAACTTTGTTTTGTCAATTTTACTCTAGTAGAAGAATATTCCCTTCTGTAATGTATCAATTGTCAAATTTTCTTTAAGCCCAACATTGAAATTGTATGTCATTATATAAAGATAACTTTATATGCTATTTTTAATGGTATTATTCTTGGATAACGCCGTTCACGTGTATGCCAGTTATGGGATTGAAACAAAGATAAAACAATTGAAACTGACATAAATCATGTAGCTGTTGGAGAAACTTTATTTGTTATATCAATTTTAATACGAAAAAATGATTTAAACCATACATTTGGGCTGAATTTCCCAATATTGACCGTCAAACAGTGGTCAAATATTAAATTTTCACTTTAAATGTTTTATATAGCTTGCATTTTCGTTTAAAAGGGGTATGTACCATTATAGTGGAGCGGATATGTGAAAAAGATGTTCACTTTTGGCAGGAAGCATGAAAATTGGCACATATGGGTGTTTTGATGCGCTGATTTCAAAAAACCATGGAACCACATTTTTTGAGCAATGGTGCGGCGGCCATCTTGAATTTCAAAATGGCGGCCATAAAAATATAGGAGATTTAGTAAAATTGCTCTAAATCAAATACTTTTGAGATTTATACCCCCAGATTTCACCAATATGTTCTCTATAACATGGTGCATAATTTTAGATGGATTGGTTGTGCCAGTTGTACTTTGGTTATTACTTGTTACCATGGAAACCATAAAAAGACCTCTAAAATCACTCTTATTTTGAGATTTTTGTTATCTATTCATCATGATAGAATCATCTGCAATTATACATAATTTGGATGAAAAATTAGCATTTCAATTTTGAGTGGTATCCATGGAAACTTTTTAAATGGCGGTTTGACGAAATATATGTCAAAATCACTTCTTTTTCAACCATTTTCACCAATCAATTGCTGGTAATACACTATTATAGTGAATCGGATGTGAATAAGATGTTCACTTTTGGCAGGAAGCATGAAAATTGGCACATAGGGGTGTTTTGATGCGCTGATTTCAAAAAACCACGGAACCACATTTTTGAGCAATGGTGCAGCGGCCATCTTGAATTTCAAAATGGCCGCCATAAAAATATAGGAGATTTAGTAAAATTGCTCTAATTCAAATACTTTTGAGATTCATACCCCCAGATTTCACCAATATGTTCTCTATAACATGGTGCACAATTTCAGATGGATTGGTTGTGCCATTTGTACTTTGGTTATTACTTGTTACCATGGAAACCAGCAAAAACAGACATTTTCAAGGGAAAATACCTCTAAAAATTGCTCTAAATCAACTATCTTTGAGATTTATACCCCGATATTTCATCAATACATCACGGTTCCGTGCCCTGTATAAAATCCAACTTTCTTGACCACGTCTTTGATGACATATCCAGGGTAATAAATTATCCCCTCCTTTACCATTTATCTGATTTATTTTACACCAACTGTGTCTTGCCAGCATGCGTGCTACCATTACCACCGATATCCTAAGCATAGTTCAAGGCTCTTTGGTGTTGGTGTAACTAGAAGCCATATATACTACTTTTGAAAATGTTCTTGTGATAACAAATTCCAACTTTTAATTTCAATTTGTCATAAAAAACTAGTGCTATATCATATTTTATAAAAACAAATGTTCAAATTTCGAGAGAAAAAATCACATTATATTATCCAAAGAGCAGATTTCAGTTTTAAAACTAGCCCAAATCTGCGGAATATCACCACGTGTGGAAATAGTCATGTGGCAATACTGCAGCCCCTCAGGCTTGCTTCTAGTTCCACCGCTGCCACACTCAAGGTCCCCCAGCATGCGGTAAATGGTGTTGGATGGATCAAACTTGGGCTCAAACCTTACAGGCAACTGGAATAATAATAATAATAATAATAATAATCAGTATTTATATAGCGCCTTTTCCAAATGGCTCAAAGCGCTGTGATTTTGCTGCTGGTGAATCATCAGAATCATGTCGCATCAACTAGGGTGCTGCCAATTTCTAGCGCAAACCTATCCGCAGTTAGATTGTAACATCCACCATTTTTCAATGCAGCTCCCCAAATACCTTTGGGTCAAGGAAGTTTTTGATAACCGAAACAACTGATCACAGATTTTGAAAGCAGGAGGAAACCGGAGTACCCGGAGAAAACCTGCGAAGCGTGTCCTGGATCGTGATAAACCAAATGCACATAAAGCCCGCGGTCGTGCACAGAATTGACCCGGGTTTCATTGGTGCAAGGCGAGAGAACTAACCGCTGCGCCAACACGTAATGATGTTCTCTATAACATTGTGCATAATTTAAGATGGGTTGGTTGTGCCAGTTGTACTTTGATCATTACTTGTTACCATGGAAACCATCAAAAATATACATTTTTTGGGCAAAAGTATCTCTTAAGTCACTCTTTTAAATGGCGGTTTGGTGAACAAAAAGTCAAAATCACTCCTTTTTCAACAATATCAAAATTTAACCACTCTAGTATTAGTTTCTAAACACAACAGTTCAATATAGTATTTCAGTATGTACAAAATGCATGAAGTTGTATACAGAGCTAGTAACGGATTAATTGTGTCAGTTGTATTTACCATTATTTGTTGTCATGGTAACCATCCAAATTCGATTTAAAAACAAAATTCGTTGGTTGGATGGTTCCTGTCATGACTAACAGCTCGTGACGCGCAGATACTACACCAAAGTCATCAAAAGTGTAACAATCACGGAGAGGGAGTCTAGTAATCGATCTAAGTTGGTCAATTTATCAGGACCGAGGTCTGCTTTTCTTTCTCTTCCCTTCAATCATGCATTGCATAATAACCTTCTCTAAGTGGTTTTCTCATTCTTATTTAGTTTATTGGATATGCTGATCTTTTATCATAAAATTTCGCAGTTTGTTACATTACGTTCCATTTGCCTTTAAATTCTCAGCCAAGGTTTGACCATGGTTTGACCATGGTTTGACAGCTCAAAAACTACATTGACAGGTCATAAAGCTACATGTAACATCGACCACATGTAGAGTGGTCCAGCTTTATAATTAGCACTCAGCCCCAGGCACGCACTGCCCTACTTGTACACACGGTGTGACTGCTGTGTCACTATAAACAGATCTGGTGTATTAAAATGTTAGTCTGAACATTTGAACTGAAGTATTGTTGCTTAAATAATAATAACTCCTTAATATTTCAAAAATCTTTTTCAACCGTGCCACTATGTGTAAAATTAAAAAGCATAAAATGCAACGTTAAGTTTAAAAATGGAAATGTTGCTGGGGGTTAAAGCATGCTGTGGGAGTGTATATAATCATGGAAGTAAAGATGAATGTATTGTTTTTTCATTTAAACTCAAGTAGGTTTATGGCAGGGTTTATGTCAATTTTGTCCGATAGAAATGACTACATGTATTGGTGGAGTTTCCTAAATGTGATTAACTCTTGATTCACTCCCGTTGCTACATGTACACACAACACGTCCAGTGCGTGATTCCTCCTGCGATTCTCCCTTTACCAGATTGTTTGAAATCCCCTCAACAAACCCCATTGATCCCCGATAACAAAATAAAAAGCTTGTGGATAAAGATTATATAGCACCTTGCCACTGTGAAAGTGTAGGCTATGGGTCGTTGTCCCCTTTATTCAGGTGTATACAACGGCGTAGCGTGGGGCACAATTTGGTGCGATCTGGTGTATACTTTTGACCAATATTTTATTGAAAAGCCACCACTTCATTTCCAATCAATATTTTGGTTTTTATCAATCCTGTCAAAATGCTAAATAGCTATTTTGTTATATGTAAGAAAGAAGTTGTGCATTATACAGATATTTTCTTGATTTAAGTATAGATGGTTGAAATTGTTATGTTGAAAAACAGGTTCCCCAAATGGTTATGTTGAAAAACAGGTTCCCCGTTTATCAAGGCAAATATTTAGCATTCTGAAGATTTATGGTGGTTCGAGACCCATTATATTGTTGAAACCTGTGGAAAACGCAAAAATGTTCAGTTTATAAACTAAAATGGTCTAGAAAACTTTCCTGAAGCCATCTTGTTAAGCTTATATATTGAAACATTGAAACTAATACGCGCGAAGCGCGCACAAAATTGCCTTTTTAACACTAAAAAGGTTTAGTAAGACGTTTTTAACGCCCTCCACATAATATATAAAATTTTTGGTGTGGTCAAGACCCATTATAATGTTGAAACATGTAGAAAAAATGCGAGCGCAAAAAAACCAGCTTTTGAACTAAATTGGGCCAGAAAAACGTTCCTGAGCCTATCTTGTTAAGCTTGAATAATGAAACATTAAAACTAATACGCGCGAAGCGCGCACAAATTTGCATTTTTAACACTTGCTCCAGTATGAATTTGTTAACGTCCCCACATGATATTTAGAATATTTACGATGGTTCGGGACCCATTATATATGTTGAAACCCTTTTGTAAAGATTTGTGCGCGAGGCGAGAAAAAAAAAGGTAAATAAATAACGTTCCGGAAGCCACCTTGAATATTAAATGAAACATTGACACTCATACGCGCGGAGCACGCAATAATTGGATTTTTTAATACTAAAAAGGTCCAGTATAATGTTTTAACGGCCCCACATTAAAATTAGGGGAACGTGAACCAGTAACCCACCCCTACCCCCTTTGCGCCACATATGCCCCTACTCTTCCTCCTCCTTCCCTACCTCCTTCTTTTCCTCCTTCTCATCTTCCTCCTTCTTCTCCTCTTCCTCCTTTATTTACTCTTTCGTCAATGGGGGTCATCCCCTGGATAAGCCACTGGCTCTCTACCCCTTTCCCCCCTTCCCCTTTCTCTCTTTCTCCCTTTCACCTTTTTGTCACAAATTACTTTGTTTAATTAAACAATGGAATTGTATTTATACTTTCCAAATGTTTTTTCTCTGAAATATGGCACTGAAATATAATTGCAAATAATACGGCCTTTTCAAGAAACAGGGCACGGTCTTGCAACTATGATTTCACGCGCCGTGCCATCGTCTGGATCCGGCCTTGAGTACAACCCCCCCCCCCCCCCCCCCCCTCAAAAAAAAGAAATTAAAGACCGTCCTGACGATAAACGATTTTTTCTTTCCACTTTATTCCTTTCTTTCCCCTTCCTAATAACAAACGAGATACTAATAGAATCTTTCAATAATATAATATTCTTTGTATAAACAACAAGCACTTAATTTGATGAAATTTGGGATGGGCAAGCAAATTTGAAAACTACGCTATATCTGGTTACTATGGTAACACTAAATTATCAAATAATTATCCAAGATTTATTGAAGATTCAACGTTATCAAAATAGTGTACAACTTATTAGTTTAGGTTACAGCGGGTTTAATTTAAATTACTCTTTTATTTATCATAATAAAATGCCAATATCAACGAATTGCGAAACGGTTACCGGTGCATCAATACTTGTCCGATAACTTCGAAAATTTGAAAACACTGACAATTTCCTTTATAATACTTGATTCATGGGCAGTTATTGATGTACGCATTTATTCCGTTGGTCGTAATTGAAAGTAGGTCGAGGCCGTATGTCACGAGGTTAAATTCCTAAAGTTTGGCAAAATCGACACATTTCCCCAAAGTTGCGATAAAGCTGACAATTTCTGCCACTTATAAAAATCTTGGCCAGTTCATAAACACTTTTAAGGCAAACCTAGTGACACGTATATACTTTTAACAAATACTATTTAGTACATCCTTAAAATCAACTTTTATGCTAGGTTTTAGTGTATCATTTATCCATAATTCAACATTTTGCCAAAAAATGGTTATAATTGGGAATAGCCAAAACATGTTCAATATTTTCTTTCTCTAAACACAAATGGCACTTGTCATCATAAATAATTTCTACAGACTTCAGAATGGAATTACCTGAAATTCAATGATGATGTAGCAGTTTAAATTGGAAATATTTCACTTTACTTCAATTTGAAAGGAAGAGACAAAATACTTTCCCAATTGATTTTATTTGGTAGAGGGTGTGTCAAAAAGTGTCCCATGTGAAACATGATATTTGTTTTGGCCATGAAAGACATACAAATTGTTCGCGAAATACTAGTAATAATTTTCAACGAGCTTCCGTTATCAAATTATGGCAAATTTACTCGGGCATGTTCAAATTCAGCTTTGGCCACTTTTCAACTGAAGAGAGCTCTTTTATTAGAATCGTCACTAAGAAATTGAACACAATCAATGAAATAAATAACAATCTACCTACTAAATGTTGATAGTTAGTTGAATTTGAACAAAAAACATGTTTTTATCCATATTATCCATGACATACCATAACATATTTGAACTTTAGACGGTATTTTAAACAATACATTCCCATTTCCATTCATATTGGTCCGAAAACGAATATCGGGCATGTCATATGCCAGGTAAATCTGGGTAAATGTACAGAGAGCTCACACAGTAGCCCTATTTTGTTTAGCCCAAACCCTGGCATAGCACAACTGCTCTTTGGCGGCACAAGATTCTTTTTTAGCCCAATGGTGCGCTTTTCTGATGTTTTATTCAACACTGTTAACTAAACTAAATGTATGCCTACTACAGCGCGGTGCGAGCTGATGGAGATATTTTTAATCAACCACACGCGGTGAAATCATCATGGCCCGCTGCATTGTCCAATCTAAAATGTGAACATGAAATATTTTCTTTTTCATATCTTCCGATATATACCACCATATTTGCCCGTTCAATTTGTGGCTATATTATCCCATTTGTTTTGTCTATAAATCAACAAAATCTGCATTTATTAATTTTCACAAGAACCCCACTAGTGTAAAAGCCTACTGAAAGACCAAGTCGCACCTGCAACAACGGCCGAAGTAGATTTACCCCAAAGCGCCATGGTGTCTTAATAACTCAGAGAGTTGGGAGAGAGAATTTGAAATTTATAACCGCAAAATGAAATTCATTTTCATAACATCGGATGTATACTTCCGAACTGTGCTCGTTCGAAAACCAATTTGTGGGTATATTATGTCATTTATTCATTCCTGTCCCTAAAATAACGAAAAATCAACAAAATCTACATTGATTACATTAATTTTACAATTATCCCCACTAGTATGAAGGCCTTGCTACAGAAAACTCTAGTCAAAACCAGCATCCGAACGGCCGGAGTAGGTACCCAAAGCACCGTAGGCACTAACAACTGGTGCAATAACTCAAAGAGTTAGGAGGGGGGGGGGGGTCGAGATTTATAACCACGGATACAGCATCAAAGCCGTGGTCAGGAAAGTTTTAAGATATACAGGTAACGGAACCGTAATGAGATTTATTTTAATCAAACAACAACAAATTTCCCCCTTTATAAAATCATCGAATCCAGCGAGCTGTTTACCAACTTCCTGCTTCGCATTAATCCCGTTCTTTAGCACACACGCACATGGTAACGCTGCGTTATACGCACAACGCATACGCCGGCGACGTTGTGTAGGGCTCGCTAACGTGGAGATCATACGCACTGAAGGTATTATTATTTGAATTAATTAAACCCTGCCCCAAACTATACACCATTGTCTCATATGTATGGGCATATCGGCTGAAAATTAGCCAAAAACCAATCAAATTTTCTGCTGAAATTCTAAATCACACCCACTATATAACGAATTTAATTTAATTCACACAAAAAAGATTGTGTCCTCGCATTGCAAAAATTCTTCTGTCCCGTTGTAGCCTTAAATCTTCCGTAATGCCTGTGATAATGTTAAGGGGCAAAAGCGCTTTTGTGATAATATATATACATGTATCATGATCCTTCAGCTGAAGAGCAGGCGATTAGAAGTTTTCTCTATGTACGTCAGTCTTCAGCAAGAGTGTCAGTCTTCACAGTCGTTCTTGAATCATGCTTTCATTGTCCACTATTACATACGTGTTGTATATATGTAGGTCAAATATAATGTACATTGACGACCAGGTCTCCTTCGGGCGACCAGGTCGTGCAAGCCTAACCTTCGGCAATTGGTATATAGGTGGCATACATTCTAGTAGGCTCTTCAACAAAGTATCGTCCCATCTCGCTACTAAGCAACATCAGCAAGATCATGGAAGCTGTAGTACAGAAACAACTCCAACGCTTTCTTCTAAGCAATAACCTGATTTCCAGCAGACAGTTTGGATTTAGAGCAGGCCACAGCACAGCTGATCTCCTCAACATCCTGTCACAGAAGTGGAACCACTCCCTAGACCAAAGCGATGAAGTTTGTGTCATCGCCCTTGACATTAAAAGAGCTTTCGACAAGGTATGGCATAACGGACTCTGCTCGAAACTGTTGGCTAAAGGTGTTACTGGAAGACTGCTTTCGTGGATAGACAACTATTTATCTGATAGATCCATCAACGTCGTCATGTCAGGTCAGGCATCCAACACTGCTCCAATAAATGCTTCTGTTCCACAAGGATCTATCCTTGGCCCACTGCTGTTCTCTGTTTTTATTGATGACCTTGTAGATGTTTGTGACAACGAGCTATATCTATATGCCGACGACTCAACACTCTTTGCACCCATTAAGTTATCAACCGATCCCAACACAGTAGCTGCTAGTTTCAACAGAGATCTAAGCAACATGAAAGTATGGGCTGACGAATGGAAAGTGACCTTTGAGCCTACCAAATGCAAGACCATGGTAATCTCCAGGAAAAGATCCCCATCTGAACTTGATATCTACTTTGGAGAGTGCAAACTACCATCTACAAAAGAACTGGATATCTTGGGCGTCACCATTGACAGCAAGCTTACCTGGTCAAAGCACATCTCAGGCATTGCAACTAAAGCTGGTCAAAAGCTTGGCGCTCTACGCAAAGTTGCAAATAAACTGGAGGCTAAAGGTAGATCTACTGTCTACAAGTCGCAAGTTCGCAGCATTATGGAGTATGCTTCACTAAGCTGGACGAATGCTTCACCCACCATCCTAAGCCAGCTTGACAATATCCAAAAGAAGGCACTTAGAATCATTGGAGTTAATGAAGCTACTGCTCGTTCACAGCTCAAAATTGACAGCCTGCTTCACAGGCGACAGGTAGCAGCGGCTACGGTCTTGTACAAGATGCATACTACCAACTGCCCACAAGATCTAGCAGGGTTACTTCCCGCACCATATGTCCAACGCCGTGCTACCCGTTCGAGCGTATCAATGCCAGTCCATGCTCTTTCTCTGCCGACAGCCAGAACTCGCTGCTTAGACAGAAGCTTCATTCACACTGCTGTTCCCTTATGGAATAGTCTTCCAGATGATATTGTTGGTAACATTTCAGCAGCTGGAATCCAGGCTTTCAAGTGCCGTGTGCACGGTCATCTTCTCTCAAACTCTTAACTTGTCATAGCCTTCACACTCTTTCATGACACTTCACGCTCTTTTCATTCAAGTCCTTTCAACATCCGACTGATACATATAATAGCATGGTGGTCATGGGTTAAGTGTAGGTTAATGCTTGGTTGGGGAGATGGTGGTCCTGTAAAGCATGTAGCCAGCTGGGCTGGTGATACGGTCATGCCCCAACAGGTGACAACAGGCAGCTCCTGGTAGATTTTCATCCAAATTATGTATAATTGCAGATGATTCTAAAAGCAATATCATGATGAATAGATAACAAAAATCTCCAAATAAGAGTGATTTTAGAGGTATTTTTGCCAAAAAATGTCTATTTTTGATGGTTTCCATGGTAACAAGTAATAACCAAAATACAACTGGCACAACCAATCCATCTAAAATTATGCACCATGTTATAGAGAACATATTGGTGAAATCTGGGGGTATAAATCTCAAAAGTATTTGATTTAGAGCAATTTTACTAAATCTCCTATATTTTTATGGCGGCCATTTTGAAATTCAAGATGGCCGCTGCACCATTGCTAAAAAAATGTGGTTCCGTGGTTTTTTGAAATCAGCGCATCAAAACACCCGTATGTGCCAATGTTCATGCTTCCTGCCAAAAGTGAACATCTTATTCACATCCGATTCACTATAATAGTGTTTTACCAGCAATTGATTGGTGAAAATGGTTGAAAAAGAAGTGATTTTGACATATATTTCGTCAAACCGCCATTTAAAAAGTTTCCATGGATACCACTCAAAATTGAAATGCTAATTTTTCATCCAAATTATGTATAATTGCAGATGATACTAAAAGCAATATCATGATGAATAGATAACAAAAATCTCCAAATAAGAGTGATTTTAGAGGTATTTTTGCCAAAAAATGTCTATTTTTGATGGTTTCCATGGTAACAAGTAATAACCAAAATACAACTGGCACAACCAATCCATCTAAAATTATGCACCATGTTATAGAGAACATATTGGTGAAATCTGGGGGTATAAATCTCAAAAGTATTTGATTTAGAGCAATTTTACTAAATCTCCTATATTTTTATGGCGGCCATTTTGAAATTCAAGATGGCCGCCGCACCATTGCTCAAAAAATGTGGTTCCGTGGTTTTTTGAAATCAGCGCATCAAAACACCCGTATGTGCCAATTTTCATGCTTCCTGCCAAAAGTGAACATCTTGGCCATTTTTTGTTACATATCCGCTCCACTATTACATTAACTATTGTATTCAATTACATGCACACTGCATCGCATATTGTGAAGTTGTTCTCTTTTTTTGATTGATATGGACATTTTAGGGTAAATTCCGTTATCCCTGTGAACAGCGTTATCCATGGTTATCCTGACATACACACGCGAAATAAGCCTGACGAAAACACATGCTCAATACTTGCTAAATAGAGCGATTTCGCTATGTGTAGCGCGGTAGTAAACACTCATATGTGTGGACTATAAGCCATATATTTATACTTACAGCATATTCTAGAAGAAACCGTTTGGTTCACAAAGTGAAATGTGTTATATAGAACACAAAAGAAGAAGCAAACTCACTGTTTTCAATGTTTCGCTGCTGTATCTAGACTTCTCAAAGATTTTCCAAAGAAGAAAGATTGTGCTCTTGCAATATTTACTTCAAATGAGGGTGATAACACTTTACAGGATAACGCCGTTCACGATAACGCCGATCACGTTTGTATTCGTTTTCGTCCCTTTCTGACCTTCTGCAAGCCGTGTAGTTGAATTTCTATTTTTTCCCGATACATTTAGTATAAGAACCAATAGACCTATAACATAATACCTTTCAAAGTTAACAGGATACCTACTTCCCAGAGAAACATCGATAACGGAAATTACAAGCTTAAAACAGTCGTTTTAAATAATGAACGTCAACATTTTTTATAAGCCAAATGATGTGCCAGAGACTTTCGAGGTGCTATAATTTCAATAGCGTGGTCGGTTTGCTACGCGATTGCTCATAAACTATTGCATATTTAGAACATTCAGTTTATAATGATATATCAGGTGTACGGATATCGGAAACTACACACATTTCGTGGAAAGTTCATTTTAATTTAAAAGTGCACATTAAATTTACTGTATGCAGAAATTAATGCCTTTATATATTTTGTTGGTACCTTTGCTTGATTTATTCGTGACAAGACCTTAGAAAAACTTGAATTAAGAGTCAAATCCAACAGTTTAAAATTGCGACATCTGGTCGAGGAAACCGTGTTTTTGTGGTTTTGGGGGCCTTTCAGTGTAAATTTGAACCTGATAATGTCATTTAAAGCATGGCAAACCATGGTGTTCCGAGTAGAACTCATCAAGTTCTAGCATAATATTTTTAAAAAAGTGTGATATATACTTATAGTAAGATTTCCAGGATCAAAGAATGATGAAAAGCCAAGTGGTCCCATTTTTGTGGAATTGCCCTACGTATCCAAAAAAAAGAATTATTTAATCATATAATAATATTTGGGTCCATTTTCCAAATTTCGACATTTGGCGGTCTGGCAAATTAAAAAAATCTGTATGATTTCTATGCGAATATAATATTTTATAATTGTTGTCGTCAAATTGATCTCATAAATTAAAAAGGTGATAAAACAACAAAATGCAACAATGAATGGACATTTTAGAGCCAACTACTGGCATTTTCTCCAATCCAGTGGCAGGTCGCCAGTGTCCAGGGATTGTTGGAATATAAACTGGAGGATTGGGGCTAATTCCCCGAGGGCCAAGGTTGCAACCGGAAAGTACATTAATCAAATCAAACTTTTTACCTTCACACCTGAATACACTCTCCAGGCCACATCAAGCAGCAGCTCTGTCAGTAATTCATTCTTATGGTTGAATCAAATACAAAGCAAACCCTTTAGAACAAACAAAAGGGTTTCAAATATTATCTCCCACACAATAAATCCAAACCTCTTCATAATCATTTCATTTTCATACCATCACTCTCCGCCCGTCCTCCATGGTTCTGGTCAGATCCTAACAAATCATGTTAAAACCAATACAATGTCAATAACCGCCCTATTGATAACCACTAATCTGACACTGCTAAACCCCATCAACCGCGAAACCCGAGAACCGCGAAACCCGAGAACCGCTCTAGTTTTGTTCTTCAGTGCGTCTAACTGTGCTTTTCCTGCGTGCTTATGCGGCGAGTTACGCCGACGCATGGCGTACTCCCCGCACGAGATCGCGCACGCGATTGGATGGGATGTGGGTTATTCGATACTAATAGGGGTAAAAGTTGACAAATGTGGACAATTTAAGGTACAAATTTGATTAAATAAATGTCTAAAGTGTGACTGTTAAAAAATGAGAATAAAGGTATTGTTTAAGTGTTATATTGCGTTTGGTAGTATTATTTTTCTGCGTATAAAATATACTACCTCCCGATAATATAACACGGGTATAGTATAAAACAATATATATTTATTCTCTAATTATAAGATAGGCAAGACGGATATTGCAGTGTAGATACCATAAAATTGGAATTTACTATTTAAATTTATTATGGGAAAGGAGGAGAAACCTTGATAATCTTTATATTATTGACATTTAATTTGACATTTGACTGAACCGATAACTTATCGCAGGTGTCATGACTATATACCTCTCGTATACATGTGAGAGAGCGCAACACAACACACTTAGAGCAATTATCCTTCCCCGCATCCTTCTTGACAATGATGCGGCAACGATCAGGAAACGAGAGAAGATTTATCATTTTGCAAACAAAATTGCTGTAGGAGCAAGAACCAAGACTTCGACAATTGTCTTTGAAAGGTACTACATGTACTTGTAAATAGATGGGCTAAACGAGAACGTGACAGCGACGTTGCGGTGGTGGTGGTGGTAATTCAGGCAATAAAATTATAATTGTAATTAACGACTAGATCTAAATGTTATACATTGTGATTATTCGCACAGTTATCTAGCTCTAACTTTTATTTATTTATGAAATAATAATATCTAAAAAACTCAATAATAATCAAATACGATATCTCTTTAGCGTCGGTATTTTCACTACACACTCTTACCTGTAAACTAGCTCATGATCCGTGAGATGTATCGATCCTGTCAGGTGAGTCTGTGTATAAGTCAACGCGTTTATGATGCACAAAACTATATCAATAATAAACAATATTGAGTTTGAACTTAAATATTTGATATTGAACCTTACCTTCACAATGCTGGTTGTATGTCGTAATGCTAAATTCAACCTATATACACATATTGATATAAACCGAGGCATACAATATCCGAGAACTCGAGCTAGCAACTCAACCTAGAGATGTCACGAGGGTCAGGCAAACAAAGTCTTAGTAATATAGTATTGGATACATTCCGCTGTGCGGTGGAAATTGCCCTTCCGTCCGCTTCATATACGAACAAAACAGTTTCCTTTATTACCTTAGTTGGTCTTGTAATAGATCAGAAATGGGAGAACCCGACAATTACGATAACAGAACTGATCGAATTCGTTAGGGTTCATTTTAGGGGATATATTCATGAGCGTATATTAAATAAATTGTAATTTATATATGAACAGCGTATAGTACAACAGGTGAATAAGCGTTATTTCGTATTTTCACGCTTATCTCTATTTTGGTAGACCCGGGGGTGGGGGGGGGGGCTACTTAGTGGATATGAGGTTACGGGGATGTGCCGCCAATTAGGGTCCCATTTTCACCCGCTTGTAAATGGATGACCCTCTTTTCAAAGCCATTTTTGGTCAATTTATGGGTCTTAAATCCTTAGTTTTGCTATTTTTTACCAAAATTCTAGCAAATTCAGTCAAATATGTACAGTTATTATTATATCAGGAGTCGCAAAGCCATGACAGGAATAACAACTTTATTTGCCACAATACCTGAAAAGAGCACACTGCGGACTGCGGAGGAGCGGATTCTGATGGATTCCAGACCATTAAACAAAATTAAAATATTAGCTTATAGTCATGAATATGACAATCTGTTGACGGACTCTGCTACGACCAGGGGCGTCATATACGGGGGTGGGGGGCATAGGTCACGCCCCCACCCACTTTTCAAAGTGGGGGGGAGGGGGGCATAATAGCAGCTGTTCCCCCACTTTTTTAATAATGAGGCTGAAAAGTGTCTAATTATGAGATGATGAGGATTGATGATGAGTGAAGATACATCGAAAAATAACGCGCATCTGCTCAACGCTCACTTATTCACTTCGTTAAACACGGGAATCCATCTGTGATAATTACTACCTGGACCAAACTTTGTATCGTCGGGGGCTGGCTAATTAATTTTCTTCACTTTTTCGCTCGATCCCATTTAGATTATTGTTTCCTCTTTCAAATAAGCCTAAATTTAACATCATTTGATGTACGCATATAGGTGGCAATGTTGTTTCAAATTACACATTTTTCATGAAATCGTTGCCGTTTTAATGACGCGCAAGCCATTTCCAGCGGGGTTACGGCATTAAATTAATCGGTTAAATTCGCTGGTTTGTCATTTAAAAAAATTCGCACGGCTAAGAAATCTACGGGAACTAATCTTTCTTATGATATAAGACTCGAGCTGATTGGTTGAGAGGAAGTAGTTGGCAAATTTGATTCAATCATGTGTATTCTATCTTTTTCAGACCAATGCTGGAAGTGTGCGAGGTCAAAAATCGATCGATCGATACAAATGTCAATAGGTAGTTCAATAGTAACCAAGTCTCTGTGTATTGATGTTCATGCATGCATAGAGATGTACATAAAAGGTCACATAGAGTATAGTAAGAGCTTGGGGATTTCTTGATTGTTTTATGCTCGTATCAGGCAATAATTTATCAATATTAGTGAATTAGGATTATGATAATGGAACTTGCTAGATTTCGATGATGCCCGGCCTTTGTGTTTAAACATTTCAGTAAAAAGCCGCCTTTTGTTTTTTCTGTGTAGGTAGTCATAACGACACAATCTAAAATGAGAAAATTGGTTTATTCCAATATTCCGTGATATCATTTGTTCTATCACCATGATCACCTTTATTTTCGCTAATCCAAAGTAAATGCATCGATTTCTTCAATTTTCTTTTTAAGAATTTAAAATAGCAACCCACTCATCGTGATGAAACGTTGCTACGCAGTTTTCGAGCTGTTTCAATGACGATGATGACACTCAATAATTCCGCACAAATCTGAAGTAATTTCTCCATGATTACTATAACTGTATGGTCTCATCTTTGAATTTCCTGCCTGTTGATACGAACCGGATATAGGTTACGTGGGTTACGTGCATTGTGTTTCTAAACATGTACTAAAGGTGCTGAACCATTTATGTCCATGGCATCCTATTCTACACGATGGCGCATCATGTAAACAATCATTACAAAATGTGAATCAAAGTAAAGATAGGTGTCCCGATGCTAGTGTTCACTAGATACTAATGTATATGAGCTAGGCACATTATGAAGTCCAGTTTAGTCATATTCCAAACAATACACTCTTCATGTTTGAGGTACACTACTTTTTGCTGTAGCATCTAAACAAACATCTCCAAAGCCTAACATTGTACAGGGGTGGTGAGATAACTATGCTATACCCAGTGACGTAGCTAGGTTTTTCATGGGGGGGAGGGGGAGAAATGAAAGTGAACCGACAAGATTGTTTATATTAAAGTACTGCGAGAGTAGCGCGCGAAATCTTTTGATTTTACACTTATATTTGCTATGATTGAGGTACATTTTGATTTTGGCTTTAACAAGCTTGTACCAACAAATATTGCATTTTGGGGAAGTGCGCGAAAAATGTCGCATGGTCGAAATCAGAATGTACCGACGGCATGCGTTGTGTACTGACGGGGTAATTTTAGGGGGGGTATCCCCCTGCCCCCCCCCCCCCCCCCCCCCCTTTCCCCTGGCTACGCCACTTTTAATACCAACATCTCCGATTTCGATGGGGAACAGTTTATTTGATAGGGTCACACACACACCTTTTGTGAAAATAATAGAAACAATAATCACATTCATTTCGCAAATTACTTGATCGCCGAAAAGATGGTCATGTGCCAAAGGCATCACAACGCCGACGAAGAGGCCGAGATGCTTTATAATATATACGACTCTGAAAATGTAATATATATAACATTTATACCGATATCACAGTGTTCAATATCAATCTACATGGTGCTAGGTTAAAAATTTAAAAAAATTATCAAAATTTCTGCAGGGCCTTACGGGAAATGACAGTTATCAGTAAACGGAAGATATTAAAGAACAAGCACCGGAACAACGATAAGGCTATTCTGTGGGTGTTTACGGAATAACTTAAGTAGCACACATGGTATACAGGGTAGATAAAGTTTATAACGGTACATTTGGCATATACTAGTATAGTAATCATCACCGTATCGACACATTTCCTTATATAGTATGATCAATGATGACGCATTTGCTCGTGAGACTGATTTATTGATTAGAGAAATTATCAACCGTTAATTAGTATACGAAATGATTTACTGCTCATATGCTTTATCAAAAAAAGAAATTTAAAAAAAGATCTGAAGAAAGGTCTAGGTACTAGTATCTCTTATTTCTGAGTCCCAACAATGGATGACGATGAAGTCACGTGGTCCCGTGCATCGCAGGAGCGATACCCGCGCACGATAAAAGGTTAGTACGGACGGTTAGTACGGACTCTTTCGTAAAGAGTAGGGGATCATCCCGGTCTGTTTCTGTTCACACATCTAGCGGACCCCAATTGAAATAAGCTAATAAGAGGCTTATTGGGTTATCCAGGGTCGTAGGACCCAGATGATTTCAAATAAAATAAAATCAAAGGGGCCGCTCAGCTCACACGGATACTTGTAATGATCCTTTTGGATTTATTGGCAGCGTTTGACACCGTCGACCATTCAATACTGCTAAATAGACTCAGTGTCCGTTATGGTGTCAATGGCACTGCATACAAATGGTTTGAATCGTACCTTACGGACCGCAAACAGTCGGTTGTCACGCTTTGCCTAGTGTATCTTATGCGGATGATACACAGATGTATGTGCTGATTTAACCATCTGATCGCTCCGATGCCATTGATCGACTTTCTAAGTGTATCGAGGATATTCGCACCTGGATGACGGAGAACAAGCTCCTCCTAAATGACTCTAAAACTGAGTTGCTTCATGTTCGGTCTAAGTTCGCCAAAAACATTCCTGATGTTGACATAATCATTGGTAATAGTACCATCGCCTCGTCTGAGAAAGTCCGCAATCTTGGTGTTATACTGAACAAGGGTCTTACAAGAGGTTTCTCGATGTCAGCACCAAAACTCTGGAATCAGCTCCCTCTTGCCATCCGCAGTTCGACTACGACAACTCAATTCAAGTCTCGTCTCAAGACTCATCTTTTTAAAGACTCGTATAATGTTTGATTATAACGTGTTGCCTTCCCACTCTGTAAATATTTGTGCGTGGTATTTTACCGGACTTGCCATTTTTTCCCTTGTGTATGTTTTATCTTTATCATGTGTAAATTATGCAAGTGTTTCTTGTTTTTAAATGATTTGTTGCTATGTAATGTCAAATATCTTGTTGGTTTTTTATATTGTACAGCGCTTTAAGGCCTCTGCTATTAGGCGCTCTATAAATCCCAGTTATTATTATTATTATTAATACAGAGAAGTCCGGAATGCGAGTGTAGCGGCGAGCTTCAGCGCTCAGCTTATTGGTTTTATGATGTCATCAAGGCGGTTCTGCCGGTACCCAGGCGTTCCGGCCGGTGAGGACCCGGTGAGGAGGTGGTATGAGCCCGGTATTTTAAAACACACCTCCTCGTCAAAGAACCAGTAACGCACACAAGCACTACACCAAACACTACCAAGCACACGACCACTAAAGTACACTCTAAAAACTGTGTTTAGCGAGTAAACACTTTTCTAAACACATTCTTGCCATCACTTTGTAAACATGTTTAGAGGCTAAACGTGGCTAAACGTCATGTGTCAAATCACTAAACATTGGTGTTCAATTTCTAAACACTAACAGTCAATACGCTAAACATACCTTTTCTAAACACATCTTTGCCATCACTTTCTAAACACACTTTTTAGAGTGTAAATGGATGTCAAGAAACTCGGAATACAAGTAATTGTGTAGACACCGCTATAACCAGCACGCACGCAGACAATGTGAGTCAAGAAGCCCAGAAGGGAAGTTACCCCTGCGCAGACAAAACATCACAGCACCCACACACTGGAAGTCATCACGAAGTTGTAAGGGAAAGACACCCAATTGCTGTAGAACTGTAGAACTATTTGATGTCCTAACCAAGTACGGTGCTCAAAAATCTCATGAAATACCATGGCATTGTAAAATCTATCGAAAATTCGCAAAAGCCATGATAGATGAAATGGTTGACATGAAGAGAAGTCCAAGATGGAAGTCCAAGAAATCAAAAGTCAATTGCGAGAAATCAGAGACAGGGACCTAAATGTAAAACATGACGAGAAAGAGCTACTAGATGCAGTGAGAGACGTTCTATAACAAGAAAAGAGAAGACTAAATGTAGTTGTTAGCAGTCTACCAGAAGTGGGCAACGCTCACAACGTACCATCCCGAAAGCGGTGAAAGACCTCTTCCAAAGAAAGCTGCAAATAAACTCAAGTGAAATAGAAAGAGCTGACATAATCCCCACAGAAAGATTAAACTAAGTGAAAGTACAAGAAGCTTGGCGAACAGTGCTTAAAAATGCCAACAAACTGCATAACCAGATCTAACCTACGCACAGTGACAACAAGAAGCAGAATTACGTGGAGAACTTAGAAACCGCCGAGCTAGACAATGGTGAAAAAAACTTAAAGATAGCGAGGGGGAAGATAGTTTCTGCCACACCGTAAAAACACACCTCCTCGTCAAAGAACCAGTAACGCACATAAGCACTACACCAAGCACCACCAAGCACACGACCACTAAAGTAAATCGATGTCAAGAAACTCAGAATACAAGTAATCACTGTGTAGACACCGCTAAACAGCACGCACGCAGACAATGTGAGTCAAGAAGCCCAGAAGCGAAGTTACCTCTGCGCAGACAAAACATCACAGCACCCACACACTGGAAGTCATCAAAAAGTTGTAAGGCTAAGACACCCAATTGCAAATGAGACTTCCAAGAGAAAAATAAATCGCACCACAAGTGACGGAAAAGAAAACTTTGATAAAGAAAAATCAACAAAGAGAAATGACGTAAATGTATTCAAACACCCAAGGAGACAAGTCTAATTTGTATGTTTACAAATGCAAGGAGCATACACAATACAATACAATACAGAAAGCATTAATTGCGCCATTTCCAAAAGGCTCAGAGCGCTTACAAGATAAAACCTTAAAATTACAACTTAAACTACAAAATGTGAGTGTAACTTGAGCATAGTACGTACAATATATTATAGCAATTACAATAATCAAACAGTTGGATGAATTTGAATGCAGGATTACAAATGAAAATCCGGACATCATAGGAATCGTGGAAACATGGCTAGATGATGATATCAAAGATGCAGAAATCCAATTACCTGGATATAAAATATTCAGAACCGACAGAGAGAGAACAACAGTTAGATGTTAGATGTGGAGGAGCTGCACTTTATATCAAAGCAAGTCTTGACGTAGTTCAAAGAGAAGACTTTGAATTCCGAGAATCTGTATGGTGTGAATTATGTAACATTGAAACTAACAAAACTCAACCAACGAGTACGAGAAACAATGCCAATTATGACCAAAACCAATACCGTATGTGACGTGTTCTACCAAACCGAGACGGAATTGGGCAGAGCTCCAAACTGATAAATAGCCCAAAACATAATTGGGGGTGGTTTTTTTTGGAATTTGAGTTTCTGGTAAATAATTAATCTTCACTCGGAGTGTTTATAACAATATTGTGAAAGATTCAGATTAAAAAATTATCTTAAATGTATGTTTCAGTGATTTAAAAAAGCCTAGTTCTAGTAAAAAGCCTAGTTCTAGTAACTTTAAAGGGCGATATCTCAGTTTGGAGTTTTCATAAAGACTCAAGAAATTACAACAGAGATGACTACCCTGCTATGAAGAGTCTGAAACACACAAAATGGAAAGAAAATCTTTCGACCTGTGACACACACCAAGCGTGGGATCTACTGCATAACAAATTGAACTCCCTAGTTGAAGAATATATATACCAATGAAAAAGAAAACGACCCAGTCCAAACAGAAGTGGATGACTAGAGCAACCATGAAATCAATACGCAGAAAGAAGAAAGCATGGAAAATGTGCAAAACATCCGGTCGTGAAGAGAATCTCCAGCGTTATAGATCATGTGAGAAAGCTGCCAAAAAGAAGATCCGGGCCGCTAAATTTAACTTTGAGAAAAAGTTAGCAGATGACATCAAGCAAAACACAAAGGGGTTCTATGCCTATATAAGATCGAAGAGGAAAGTAAAAGACACCGTAGGACCACTGAAAAACGAGGCTGGCGAAATCATCCCTCCAGGGAAAGACACAGCAGAGGAACTAAAATAATTCTTCACCTCAGTGTTTACTGAGGAGATAGGAGAATCACCCCCAGCCAAGACAATGTTCAACTATAACGATGACCTGAAACTGACCAACATCATTGTCACTACAGAAGAGGTCGAAAAACATCTCCAAGAGCTCAACCCTTCAAAAGCTGCAGGTCCAGATGATATGACGCCTAAGTTATTGAAAGAACTAGCTAAAGAACTTGCTGAACCACTAGCACTGATCTTCAACAAGTCACTCCAAGAAGGCCAGGTACCAAACATCTGGAGAACAGCAAATGTCACACCAATCTTCAATGTGCAAGGATCGGTACTAGGACCCCTATCATGCCTATGTTTCCTAGTCTTCATAAACGACTTGGAAGATGATATCGACTCAAAGATAAGCAAATTCGCTATCAAGACCGGTACCAACAGATGAAGACATACAAATACTAAGATGACCTCAACAAACTGACCGACTGGTCCAAAAAATGGAAAATGACTTTCAACGTCACTTCACTAAATGCAGTCATGCACATAGGCCACAACAACCCTCGCCATGTTTACCAGATGGACAGCAAAGCATTGAACAGCACTAAAGAGGAAAAAGATCTTGGAGTAGGGATACAAGATGTCCTGAAAGTTTCCAAACAATGTGCAGAAGCAACAAAAAAGGCAAACCAAACCCTAGGGATGATCAAGCGTACATTCAAATACAAAAGCCGGGATATTGTCATGCTATTCTACAAATCTCTCATTAGACCCCATGTAGACTACTGACATACGGTATTCAAGTATGGAGACCACATCTATCCAAGGACATAAAACTGCTAGAGGGGGTTCAACGAAGGACATCAAAGATTATTCCAGAACTGAAACACATGCCATATGATGAAAGACTGAAGAAACTAAACCTCATGACCCTTGTAAAACTTTCTTTCGAAATTCTGTTGTTTTTAAACTGACCTTGTGTGATAAATTGATAATTTCCTTATCCGTACCTGTATCCGTATAAGATCAAATTTTGTTGAAGGTTTCCCCGGAAATTCCGTGATGGACGAACTAATTGATAATGAAGGGGCATTGAAATGATAACTTGTCCCTTGTTCAAGATCACCTACATTCCCATACAATTCGCACTGGCTTACTACGTTTCCGTACGTCCCTTGTATCCGCATGCCGCCGGTGATTTATACCAACCCTTTGTTGTTGTTATATAATTTTCTATTTATAAACTCTCAGGAAATACTTTTATTTAAAAAGTGACCCCGAGAATTGAATTGTTTTTAAATCTAGTGATTGACCAGTTGTTTTGTATTACCCATGTTAACCTCAGGTTTTTTCCACACGCCCTTGGCAAACACACCTAAAATGTGTATCTAAAAATAATACTCAGAGTTTATACACCAACTGACCTTGATATGGTAAAAGGTCACATGTGTTTCAATGTGTTTCAAAACCATGTGCTCCCCAGCTCCTCGGAAATGTTGCTGCAAGAGCATGAAAAGCACGGAAAACGTTAATTTGCGACCGGCAGCAACATTTCCGGACACATTATTGGTTTCCATTCCGTAACATTATAAACAGAACCATTAGGCGCGTGCAGGATGGTGTTGACCCGGGAGCAGTAGCGTAGCCAGGGGGCAAGGGCGGGCTGCCCGCCTGAAAAATAATTTGACCGGGAAATCGGGAAGGCAGTGGAAAATCGGGAAGATAAAGGAAGGGAAAGAAAGGGAGAAAAGGAAGGAAAGGAAAGGGAAAAAGGGAAGGAAAGGGAAAAGGAAAAGAAAAAGGCAGTAGCGTGCGCAAAAGGGGAACTTTTGCTGGTCAATTTTTTTTGCAGCAGTCGACTAAATAAAGAAAAATGTTATAGAGAAAACTGATGAAAACCCGGAGGATTGGCCAAAACTGTGCTGTTTTTTGTACTGCGCGACTTTTTGACTGTGCGATTTTTTTTTGACCATGCACATTTTTTTGACCTCACCCCCCAACAGAAAAAACAATCTTGAAACCATCCTATCCTGTTCAGCTTGAATAATGAAACATTAACACTAATTCGCGCGCATCATGAAACCATTAAAACCATTAAAGGGACATTAAGTGGTGTTGAAAATTTTAAATGTTTAAAATTTTACTTCAGAATTCAAGATGAACATTAAAAATTGCCATTATTGTTGTTTCTACTAACAAAAACACAGCAAAACTTGATTAAAACAATATCATCGCTATTTATTGAAAAACGCCCTCTATGCAAATATGGTTCGCATTATGTATCACACGTACTGCAGGGGGATACTACCGGACGTAAAATGCTCGTCGCGGCTGTACGAGTATTTTTGAATCGACGTTTTCTTGTACAAAGAGGGCTGATTTTTCTTAATCCTTATAGGTGTAAGTTCATACATGTAATACAATTATAAAAATATACTAATCCCAGTTTTTATCATAATTGAGGGCGCAGCCTCCAACACATCTCTTAGTGCCCCTTTAAGATAAACTTTTCTGATTGATATTTGAAATTGTCTATCACACGGACAAAACTAATTAAATTGCAGCAAGTTTTTAAATTAATAAACATTCACAGTGCACCGATAAACATGTTGCAAAATGCATATTATTGTCCTCGTACCCCATGGTGCAATGGGAAATTAGTCCCGATAACTATCTGCCTGATATACTTTGTGGATATGTAACAAAATATCGAAAGATGTCGATTTTAAGGGGCAAACCCTGTCAGTAAAACAGTGGTGTAATCCGCCATCACTCTGCTGTATTGACTTTCATCGACTGTCAAAAATGTCAAACAAAGAAATCGCGAGGTTTATCGCAAGAAGTTTAAACAATTACCAAATTATTAACTTAGTAGTTATTATTGATAAATAATCATTTCCAAGTTACTGTTGCAAGTTATTTAAACTCATTTTATTTGATATCACTTAAGTTAAAAATCAATTCCACAGCACAGAGTTGGATCAAAGTGTAACGACACTCAGTGTTGTTAGGAAAAAAACAATACCAAAACCAGTCTATTTTGTTTCTCAATATACTTTAATACTTTTCTTCCAGTACATTATTTTTAAATTTTGATACATGTTAGTAATTGCAGCACATGTTAAAATATGCTTTGTATTATCACCGTGTTAGTGTATACATAAGATCACCTTATTAGAATGATACTGGGCTTTGAACATGGAGTACCCCAAAGAAGATTTATTGCCCAATCCAGCATGCTTAGCATCACTCAGTGCCAATGGGGGCTTTACCCCAATACAAACAGTGCTAAACATATGTGTTAAAGTTATTAACAGCTGCAAGTCGTCTGGATACATGGTACAGATAGGATAGGCATTTATAACAGAAGTTGAATTCCAATTAAAAACGTGCATATGTGTTATTAAAAATATAAAGGGTGTTTAATCTCTAAGTAAAACATGAGTGGACTACATTGAAGTCACATCAGTTGTGGTACTACTTGCAGCAGGATTTCCTATTTATAAATAAAGATCCATGTTTTAACAACATTATATCCCTTCATTGCAATGTAATGTCAATAGACACTGATGAAAGTTAAGCATGCTGGAATGTACAAGAGATCTTCTTAGCGAGTACCCAGTATATAACAGGATAACCTAAAATAGCTTAATGAGGTCCATTTCCATTCCTCTAGGGAGTGATATCATATGAGTATGCACAACTGTCTATGAATGCCGATGTGTGTTTAATAATGAGAGTAAACATGTACAATTTATTACTATGATAATGATTCTTCAATGATGCAGTGTACACGGACGGACGGACAGGATTACTTACAATATGTGCTAGGAGATAATTCATGATTCAAGCACCACAATAACGACTCGTCAAGTGTCCTTAATGCTGGCAGTTACATTCCCAATGACAGTTAGTTCTCTTATTTAATACTAGGGTATTTTTACAATGTGATTTATCTCCAACGTTTATGACTGTCATATACTCCTTCTAATAAAACCTGAATAAGTGTGATACATGCTACAGCATTCATGATGCTAGACCAGATTTACTGTACGAATGTTGACACCTCAGAATGGATACGGGAATATCGTTATATTAAAGAAATACCAGGCTTAAAGAGGCATTGAGAGATGTAGCGATATACTAAATGAGCAAATAACGTAAAGATAATCATCAACATAGCCCAAATCCAAAATGTCATACAATTCCGACATCGCCTTCATACCAAATAAGCAAATAACGGCACTTTCGGGTTGAGATTTGCCTCGAAAGTCTGCACGTAAAACGATAGCATAACTTCTGAATTCAGCACCTAGTTTCGATATGATGATATCGAAACCAAGAAAGTCATTAAATTTTATATGATGATTGGCGAATGTTGGTAAACTGTTTCAGATGGTAGTTAGTATATGCCCAAGTATTACTTTGATGCAAAAAAACTGATTTCCAGGATAATTGAGGGCGCACTCCCATACGTATTTCTCAATGCCCCTTTAACCCAGCCATATATATATGGCGGGTTTTTGTCTCTTTAAGTCTGGTCCAGGACCATAAAAGAGTGCCAGAATCTCATTCACCGAGCAATTGGTATCACATCACATTACGATTTTAAGTCCAAAACAAAACACACACAGTGAAATAGGAAGACTGTTGGCCAAGATACAGTTAGCATGGTTAGAACAGACAACATTGTTTTCAATATAATGTATAGGGAAACTTGATTGTAACATAGAATAAAGGGTCTGCATTCTGATTTCAATGGCGAGTTGTTTGTTTAAAACATGACTCACAGGAGTAATAACTTCATTTTTTTTAAATATAGAGGCTATCCATGCCCAACAGACTACAAAGGGGAATCGCACCCGACCTATTCTACATTCAATTGAATCAGTGCATGACGTCCAATTCATTGCATCAACTATATTACTAAATTGGCATACATATCGCAAAACAGGTATTTCTTCTCTCTGAAAATCTTAAACACCGTTATTATTCCCGACAAAACATGGATAAAAGAACCTCTATTTCATCAAAAAATGTGATATAATTATCCATTTTGCTGATTTCAGATATTGCCAAATAGAAGTGTGGCAAATATTTTATAATATAATTGCACTATTCTTTGGGTTAAGTTAATGATGAAATTCTGCAATATGTAGTGTCAATTGAAAAACATAAAATATCAATCAAATAAAATTGCTTATCCACAAAAATAGTGTATTTGGTAAAATATCAAAGTGTTTAGACACTAAGCATGATCGTTATTAATCTCTGAATTTGATAAGGATCTTGTTAGGATCGAAAGCTAAGGTCCCTAATAAGGCCAACAACAAAAAAAGAGTTGTGTTGCCCTCAGCGACCGACCCTAAAATCGTAAAAACTAGGGTCGCATTTTTTTTTAGATTTAAATTTGATTAAAAGTGTCTAAATGTTACTATTTCTTGCTGGAAATGAATAAATAAGCCTAAATAAATGTTTTTTAGACTATTGTCACACTAGAAACATTAGTTAAATTGACATATGGGCATATACCAATTTTGTCTTGACATAAACCATATATTTTTCAACCAAAAAAAAAAAAAAAAATTGAAAAAAAAAATTGAAAAAGAATTTTGAAAAAAAGAAAAAAAAGAAAAAAAAGAAGAGGATTTCCGACCGACCGACCCGAATTTAAAATTTTTGCCACTTGAGGGCAACACAACATTTTTTTTTTTGGCCTAATTTGCCTGCTTTACCAGTAATGGCGGATAATAAACTTTAAGAGGAAATAGCAAGTACATAAATTACACCTATACATAACGATAATAAAAGTTACACAGTGCAAAGATTAAACAAATGACACAGCAACGTTTAAGATAAAAATTCTCTCACAAGTAAGGTGCTATTAAGAAAAATGTCCAAAGGTGAAGCAAATCACAAATATATATTACAAAAATAATAAATCCTAAAAGTTTAAGAGGTTCAGAACAAGGGCATAACAAACTCAATTATGGTGAACCAAACAAACCAATCGGACCAAACATAGGTGCTTTATAAAATACCATGGATCCTAAACTAACTAAACATTACTAAAGACATGGTTAGTTCAATATTTAATCAGACTAATCTGTGTGTTTTCAGAAGAGTCGAGCCAATTTCTCAATTTTAGAATGCGATGCTCAAATAAATAATTTGATATGTTTTGAAATTTCTGAAAGCTGTGACTGGTAAGTCTGATACTTGCCACACAAAATAATCCAACCTATACCCCCTCCAACCAGCACACTCGTATTGTCAGGAACACCCTACTTTCCACCTCCCAAATGTCTTTGTTGTGGATATCTTTAATTATATCTTTTTGCAGTATTGGAAATATGCACATGACTGTCAACTAGGGGTAGACAATTGTGTGTATCACAGCTCTATTCATAATAATTGTGTGTACTGATCATAAAAGTAGTATTGCTTTATTCTATATTTAAACAGGATTAAAATCATGGTCCTGGCCAATTCACCCCTCGCTAGTCTAGTGGTTGAGATACATGCTTTGCGATGCAGAGGTTCCTGGTTCGATTCCCACTAGGACCACTTTTTCAACTGATTTATTTCCTTTTGTAGATGTTAGGATTATAAATATATTCTAAATCCACAGAGTGTGCAGTTCCTACCTAGACAACCCCGGTTGGACAGTCATGTGGGTATTTCCATTGCTGCATATATTTTTATATATTATATAAGAAGTTATAGAATGCTGTACAATTAATATACACATGGTCAGAAATCAATAAATTACAAGAACTGAAAGATATATCTTGTTCAAAAAGAAATAGATGATAAACAATTACATAGAAGTATATTTGAAACCTCTATAGGGTGAGTAAAAAAAAACCTGTCCCCAAAGTTGAGTACAGTTTTTTTACTTACCCTGTACACTGTAATAAAAACTGATGCATCACAGAAAATAAACCAAATAAGGTGATAATTGAGCAATTAATCACAATTACCCCCATTGACCTTCCCATGTATTTAAAAACACATTTGAATGATATTTATGGTAGATCAGTGTCCACAGCAAATGGTTTGTGTTTGGCAAACTAAGTTCATTTAAGTCCATCTGTTTACATTTGGATTTCTGTTTCTTATTTGAATATTCAACAATAAAAGCATCTGTTAGAGCGTCTTGATACCCTGTCTCTAATTCCTTTGATGAGATGAATGACTATTAACTGGCTGGTTTCCAATTCCCAAAATGGTTTTCGACCTGCTACAAAGAATGGCAGGGTCTCAGAAGTTTATTTATTGCTTTTTTTCTAAACAATGTATAATTTACACTTTCTAAAATCCCTTTTTATGATGGCAATATGTTTCCTGCCTAAGTTATTTTAAATAATAAATTCAAAGGCAACACTTTGATGAAGTCAGAACAATGTGCAAATGTGACCAGTCGCGTCGAAAAGGACATGTTGTCGGCAAACGCAAGTTTTGAGATAGAGGCCAATGTATTTTGTGAAATATAAAGAAAATAATAGAAAAACATATGCTTCTTCAAATCATATCTTGTGATTACAAAGTCTGATTACCTTCAACATGGTATCATTTCAAAGCTTAAAATGTGCTCTTTCAAGTCATACCAATAACTCAGATTTGACTCTAGCCTCCAACATGTCCATTTTGATGTGACGGGTCACAAATGCAACACATAGGCGGTTCATGGGCAACATCAGGACAAACAGGTTCTGACCACGCTGTAGTCAAAGCTTTGTACTTCAACAAGTTGACACAGATTGGTCTCATAATTTCACCAGTTAAGGTCAGATATATTTATTGTTATATCCCTTAAAGGTAGATGACCCGATCACATTTTCATAACACAGATTTTTCTCAAACATATGGAGATTTTCATATCATATGAAAGATCATATTTTTCTGATTAACATACTGAAATTTGACGGTCCAAATCAGTATGATTACGAAGAAATCTGTGAAATAACATCGAATTACCGCGAAAAGTGGTTAACCACCAATATAGTTTGTGTACAACTCAATGGGCACATTTCACGGCATCTTGTTCTTGTGCGTCTAAAATAAGAACCGTTAGAGTTATGCAACTCAAACTTTGGAATACGACTTTTTTGAGGATGATCTTTCATGTCGAATAGAAAACCTCAAGTTGAAAATCGGAGCATCTACCTTTAATATGAAGCAGCTCTATTTCCTACTTTTTCCACTTATAAGCCTCTCCAGTTGTTGGACCCATTATTTGGGATACGCTGTACTACACTTTCATTGAAATCAACAAGATGAACAAAAACCAAAATGCAGATTAAGTGTTTAAATGGTGAAACTAAAATGCCGATATATTCTTCTTCCTTCTAACAGAAGACTGATAGGATTACATACTAAATATCTTCTACACATGATACATGATTACTGGATATTAAAATCTTAATCTTATTTCGACCAGATACACACATCAGAAATACACTGAAGTAAAAAGCAATCAAACTGCATACAAGTTTAAAGTTTACAGCATGGACGTCTGGTGAATGACTAAATCATCAAGAACAGTTTGCTGTGATGCTATGCAGGGTGAATCTTTATTTGTAAATCCCATTGGAATGGTGAAAAAGGGGGTCAGCTTACACGACTTGTTACATTTTACTTTATTTTTTAGTCGATTACTTTCATTTCTTCTGAAGATGAACTAAATTGAATACACTTATAAAAACAAAAACAATTTTTATGGTTCAATGCACACATCAAGGTCAAAAAGCTGTTTCAATCCATGAACAATTTTCTTTTTGATTCACCCTGTATAAACATAATTAAAAATGTGATTAGCGGTGGCACATTTGTATGAACTCAAAACCATAGCAAAACACCTGCCCTTTTTATTAAAACATGTTGATATTCAATATGAAAATAATGTAGTATTTGGTAATAGTTAATCTGCAAAGTGCTATAGATGATGATATGTAACACCATAAAAGCAATCAAAAGACTTCCAGTAACTTCTTCAAGATTTTAAATTAAAATGATGCACCACACAGAACAGTACTTCATTTATAGGTCAATAAATGCGTGTGTGTTATTTGGAGTAATTAGACAAACCAATAATGCACACGTGCAGATGTTGATGTGTGAATAATAGCATGACCCTGCAGGGGGAATGCTATTGTGAGCATATCAACATTTGCGCAAGTGCATTGATTTGTCTAATTTTTTGAGAAACAGAACATATGTATGTATTGACCTAATTGGGCATATTTGTGATCTATGTAATAACGAATAAAACATGTTAACAAGTTTGCTAACACCCACAGTGAAAATCAGCGAACCAATGATGCCTGAACAATGAATCAAAACAAAGCGCATGGTGCGCGCATTTAACGGCGCACACACGGAGTGCACCGCACACGCGGAGTGCATTAGGCACTTTCAATGCACTTCGCATACTTTAGTTTCTTGCTTTCTGATTGGTTCGCCACTACTAAGAGTGTATAAATATCTATTAATATAATATAGTGACGTCCAACCTTATTCCCCTAATTGACGTACCATTTACCCACCATTGTTGATTGTTTTGGTACATTTGAACCATGATAATTTGGTATACAGGGTGAGTCATAAAGACCGGGCACTTTTTTGGCGAAAGCGCCGCAGAAATATTAGGCCTGCATATTCAAAACCAAATATAATGTTACAAAGAACACATATTTGACTTTTATTCAAACAAATATTTTTTGAATTCGAACATTGCGTCATAAAGTTGCAACCATTTGAGTAGAACCCGGTATTTTAAAGCCAATCCACGCAATTATACCCATAGTATTGTTGGTTACCTGAATCAGAGATGCTGATAAATGAAACTAGTGAAAAAGGCAAACGAATGTTGGATACGATATCTTAAAATGACTGAAAATAAAAGATCGGTGTAATTATGAGTAATAAAAAGCCTGAAATCAAGAAGTAAAAGTAAAAGGAGGAATATCTGATTCAGGAGGTAAATCCATTAGACTACTTTTTAGGAAAGGCTTGATAATTTGACCGTTCCGTGGATTTGCTTCAGATTTTTGGGGCTTTACTCAAATTAGTGTAACATGATAACGAAATGGTCGATTTAAAAAAAAATTAAATTCTTCTTTCGAATGAAAGCCAAATTTAAGGTCTTGAAAGCGCTATCATTGATTTGGAATATGCATGCCTGCATCTTTTGTGACGCTTTTGTGAAAAAAGTGCCCATTCTTTCTGACTCACCCTGTATGACCCAATGTCACCACACAAAGTATAGTCATCAAGATGCAATAGTCAAAGCATGCCACATTTATTTATTAAGCCTTTGGTTATCATATGCTTGCATAGCTGGATACATTATAAAACAAAAGCCTGAGTGTATGTACTGTTTCATGAAAAAAAATAACAATCCAAAGAAAATTTCACAATTGCTAATCAATTTAATGTATTATTGCAATTCACTTCTCCATTTGAAGTATGAATAATATGGCATCATAGTGTATTGTAGTGAATGCAACTAATAAGGCTCATAACTTTAATGCTCATTACATTCGCAGGTCATCATGATCTTAGGTCGCTCAAGTGGACTATGAAATCGCGCACAGCAACTCGACAGACCCAGGATTCAGGCCTAGCAACCTGGTACGACTTCTCCAAACTTTTGGAAAGTATTGCGAGGTCGCTGCTTACTTGATTGTATTCGATCGAACAACAAATTACGTCATCGGGAACGACCAGGATCGCAAAGTGACCTTACTATGTTATATCAGCATAAAGTGTTCATGCAATCAAAGAACACATTCCTGCATGGTGCTTATATGCTCTGTTTATCACTGGAACACGTATTATTGATGTCATGTTTGTACTTCAAGTGTAATGGAGTCAAGAATATGTGATGTGATCAAACAAAAATAACAAGTCAGGAATATTGATTTTACAATATACAAACAAAGAAAGAAATTCTTACATTTTCTATTGTTTCGAAAACACTTCAATTTTTCATACGTTAAGAATTGTGTGTCCACTTATGATTGTTTTTGTTGTTGGAGAATGCAGTATCATTGCTAATAACCAATAAAGCAGGTACTCCTAGAAACCTAAAATTGTGAATTGTTTGACTTCAGGATCATTATGCTTGATCACATTACATATTATGGCAGGTTTAGGTGATGATTACTTATATAACAGACCCACTATAGTCTATTTGTTCATCACGACAGTGACCTAACTGCATCATTCACTAATTGCAGTCCATAAACTTGTGTGTCTACTAAAAGCGCTGGCCTATACACTCACACGTAGAAAGGCGGAAGACACATACGTGTGCATAAATGTTGTGCCTGTGTAGAAACATCACTGTCTCATGATGGACAAATAGACCCTATAAGGTGCAGTAACCTGGATGTGGAAGGTCATTAGTTCAAATCCTCCTCCAGAAGAAATGTAAATGCATGGAGTACAATATCAATCACCTGTTAACCTGTTATTGAACCATGTGATTTACTCTATCCACACATCTATCCAAGTCTTCTTCAGAAGGATGGTTTAAACTAATGACCTTCCAGACAAGCACCTTATTGGCTCTACATGAAACTATCAAGGCAGCGAATTACATTTGGGTCTAGATGATCATTTACTGTTCAAATCTAACTCAGCTGTCTGTTCAACATAATTGGTTTCTTCATCAGCTGGTTCAAGTACTTCTAGTAGGTAGCTAACAGTCTTTCCTTTGGTCCAACTGTAAGAGTTGTCAAATTTGACAATATCTGTAGAGGAATAATCAAAATGGATGGGGATTTAGTGACAAAGTATGCAATATCATCAAAATGTCAAAGATAATTGCAATGTGACATCAAGCATATTGTTAGAATCAATCATGTGTACCCTGAATAACAACTATATATTTACAGTTTTGTGGCTGTGGTAAAAAGTGAGTTTTAAAATTTAAATATTCCGACCCAGACCGCAAGCATTTTCTGACAGATGCTTCAAATCTAACTAAAAGTTTAAACAACACCTCATTTTAGTGAACGTGCATTCCCAACTGTAACAATACTAAACTTATTTACCGTTATTCACTTGTTTTACACACAACATTTTTGGTCCTGATGAATTCAGATCTAAAGGGCTCAGCAGACTCCACAACGCTCCAACGCAGAGCGCAAGCGTTGACCACCTTTGACCAGGCTGCCTCATTGTGTTGTGGTGGAGCTAGGGTGAAATAGACTAGGGTGTATCTGCTAGATTCTTTACCCGGATAAGCACAAATAATATCTTTACAATCATGCAGATTAAGGTTTTAGATTTTACACTTTCAGATAACACTATAATACCAGGGAGGAATCCTGGTCTACGGGCCTGAGACTCATATTATTTTGAATTTGAGATCTTTTACAACTTTTTTGAATTTTGTTGTTGAAAATTTTGAAAATCGTCGAAAATTCACTGAAAGTTTCATGACATTTTGGAGGAAAAATCCCAACGCAACCGACCACCCTTAGAGGTCCTGAAATGCATAGATTGTGTTTTCTTTTTTGTGTCACCTAATGGATCAACATTTCAATATAGCTATATTTTGAATTCTTACATGATCCTGGTTTCTCCAAGATGATTTCTCCATCCTCTGCTACCATATGACTATTGTAACGTTTGTTCTCCAAGACTACAGATGGTTTCTTACTGCCATTAACATCAAATGACACACCAAAGCTAATGTCATTGCCATACGTCTTAAATGTATATCTGTCATGAAACAGGAAAAAAGGATCATAATAAACATATGTATTGTACAAACAAGAACATAGGCCAAAGAGGTTTTGTTGCTTTCAATTTCAACCAAAAATACACTATTGATATGAGTGTTTTTATTTGAACAACATCATTTTTAGTGATTATAAAAGTGCTTCTTGCCTAAAAGCTACCTAGGGTGAGTCAAATACATTCATTCATTCATCATTCATAAAAGGTTTATTAAAAAAGGCCATAGCAGTCATGAACTGAATTGCGGCCAGTATACAATAATACAACAATATCATTATCAACAATATACACAAAATATAAGCAGTTAGACAAAAATAAACATTAATTACACCATACTATATGCACAAAGTAACCACGCCAAATTAAAAACCACAGAAATGCAATCTAAATTAAAAATATTGCACGTGAGATATTAAAAAGCATTTAATTTGAGGGTAAATGACATATTGGAGGTAAAATGCACTACTACTACTACTCAAGACCCTTGCTATTCCATAGATCAGTCATGTAAACCATCGGGCTTTTTTTGTAACGAGCTGTATTGCACTTTTGGGTTGACAGTTTGTTAGCACCACGCAAATTTCTCTTATGTACACTACCTCGGGTAGGTGGAAACAAACCACTGAATTTCTCGGATTTCATTAGTGAATTAAAAAAATTCAAGCAAAATATTCAGGTCCCATTTTCAAAAAAATCAGGAAAATGTCTTCCTGTCAAAATGTGGTCAATTTCTTCATTGATTATAAGAGTAGAAACACTTCTTCATAAGTGAAGTTTTCGAGACAATACCTAGTTGCACGCCATAATTACGACATACTAACGAAAAAACACAAAATCAAAAGTGTTTCAAGTATACAGGAATGAAGCGAAGTTGGTGGATGTTACCACTACTGCAGTATTAGCTATTCATACAATACAACACACTTTTTACCAGTTGACATTTTATAAATAAAACAGCACTTGATAAATAGACCTAATTTACATGTTTTTCTTGAATCTCTGATAATTAAAACGACATCGCATGCAAAATATTAAGACGTAATGACATAACAGTATTGCACACGCATATTCATAATAATCAATTAAGTACGCACTTGTTAAGTTATTTAACACAAGAACTGTTTAAAGAGGTGAGATCTGTTCTTCTCTCATATCAAGTCAGATATTTTAGTCAACATTTAGTTAGCATGTTAGAACTGGATCTGGAACTGGATTCAATGTGTCTAGCTCTTCCTTCAACATGCTCGTCTTGCGCCACATTCAGCAAAAACGTTTACTTTTATAGTGGTGTCTTGGACAATGTTGGAACAGATTGAATTTCACAGAATTTGGGAAAAAGCACATACATGTAATCTCGTTTGAAATTACCAATTTTTGACATACCCTGTAGTCCTAATTCCATGTAAATATAACGCTTTTGTAAATAATATGAGATATTGGACTAAACAATACAGCCGCAGTGGAACTTGACCCTATGATAGGTCACACAATAACAGTTACCAACTATACCAGCCAGTAGGTTTGAACAGGATGCAATACTGTTGCTACTATAAAAACATATGTACAGTAAATCAGATTAATACCAAATCTTATTTTACCATACTGCCTGGATGACTGATAACTTTCACAAATCTTTTAATACATCGAAGGCCAACAACAACAAAAAGGTTCAGTCTCACATACATATGGGAAAATAGCCATGCGATATGCGATTTGGTCTTTCGAAGCCAATTTGTTTTCAATTTATTTCGGACAACTAAAAAATAAATAAATAAAAGCCCAAAATTGGGCTCATCACGTAGGGTTATGCGGCAAAAGTGACTCCACATGCTTATAAGCGCGGGGTACTGTAAAAGTCAATATTTTCGCGATAAGATATTTTCACGAAAATGGTCATAACAAGCATTTCGCGATTTTCAACATTTGTGAACAAAAGTCAATGGAAGTCAATAATTTTCGCGAAGTTTTTATTTTCGCGATTTTTTTCTCATTTTCTTGGCCTAAATGCAGAATCCAACTTATTCCACTTGTCTTACCTAAGCACTGCTCCAGGTTTATGTACTTGATATTTCAGTTCTAATGCTGCTCCTCTTGAGATGTCTTTAGTAACCAATCCTTTCTGTGATCTATCAAACTCTGTTTGGTAGTAAGACTTGGGTACATCTCCACCTAGTCTTATCTGTGGTCAAACATATCAATCCAGCTAATTTGAGTATTGGTTAAGGATTACCAGTATATGTTATTATGTTAAGAATCTGAAAAGTTGATATTTCAGTGACCCTGCATAAACATAGTTCAACAAAGTAAAACAATATTGAAAGTGTGCGTAAAATATTGTAAAAATCATGTTCCCCCTTACAGATCTTCGGCAGTGCTAACTGAAATTTCTGGAATCTTATTGAGTCTTGTCACTAAAATACAACATGATAAATGAGGGTGACTATAGGATTTTTAGTTTAGCTTAATTTAGTTTTATTTCCAAGTACATGAGGCCATCTGTTTTATTTGTATACAGCACAATAGCAATTTTGTAATATTGAATACCACAATTGTTCTGGGGCATACACAGTACTTAAACTGAGTAATCAGTAATATTTTTTGTATGTACCTCAGGCTCAACACTTTCCACGTGGCTATTAGTCTTACCATTATACAAAACAAATTTTTCAGAAACCTTTCCTAATTTTTAAAGTTAGGATCACTGAACCAAGACATGCATTTCTCATGGTGATTCCAAATAAAGTGATGACATTTAATAACGTTGACATTTTTGAAACATTTTGTGACATTTAGGAATGTCGTCTGCAGATGCCTACCGTGTGAAAAGTGCCACATATTCTATAACTTGGTGGTTATACCCAAATGTATCTGAGAAGCTTATGAAGAGGTTTCAGATATTAATTATCATAATCTAAATTGTAAGAGTAAGTACATTTATATAACTTACAATGCTCGGGCACATAGGGTTGCCATCTGGGTCCTTCTTAGTTCCAGCCCAGTATTCAGGTAACATATCAGGCTCTACATGTCGCAACAAGACTTCTTTCCAATTACCTGAATAAGGTATCAATTGTAATTACAACTACATATAAGTAACAATTCTTTAAAATACATTTTAAGATGTATGCCGATTGGTTGTCATGTCAGCCATGCAATATTGAAAAAGATTGTTTCACCAATTGTTATTTCAGTTCAACAGTTTCAATTTATAAGTATGGTAAAGTCTATTTTCGGTCAGCGCCTATTTTCGGTCACTTGGCCCAAATTGTGTAATAAAAATGACTTCGGCGTTATAAACTGACGACTAAAAAAACCTGAATAGTTGATGCCCCGTATTGCTTTTAAATGGCGACGACCGATGCAATTACACAATTTTGACCAGTGACCGAAAATAGGCGCTGACCAAAAATAGGCGACTTTACCCTAATGTCAATTTATAAAAGGAATTGGTGATTGTAGTCTATATGAAAAGCTGTATCCTTCATCAATCTGATCTAAACCAACCACTTTACCTTGTATTATTGTATTAGTCACATTTGTGTGTGTTTAGACATATATCAGAATGAGCATATTTTAAATATACAAATATTGCATGAATTGAGATCCAGTGTAATTGATTAAAAATGCAGTGTCACATGACCCATAGCCAATATGCAAATATTACCATGCTGTTGAAACAGGTATTTTATTTTTGCAATTCAATTTGATTACATTTTGCTATGTCATAACAAGACAAACAATGGTGTTGAAATTCTTTAATATTTATATAATATTGAATGGCTTTGACTTGAGGGTGATACAAGAATATGTTGCACGAGCTATAGTCAGAGACGAGTGCAATATTTTTATAGCAAGTGCAATATATTCTTGTATCACCCGAAAGTAAGACATTCAATATTATTATTATTTATATAACAGACTGTTTTGATAAAAGCTAAATAAGTTAGCCCAAACTGGCCTTCTCTGCGCATATGATACTCACACGCACATCTTCTGCGCAGCACAAAAAATAGTGGACGATAATATTTTTTGAATGTTGGACGCACATCCAGGAACTTGGTGCACAATATTCAATACACACTTTTATTGAACCGTTTGGAAGGCCTATATAAATAATAATACTATTTATTACTGTGACAATGTCACAAAGACCAATTTCCAAATATGACTTCAAATTATGTTATATGATTAATTTGGAGTTTCCAGGTATGCAATGGGTTTTGATATCTCATAACTAGCAAGGAGAAGGCTGAAGCATCTCCTGCATTTGTATCAAAATAAATGCTAACTCTTAATTTTCATTCTAATATTGGTCTTAAATTGTGATTGGAAAATGTCCATACACGCACCAACAGCTAGACCACTATGAGTAATTTTCTTTACATTCTTTGTTATTGGTTATTATGTATGCATGCATGTTAGGCAAATTGAGCATGATGCATTGATTAGTAGGTTTGGTTGTTATATCTTGTTATGTTATAGAAGCAATGTCATATACAGGGTGTCCCTAAAAAAAGGGTGCACGTGTTCCACGTCATTTCCCACATTGATTACTCAATTGGTCTGTAATATTTATAGAATCTTATGGATAATTTAGTTGGCTTTCGAATGCCGTTAGTTTGATTGTAATTGCTCTTCCCAATCCAACGATATGCTTGATCATACACGAGTAGTTAAAAACGGGTTGTGCCACTTTTTAAAGAAAGTCAAATTTTTCTCATTTAATAATCAATATTTACTAATTGACAAATGTATGAGCTTAAGGACGACTAAAGTACCTTTCGAATGCCGTTTGTTTTGTCTTGTTTGCTTTATAAAATCGAAAAATATGTTTGATTGAAGTTGATCACAGAGAGTCAAATGCGTGCTGTTTTTAAAGAAGAAATGCTTCAAAGCGTTGGGATAACAGCAATTTTATGTAAGAATGATTTCTTTCAAAAAACTGGCACAATTTTGATATTGTTTGCTCATGGTCAAACAAGCTTATCTCTGGATAGACTCAAGCAAAATCGACAAAACAAACTGCATATGAAAGCTTATTTAGTTATCTTGAAACTTCTACAATCACCAAATCCAAATACGAAATGATTAAAGATGAAAATGATGCATTACCAAAAAGCATATTTTTCTTAAAGTGGCACAAATCCGATTTTGAGTGCTCGTTGTTGATCAAAGATATTTTTAAATTGAGAAAAGTAAACACAATCAAATAAATGGCATTTGAAAGCCAACTAAATTATCTTTTAGATTATATAAAGATTACAGCCAAATACTGAACACATGCACCCTTTTTTTAGGGACACCCTGTAGTATACATATATACACCATAAAAAGTGCTGTTGTCCCTTCTTGAATAAAATGCCATCTTTAGAAATTGGAAAGAAAGCTGCACAATATCCATAATAGGAGCAGCTTGTTGTCTCATTACATGTTGCCTCATTATATGATCATTTAATTTTGTGATAAAGCAGGATAATTAGTAAGTAAGTGATTGTAGCAGGATATTAAACACGTAATGACGTTTCATTCGTTGAAATAATACCAAATGCATTTTAATGCACAATTCTTATTAACATACGTGCATTGGTGGCTACATTATGTGCCATTTGGTAATCCTACTATTTCAATTAAATGTAACAGAAGGAAAAGGGAACTCCACAAATAAACCATTGCTATATTATCATCTCATGAACTAATAGCAGGCAATAGTAAGAGGAATTTCCGCAGCATAGTGATGCTAGGTGTTTTTGCACCATTTGCATCATAAGGCAAACAAAATTGTCTGAGAAAAAACCTGAAAAATGCTATGCGAAATGCAATTATTTTTTACATGAGGCGAGCTCTCTGAAGTAAGACAATAAAGCTGATATGGTACTTCGCATTGTCAAATTAAAATTTGATGTAGCATAGTCCAATAAATCACTGGAGTTTGTTGTCTTTCTTGAGTTTAAATACAAAGTAATTATGCAGTAAAATGCAAATTTTAAAAGCTATGCACGCAGTGGATTTTTTGGCCTAAGATACATATCTGCCATTTGTAATTTGAATGTTTGCTTGCATATGATGAGACAACCATGAAGTTGAAAGTGATTCGTCTACAATGTATGTATAAGGGCTTTGTATATCTATTAAGTAACAAAATAGAAACATCACAAAAGTGTTGCACACATGTACAAGTTAGTTGATTTTTGTAAGCAGTAGTACATGCAAGGACATTAATCTGCTGTAAAGAGTTAGTTATTAAGGATTTGAAGGTACATGCCTGTTAACATAAAACATATGTTACAAACATGTACAGTTATAAGTTGATTGGTTAATTTGTAAGCAGTGGTACATGCAAGGTACATGCCTGTTAACATAAAACATATGTTACAAACATGTACAGTTAGTTGATTGGTTAATTTGTAAGCAGTGGTACATGCAAGGTACATGCCTGTTAACATATAGAATATGTTACAAACATGTCCAGTTAGTTTTTGGTTTATTTGTAAGGAAAGCTATAGTGTAAATGCGTGTATTACAAGCGTGCAGGTAAATAAACTCACTATATACTAGTAATTCTGCATTGACAAATAAACACGACAGATACTGAAACAAAGCAAGCATGTACATATGAACCTCATCTTGAGTAACCACAGGTAAATATATTGTATCCGTGGCCTAGAAACAGGGAGCAAACATTGTAATCCAAAAACATTCATGCAAAAGGCATACTTTTCTTTCAACTTCTTTCGACAATGGAACCACCTAGTCCTACTTTACTTGGAAAACATTTCGAGCTCAAACTTGTCAAACATAGTAAAACTCTCATAGCTCTAGCTTAAAGATTAGGCTTACATTGTTTTTGGATCTATACATAGCAATATTTGACTATTTGTAAGGCCACAAAAATAGAGTGTTTGGTTGCCCTCCGCGACTGCCCAAAAATCTCGAAATTCGCCGGTCGCTTTTTTAATTTTAATTTTTTTTAAATATTTTTCTCAACACATAAAATTCGAAAATTGCTGTTAATTTTAAGTCGTAATTCTTCTTTCACAGTTAAAATATAAACACCACATGTCAGAGGCGATAAAAACCTTTGAAATTTGTATTTAAAAAAAATTGTATTAAAACACGCCATCATGCCCTAATTTTTTTTTTTAAAACACCCTAAAAAAACAATTTAAAAAAAAGGATCGACCTACATTTACCGACCCTCCAAAATCCTTTTTTTTTGCCTAAGGAAACAATTGTTTAAAAGTTTAGTATTTTTAATGATATAAATCTATGTCGCACAAAAACTAGAGTAATACATTTTTCGTCATAAAAGCATTTACAAAATATGCAATCAATCTATCTTGTTGTCTTTGCACTTTCTACTTACTTCCTAGAACCTTAATTTTTTTCCTTGTATGTTCCTGCAGAAATGGCTTACAAAGTTGGTAGGCAAGCGGAAAGATAGCAGGTGCACGAACCACCAGGATATAGTTCAATGTTTCAGGGTAATGTTGCTCCATTATGGTCAGCATCTAGCGTTAGTAAATGAGATCAGGTATAGAAATTGTGAAAACACTGAGAAATGTTGAGGGTTTGGTGATGCTCATGTTTCGTTATGTATTTATATGCCATGTGTGAAAGTTTTGGTTTACTGGTATGAGACGAAAAACACCAACCCTCTTCTACGAGCCCGACCAACTCAATTTTTATGAATGTTCAAATTTATTTATTTCAAATTTTTTCTTTTTTTTTAAATATTGAAACTTTTTGATAAGCTTCGAAAATTTCGAAAAGTGTAGAAAGTGCGCTAAAATGTTCACAATTTTTTTGAAAAAACCCCGAAATAACTGACCTGAGAGGTCTGTTTGCCCATACAACAAGGTTATTTTGTCACCTTATGAAGATTTGATTCAAGATGGCTATTTAAACTGTGTGAGCAGACAACCTTTTCACTTTTTATGTGGAAGTTGTCATCCATCTTCACTACCATAACTACAAGAATTTCATTTTTTTCACATTTTCTATTTCTGAGAATGAAAGTGAAAGTTATAACATGCAAAAGTCTTCAGAGGGTACATGTACCTAATACCTAAAAGCGCTAAATGAGACAGCATAGCAACTTATACATAATGAAACATTCGTCAATCACTCACAATTAGTTACACCACCATTGATCCAAGTTCTTGTTGATATTTAACACTTACTTCCGAGAACTTGTATTTTTCTTCTTGTATATTCTTGAAGGAATGGTTTAGCAAGTTCATATGCAACAGGAAAGATAGTTGGTGCTCTCACAACTAATATACGTCTAATTGTATCGGGATAATTCTTCTCCATGACAACTAGAGTCTAAATAGAAATATGGAAAGTCAGACTAAATGTGTGCTGCTGCGGCAAAAGGGTGCAGTTGTCAGTAAAATGCATATTGAGATATTGATGGAATTAGGCATGGAAAAACAAAGAAAATACAGACAATTTTATCATAACTTTTCTTCATAAAATCAGAATACTGTATCCAATTTTAACCACAAAAGTGTCATTTTGAAGCATTCAAAAAGCTCCTTTTGTTAATATTAAGATCTCAACTTTTTCTTGGAGAGACAACTGCATCCTTTTGCCGCGGCTGTACACAAATGACAATAGACCATAGCAGCTGAGAAAGGTATACCTCTCTGATACAAGTGGTTTAATAAGAAACAAAAACACTTCTCCTCTCTCAAATGTAAATTTTTGGACATAGTGTATCCAGACCCTACACATTTCGATATTATGTTGAAATTTGCATCTAAAATATGTCTACTGTAATATAAGCGTTCAATGTTTTGTGCAAAGATGTGCTGACAGTTTTTATAGTTCAAGTTGTTGCTGTTACAAGTTGCACAACCTCAAAAGAACCAAACAACTTTGAAGGCTTAGTGTTTCTACTATATAAAAGAACTATGATACAGAGACAGGAAAACCCTAGAAAATCATGAAGCAAAATACCATCGCACGGATTTGAACTGCTGACCTGTGGAATAATATGCCAACGCCTTAACTGCTCGGCCGCTCTACGGACATGGCTAGTACATAATCCAGTGTATATAGGCACGATATCTTGCTTCAATGGCTATCCAATTAATGGTGGTCCATGACATCGGTCTATTATAATGACACTGATATCACCCCTATGGATTACTGTATATCTACATCTACATATTTACTTGGTAGAACAATTTCGATATTGTTATCGCGCCAAGATCCCTGTAACCTAGGGGATCCAGACCTGGGATCAAAAAGGTCTGCAACTTTTAACATGTTCAGGGGGAAGCGTCTGAATAGACGGGACCAACGGCTTAACGTGACTCTCTGAACCACGGCGCACTGACATTCACTGTATAGACCAGCACGTTGTACACAGTGAATGGGGTAGAGGAGAAATTTTACAATTACATCAGATTATCAGCTTAAAAGAGAATCCAATAAACTAACCTTACTGAATTAAGATGGGATTGTAGGATTTCCGACCTTGATAGGAACTTTTGGGGGTTAGCAATAAATCCTGGTTTCAAGGAGACTTGAACCCACAATTCTGTGCTTTTATGAGAAACCACCTCTACCTATGTGGTTGATCAACAAGTGATGCAATCCACGGAATATTAATTAATATGAAAATATAAAAGGTATGTGTTGCAAGAATACCAACAGACAGTGTGCTTAACAAGCTAAGATTTCTGCAGTTAACTATATCAAGCTTTTAAAACTATAATTGTTTCATCAGGAAAGAGCAAAAGAAATTCAGAGCATGAGTATATATTACCCAATAAATGTCCTTCACATTTTTAATATTCTTTAATAAGGCTATATTAAACAAATCTTTTGTCTCAAAGCTCTCACGCGCATTAGTCAATTGATGTGCGTTATCTTTTTTTTTCTTTTCAAAAAACCAAAAAAAACACCCAAAGTTTCACTGATTTTTCAGATTTTCATTGATCACATCATTCTAAATACAAAAGGTCACTTTTACAAGGATTTCAATATTTTATATTTATAAAAAATTTAAAAAACCTTAAAAAGAAACCGCATTCCGCATTAGGTTTTGAAAAACTGAAAAGCTTTGAGACAAAAGACTTTTTCAATATAGCCTAAGATGGGAAAAAATATTGAGCATTTCTGAAGAAAAAAAATCTATCAGATAAATTTTCAAAAATGGAGGAAATTTATAATGTAGAAAATTCTGCTACATATAAAGAAGAAAAAAAACAATAATATTTTCACGCTAGCTTGCATTGTTTTTTCACGCTAGCTTGCATTGTTTATTTACCTGAGTAAATAGATCCAGTCCTGGCTTCCATAGATGATGTAATCCTAAATGTTCAAGGTCGACAATTAGTGTTAGTTGACAAATACGTTTTCCACGCTGCAATAAAATGTTTCAGAAATTGATGATGGTGATATACATTTTGAAAATTGATTCAAGTTTGAAAATTCATGATGAACATCTACATTTTATAACAATTTTCGTTTTCTCGATTAACGATGAATTAAAAATATATTTGATTGATTTACAATATTATTTACCGTAAACAATATTTGATACCTTGATGGAATAAAGCGTGTAGTATACATGATGAGACTGATAATACATGTATACTGTGTTTGGACAAATGTTGTTTACGGTTAATAAATTCGCAAGCTTGCAAACAGCAGTAAATTGATACAGAAGGGTGGAGGCACACATCAACGCAACAAGCGCACCATGCATCAAAATGGGTGTTTGCCCAAAATTGTGTGTGTATGGCCAAAATCGCACACGTTCACTTGGATAACTTTAGCGCATGGAGAGATTAAAACCGCATATTTCTCGCTAATTTGGAAGTGATTGAACTATTACAGTGCTACACATGTACCTCTTTGCTTTTGACTTCAAACTCTTCATACTGTTGCTCTAATACTTGTAGGTTGACTTTGATAAGATCACTAGACTTGCATGAGTAGAGTAATCCTGTAATGAAACAATCAGACTGGTTATAAGTACTCAATTGTCACGTACCTCCCATACATACGACAACTCACTAAGCTATACCAGCAACATTTCGGAGCACCAGCCGGGATTTGAACCCGGGACCAGCGTATAAACCAACAGAGAACTTCCCCGTCGTCAGACACTAACACATGATATACCTCATGACAGTATCATTGCCCGGGATCATTGCCAGCATTATATGACTTGCTTTTCCATTGTGAGTTACAATAGAAATGCATTAATATGACATGTTTATCTTGATCAGTAGAACATCAAGTTGTCATGGTTATCATTGTTTTCATCAGTTATATTTACAGATTTACATCTCTCTTTCACAATTCTGGATATCTTGGTATAAGTTTATCAATCCTTCATGGGATGAGGGAAGTTATTATACAAATATGGACTGTTCATGAGGGAAATGGGGTAAACTATTGCCCCAAGGTGATCTGGAGACGGTAAGCCTACTATTTTCCCGAAGCCGAAGGCTGAGAGCAGTCCATATTTGTTTTATATAATGCATGAAAATATTTTTGTTGATTCTTCATGCCATTACGGCAAAATCGTACGAGGCAGGGCATTTTTGTCTTTCAAAAAGTACTATTGACTGCCCGGTCAACAGTACTGTTTGAAAGACAAAAAAAAGACCGAAAAGTGACGTCAAGCATGAAATGGACCAAACTATTTTGTGTTATCTGATGTAGTATCCACCAATCAGATGGCTAGAATAGTTTCATGCGTTATATAATAGAGAATATAACCTACCCAAAATCTGATCAGATACTTGGATGTTGCAAACTGGAATTGAATATCATGTCAGAATAAAGTCCCCAATCCCCATTAGTGTGGCATTGTCACGTCCAACTTACCTTTAGGGTCAATGTTACCCAGTGGAACTAACCATACTGGACAGTCATCTTTATCGTAGCCATCGAGTACACCACCTACCCAATACTTCTCCGCAACCTGTTATAATTATACAGGGTGGAGAAAAGGGTATATTTAAAAGTTCATTTAAATCAATCAATCAATCAATCAATCAATCAATCAATCAATCAATCAATCAATCAATCAATCAATCAATCAATCAATCAATCAATCAATCAATCAACCAATCAATCAATCAATAAATCAATCAATCAATCAATCAATCAATCAAACCAATGTAAATAAGTGCATGATTAATTTGTTTTTGTTGAAATTTGAGGAAATTTACTTCTCAATTAAACCAGACATGGAGAAAATTGTGCAGTATTGCTACTCCACTAAAACTACAGTTTTCCTTTAACTTAGTACTCTGCATTGACTAATAATGAATATTTAAAAATATAATTGTATGAATATTTTCACATTGTAAAAAATAAAATCTGAGTTGATTAGCCTTAATATTTTACTGAAATAAACAATATCTTTATATTTGCAAAAATTATGGATTTAATAGCAATTAAAATCTTTGTACATGTACATCATTACATTTGCACAGATGTTATCTGGTCCATCAATAATACAAAGTGATGAAATACAACACAAACCTCTGGTATTTTGAAGTCTTCCTTGATGCCATCAATGTTCATTGTGGTTCGCCATTTTAGATTCTGATTTAAAAAAGGAAAGACAATAAATAAAGAAATAATAAATATTCAGTTGTTAAATAGGTATTTTATATTAAATTATGCGGTTTTTTCTATGTATCATTTTTTTGGTTTAGTTACAATCACACATTTTGTAAAAATTACGAAGTAAAATATAAGTTATTTTATTACTCAAAAAGGAAGGCACTAAGTGTTCTTGTGAATCAACACTGACATTGATTGATTATCATACAATGAGGCATTGCACTTCCTTAAAGCTTTGGTTATGCACATGAAAAGTAAAATTAAATGGTTCAATACACTCTTGTTTTTAGTCACAAATTATACAATGGTTCACAGATTTTCCTGAACTTTATAGCTAAGGGCGAGGCTACATATCTAAGTAGGGATGACCTCTAGAGATATGTTCAAATTATTTTCAAATTGCACATGAAAGTTTCAAGCTTGAATACTGTACAACCACTTAATTTCGCGAGGACCTTAATTTCACAAAATGAAATCCCCACAAAATAAACAATGATAAAAGCTTATAAATCGGTGTCACATTGAATGGTTGCAAAAAAGAGCTTCTGGAAATTTGTAGAAAGTACCCGCGATTTTAAAGTGTTGTTCATAGTAGAAGCTGTGATTCTTCTCAGTATAAGAAGCAGTGCATTTGCCAAACTTGTTGCAAACTTTGTTAATGTTAGAACTCAGTATAACCAGTTTGTTGATACAGCTATTTCAAGTGTAGTGTAGCTGGGGGAATGGCCGGGCAGTTTAGCGGGGGCGTACGCTAGGGTACACACCCCCATCCTGGGGTGTAGCCGGGGTGTACACACACAGAGCGGGACGTACGCTAAGGTACACACAATGTATACACCGGCTATGGGGAGCTGGGATTGTACGCCGCCGTACACTTTGTCCCGGCTAAGGGGGGCCGGGACCTTACGGCGACATACACTTTGTCCCGGCCCCCCGTGTTAGCGGGGACATACACAAAATGGTGCTCCGCCCTGCGGAGACCGTGCACGACTGTACCCGGGACATCACATCGGCAATTTGTACGTCCCGGCCCTAATCCCCAGGTCCCCTGGGGCCAGGGATGCAATTGAAGTGCATAAGGACATGTAGTGCAGCATAACATTCCATAGTAAATTTGGTTATGGAACGAAAGAATGAAAATGGGGAAAACCAAAGAAACAAATAAAAAGATGATAAAGAAAAAATGACAGAAGGAAAAAAGGGGAGGGAATCCGGGAAAGACTTGCACGAGTCTAGTTGAAACGGTGATATTTCTTAGGTTTAAAAAATTAAAAAAATTAAAATTAAATTAAAAAAAACCAGACCGACCAACCCTACTTTGACAGGTCCATCCGCCCGTAAAACAGGGGTGGTTTTTTTCGTCGCCTCATCATTCATTACATTTCCAAAGGTTTTGATTCAATATATTCTATAATTGTTTTCAATTTGGCCAGGGTGATGGGTTATAACTAGATGTGAGTTACTAAATTGAGATACTGATTGTACTTACATTTCTAATCATTTCTTCACTCTTTACTAAGTCAAAGTTTCTTGCTGAAATACAAACAGGAGGTGAAATATGGATTATTTATTGTAATAAACATGAATTTTTAAAAATACAAATGAATAAACTGTTCAATATATTGATAAAGTACTTAAATAAATAATTAATTTAATGATTGTAATTAAAAAAATGAATAAATAAGTAAAAAAGTAATTGATTAATTACTAGATTGAATTTAATGACAGTTATTATTTACATGGGCCTTCCAAACGTTACAATAAAAATGGGTATTGAATATTGTGCACCAAGTTCCCGGATGTGCGTCTAATATTACAAAATATTGCCGTCCAATATGTTGTGTACAGAGAAGGTCAGTTCGGGCTAACTTATTTAATTTTATCAAAAGAGTCTGTTATATATAAATAATAATAATAATATTCAATGTCTTATTTCGCTATAAAAATATTGCTTTATATACATGTAGCTCATGCAATATATTCTTGTATCACCATCAAAGCCATTCAATATAAATAATACTATGAATTTAAGGCTTTATTAAGGTTTGGATTTTTCAGAGGACTGTGCTTGCATTGTGGAAAGCGCTATATAAGAATGGTAATATTATTATTATTATTATTATTATTGAAATGTTTTGAACTGCTTTCATCATGATTACATTACAGTGTATTTTCACAAGCTATTGCATTTTGAATTAATGAAATTATACGAATATTGTGGCTTTCAAAATGTTGTGTTGACAAGTCACAACTCTTGACTAGAGTAATTGCTTCTGTTATTACTAAGGCCAAACAAAGAAGAAGGTCTGTCTCAGAAACATTGTGCAAATAAGCTAGTGCGGTGCTTTTTTTTCTTTGCTTTTTTTTTAGAAAATAGGCTATGAGGTATGCGATTTTTTTTTTTTTGTTGCTATTTTTGTTTTGTTTGCTTATCCAAGCTTACGGAGAACTTTTTTTAATATTTTTTTAAAAATCAAAAGAAAAAAATCAAAAAAAAAAATCCACCAAAAAAAAGAAGAAAAAAAGAAAGAAGTTTTTTAGCCCCCAGCGCATAGACCTACGCGCCGTAGCTCATTTCACATACCAACGTATGCGGGCTTCTGAGACAGACCTTCTTCTTTGTTTGGCCTACTAATTAATCAACTAACCTCGTAAAAACCGTGTAAGGTGGTAATCATCATGCTTGGGTTGTAAAACATCCTTCAGATTTTCCCGCAACTGGAAATTAACAAATGTAAACCATTGAAGTTATTATCAGTTAGTCTGTTGTGGTAAAATGTGAATTGAAAGAAACTTATGATTAGATCTCAAACTTGAAAATTCTGGGTTTTGTTGAATATGATGTACATTGTTTGTAAGCTCATCCTTCAGGGAGAAAATCAAGTTGATTCTCATGATGGTGATCGGGAAGCATTATAAAGTGCTCAACAAAAGAAAGTCGTACACTTTGTTTAGGTCAAAAGTAACTTTTGATTATGTTTTTTACCAAACAGGCTCGATAGACATTTGGATTAATCTTTTAGGCACATTTTGATTCCAAACATAACACCTACCAACAAAGATAACCCATAATTAGCACCATTTGTAGAAAATTAGTCACTTTTCAAAAGTCACATTTTCAATACACTACGCGGAAGAAAACACCAATTGTTAACAAGCACATAATGCCCTTTATGTTCGGAATCAAATATCCCGCTATACTGTGACCCAAATCCCAGAATTGCATCTTTTCTACCCAGCTCTGAACTGCCAAAGGTCATCATGAGGGTATTTGTTTTTCAGTATGTCTAATAAGGGTTTTAGATGTGTGAAATGTGAGGTTTACTGAAAAATCAAACCCATATATATGCGTGTAACCGTTAACTAGTTTTTGTAAACGGATTTGACCCTTGGGGTCGGTTACACATGTAAACATGTAACAGTCACATGCCTACTTTAATTAGATGCTGGGCTATAATAATGAAATAAAGTGTCTACATTTGTATACATGTATAATAATGTACCGTACTCTACAAATCAATTATCACATTGAAATCCCACTGCTGACACCAATTGATAAAATCCAAATTGTGTGTATTAAACATTTTATGGGTAGTACATACGGTACTCCTTCATTCTCAAGTACTAGTCATAAATTTGCTTAACAAATTGTTTCCTTTGCCTTGTCTTTTCTTGTCCTCTCATGACAAGCTTGTCTTGTTCTTGACAATGACTTTATCAAATGCCATTCATTTTCTCCCTGTATGATTATCCCTTGTCCTGTCATGACAAGCTTGCCTATGACTTTGTCAAATGCCATTCATATCCGCACCGTATCCCTTATAATCTGCACCACTCAACAAACCATTTTTATTTATTTAATGGGTATCATTAAGCTTAGGTATCATGCCTATCATTTAACTTTTTAATCTCATTATTTATATATTACATTATTATTGTATGGAATTTTGTGGAGATTAAACTTGTAAACTTGATACATAAAAAATTATAGTGGAATCCCACTGCTGACACTATGGTCAAAACCAAAACCCAAATTGTTTAATTGACTGAAATTTCTTGATGAATTGATCTTACTTGCACTAGTTAGAATCATGCCTCTAGTCCAAACTGTGACCCTCTGAACCTGGGTAGGATAGAGACATTGCTCTAGTGCTGGCTCCCTATGGTTGGTGGCATCTCGCGGCTCAATACTAGCTACACCCATGACATTATATAAAGTGTTTTTTGTTGTTGTGCTTTTGCACATTTTCCCTGTTCTAAGTCCTAACCTAATGATGATGTTTCTGCTGGAATGAATTTTATTGCAAGACATTGGACCACATATTATTTTACATTATAAAAGTGCAAACATTATGATAAACAATTATGATGGAGCTGATCAAAAGGTATCTATTATGATATTATCTATAGCCATTTCTTGGATTGTGTCAGATTATAGATATATTCTATTCAATGAATATGATCGTATGGAGAAGAAAAAAAAGATATTGCCATCAGTTAGGACCAAGGTGCATCTACATCTACATCAATACTCGGCAGAATCCATAAGTCAGGATATTAACGCCAAGGCCTAAGTTTCCTTGGGACAATGTGTGTACAGCCACAGACCGGGATGATCCCATACTCTTTACGAAGGAGTCTGTGACCTTTTAACGTGCTCGGATATTACTCTTCCGAACCACGAGGCAATTGTGACTAAGTACCTTGCCCAAGGATACAAACATGTTGGCTGTAGCAGGGCCCGAACTCACAACCTTTGCTTTGTATTGTGAGCCCTACGTCCTATCCACTAGACCACACATGCTCTTCATATGTGCATGTAATATTGTCTTTATAAATTATGCATGTGATATTTCTCCTGTGCATCCATGATCCATGTATGCCATCAGTTAGGACCAAGTATATGTTGTGTCTTTTTAGCCCTTTTTTAGGAAGAAAGCTCATTTGAGCATGTGTATTAATTTATCTTGAAGTTGAGAGTCGATTTGATTTTCATGGTATACTTGGTAGTTAAGTCCTTTGTTCCTTAAGGAGGACTCATAGGTTCTTTTTGAAGGTAGCCACAGTTGGTGCAGACACGGTTGACTCTGGTAAACGGTTCCATGGGTCAACCACTCTGTTTGAGAAGAAGTGCCCTGTGAGCTGTGTCCTTGTACATCTTTTAAATAGCTTTTTGGAATGACCTCTTTAACTGTGTGTGGGGGAGTGAGAAGAACTTAATCGCGTCTGTTTTATAATGTCCATGCATAAATGTGTAGGTGTCGATAAGATCTGTCCTTTTCTCTCCTCTCTTAAAGAGATTCCATTTGAATTGATTTAAAAAGACGTAAACATTTTGTCTGCACCTTCTCAAGTTTCTCAATGTTCTGTTTTGTTTGAGGGCTCCAAGCAGTGGATGCATATTCCAGTCCTGGACGAAAAATGGAACAATATAACTTATAGCGTCGTTAATTTGTCCTCGATTAGTCTGGAAAAACAGCGCCGGAACATGGCAATCTTTTGCTGAGCCTTCATGTAAATTTGGGGTGAGTGTATTTTCTAAATCGACCCCTGCTAGTCGGGACAATTAGACAACATATCATTGGGTCTTGTGTAGTACCAACATCTAGGATTTTGGTACTTACTCAGGCAAGTGTGTAAGGTTTGGAAGCTAACCATCTCTTGAAACACAGACTTAATCAGTCTATAAAATAAGTCCATGCTTGTAAAAAACTAATCTGTGGCAGATTGCATAATCAGCATCCATCTCATCTTGAAGGCATCATGTTTATGAAAAGAAGTTATTGATTGCTCCAGAAATGCCAGAAAAGATAAGTTGGGACAAGGCATACACACAGTCTTTGGTTGGGATTAGGCCTATGTTTATCCATGCATGCCCAGCATAGAACAAACATGACAAAAGAATCAATAAACTTAATAAATGGATAAATAGAACAAGAAGTTATTGACCTTGATCCACAGGAGACTCAATTGCTTTAATATAGACTATGCAATAAGTCTGGTCAAGAAAATGGTTAGGTTATTAAATTGGTTCCCTTCAACACTGTGCCTTGAGTAAGTACCAAGTCCAAGGACTAGGTCTTGTGCACCTTTACCTACCTATTTACACGTATCATCTATTTTATTGTATTCTTACTACATTATACATACTGCCATTTTCAATGTCCAATTTTTTCTATTGTTGTGTTTTATATTTTGTACATTACTTGGTACTTTTTATCGTGTGTGTATTTTTTATCTCTGTACAGCGCTTTGGTCTTTTTTTAGAAAAGGCGCTATATAAATGCTGTTTAATAAATAAATTAAATTAAAATAAATACACACTTAAAATAATAAACATTATGCAGTTACTTTTCCTGATCGATCGTTGAATGACGTTAATTTAGTTTTGAGCAATTATGTATACCTACATTGATACGGCACCAGAACTACTCTGACATGTCCGACATACCAAAACTCGAGTAGTCCCGATGGCAACTAACTCACAAAACTCGAAGTCGAATGGATTTTATTTTAACGCATTGAATTTAAGCTTACCTGTGACAATGTCGCTTTCTGTTTATCGGTTAGCTCTCGTCTGCCACTCATTCTTTCCTGTCAGGCTCCTTTACAGGCACGCAGCAGCTAAAGAAAACCACCTCTTACTTCTTTCCGCTTTTTACCAAAACCATGGAGATTTATAAGTGACCTGTTAATCACCCGACCCGATTGATGATTACGAGGTAATGATCGATTTGTATACAAATGTACATGGTACAAGCACTCTCTGCCGATCAACATGAACAATGTCAAAGGTCGCATCAGTGGGTCATCAAACTTTCGTAAAATAAACAAAACAATACGCTTTTCCTACATGTAGACTTGTACAAGTCTTTTCTGGATTTGTTTATTATATTTTTGTTTATAGTTTTTAAATTTTTATTTTGACCAAAAAGGTAAAAATGCATTTTTATTTTTGAGGTAAGAAAAAAAACAAAAAAACTTATAAGTGTTTATTTTTATTTTTTTACCTCAAAAATAAAAATGCATTTTTACCTTTTTGGTCAAATTTTTTTTTTAAATACTATAAACCAAAAACGTTAATATTTTAAATATATATATATACCTAGAGAAGTGTCTTTTAAGATGATTTTGGTGCAATTTCGGCATATTTTTCAACTGACTTTTCAAATATGTTTGACCCAAAAACGTGAAAATTTAAGATATCGGCATTTTTAGTGAAAATTGATAACAAAAATCGATTCTCTGACTCATTTTCTTTCCAAAATGGTATTATACATCCCTAAAGTTACAGCACTTGATATTTGTCATATTTTTGGGGTTAACAATCCTGAATCCCGATGGTGTTAACACTAATATTTATAAATGTTTGCTGGTGTCAAATATCACTAATAATGCTGATTTTTTAATTGATATTTTGACCCAAAAAAATCAAGACACTTCACTACGAACGTGTTTTTTTGTGTTTTTTCGTAAAATGTTTACTATTTTGAAATTTTGACCAAAAAGTGCTACAAAATTGATTTTTTTTTTATAGCATACATTTTTTTAAATATAATTACGAAACCAATTTAAAAAACAGGTCCTAGAAGAAGTGTTTTAGATGATGTTTGGTGCAATTTTGGCGTTTTTTACCAAACTGATTTTGTTACTTTGTCCTAATGATTTTTGGGTCAAAATTTAAATTAAAAAAATTTCCTTTCCAACAATATATACTTTTATATACATCACATTAAAGGCATATTATGTGATCTTACCGTATATCATTTTCAAGCAACACCTCTATTGCCGGAATGGTCGAATTATCAAGCCATTCCTATGGTGTTTATACCTCCTTCCCAGCTAACCATATTACGTTGTTGGAACGTCGTGGCAAGGTTTCACTTTCGTTCTTGGAACGTTATGATTAAAAGTTCAAAGAACTTTGTGAACGTGATCCAACGTTAGGAGAACGTTTATTTGTCGACACATTTTTACGTTGTATGAACGTTAGTCATGAACGTTTTCACAACGTTATCACAACGTCCTAAACGTTTAAAAAACTTTCTTGAAATTCTGTTAGTTATACCATTACGTCCAAATGACGTTTTTATACTGTCTTTATCACGTTATCGGAACGTCGTGACAACGTTCATGGAACGTTGCGATCCAACGTTAGAAGAACGTTTATTTGTCGACACATTTTTACGTTGTATGAACGTTAGTCATGAACGTTTTCACAACGTTATCACAACGTCCCAAACGTTTAAAAAACTTTCTTGAAATTCTGTTAGTTATACCATTACGTCCAAATGACGTTTTTATACTGTCTTTATTACGTTATCGGAACGTCGTGACAACGTTCATGGAACGTTGCGATCCAACGTTAGAAGAACGTTTATTTGTCGACACATTTTTACGTTGTTTGAACGTTAGTCATGAACGTTTTCACAACGTTATCACAACATCCCAAACGTTTAAAAAACTTTCTTGAAATTCTGTTAGTTATACCATTACGTCCAAATGACGTTTTTATACTGTCTTTATTACGTTATCGGAACGTCGTGACAACGTTCATGGAACGTTGCGATCCAACGTTAGAAGAACGTTTATTTGTCGACACATTTTTATGTTGTATGAACGTTAGTCTTGAACGTTTTCACAACGTTTCAAAAACTTTCATCAAATTCGGTTATATACACCATGGCAACCAGGGAATGGTAGTGGTATTATAGAGGGAGGGGGGGGGGGGGGGGCTGCAGGGGCATTGACCTTTTCATGTGTATGTTCTTGCACAATGTACATGTACATGGCATTAGTGAACAATGACTTGCATTTAGCCATACATATGAGAACTTACGTATACATATCAAAATACTTTCTATGGTGTTAAAAGCTGTTAAATGTATATATCGACTTAAATGTTAAAAAAAATAGGTTTAAATAAATAAAAGGTGCAAATAAGCTCATTACCATAATTTAAAGGTTACAAACGAGCACCAGTGCTAATTTTTGTACCATTGAAATTATGCTAATGAGCTATTTCCACAATTTACTCGACTCATGTAAGGCCAGGTAAAATATGCAAATTAGCGTAATTAACATAATTTGGTTGTGTAAACGTAATATATGAACGTTGTGATGAAGCCAGATGTGAGTGATTAAAAAAAATGATGTAAAACAGTTAGGGGAAGGTGGGGTAATGGCGGACACCTTTTGTCAGAGCGGTATAACACACATATAATACGTCATATAACAATAAAAATCATGTAAACACAAAGCACTGTGATGGTTCTACCTTTTATCAAGTTTTTATCAACTCATCATTTTGAAATTCGAAGCTACGACGCAATAAAAAAAATGGCGTCGTCCGGCATTACCCCACACTCTGGGGGTAATCCCGGACCGTATTTTTCAATGGCAGCCCTCTTTTTATTGGAATACAGTATTTCAATGGGAGTTAAAAAATACCATTTTTAAAAGTGTAGCAGAAATCAAAGAACAATGTCACATATTTATATGGTCAACAACTATTACCGATTTATGATGTTAAATTGACCACGCCCATATTGGTTACCATGGAAACGGTACATGTCCGTGATTACCCCAATCCATGTACAATGTATGGGCACATCCTCTCTTATTATTATGCTCATCATTGTGACTCCGAATTCATTTCTTTTTTATCAGAAGGTATCATACATTAAATAAAAAAATAATAAGACTTTGTTTTCCTTGATGTAGAAATACCAGTTTCAAAGAGAAAGTAATGCACCAAAATATCAACTTGCCCAAAAAGTGATTTTTGTAATTCTCGCGAGAATTTGCGAGACAACCATCCCATTTAGGTTTTGTGTGATTTCAATGGAGAGGCACCTAACATCATAGGGTGGCAAAATACCACATTCTTTCACCTGCCTTTAGATACAGCCCTGTCCGCGATTACCCCGCGTCCGCCATTACCCCACCTTCCCCTACATGTTTACGGCGAAAAATTACGCGCGCGAAAGTGAAAATCGTCTGATAATAAAATTAATAGGCCTAAATAAATAAATAAATAAAATATAAATAAAGAAATACAAAGAAATAAATTGATTTATAATCAATTTCATTTGTACAGGGTGACCCAAAAAATGTTAACACTCCGGACACATAAGATAGCTTAAAAGGACAGGAACACACGGGGGTCTAATCTTGATGTATTATGAAAGCTGAGTAAATAAGCTTTCATTTGCATTTTATTGCGTTCCAATTGGTTATTTAGAACGGGAGATATGCTTCAGCAAACATGAGGAAGCAAAATCGGCATGGTCCAATTTGCATTAATTACAACTATGATTACGAACTTGTAAGAATGCCAAGAACATTATTGTGCAGTAATTCAAAGTAACAATACCATTGCAACATTTAATCATAAGTTAAAATGTATCGATTATTGAATATAGGCTAATTGAAGGATTCATTACGTGCAATTGATTTATGGTTAATTTCAGTGCAATACTAGTTTTATTTCAGTGCAATACTAGTTTTATTTCAGTGCAATATTAGTTAATTTATTTAATTGGATGGACCAAAGAACATAAAATGTTTCAATTTCAATTTTAAAGACTGCTTTACTGACAGCTACCCATTGCACATGGAAAAAGAGTATAGAACTTGAACTCATGACAAAATACCTATATTATTTATGTGGAATATATTTGTTTATGTCTTTTAAGCTTGAAAAGAATCGAAAGAATGCGTTGAAAAGAACAAAGAAGAGATTAACTGATGTGTGTGTGTGACTTAATCATGTTGCTTCTTGCTTCGTGCATTTTAAAAGCTTTACTTTCATACTGAGAGGATTGGACCAAGCCGATTTTGCTTCCTCATGTTTGCTGAAGCATATCTCCCGTTCTAAATAACCAATTGGAACGCAATAAAATGCAAATGAAAGCTTATTTACTCAGCTTTTATAATACATCAAGATTAGACCCATGGGTTCCTGTCCTTTTAAGATATCTCATGTGCCCGGAGTGTTAACATTTTTGGGTCACCCTGTATACGCCTAGATTAGTACAAATTTATAATGCCAAATTGTTTTGTATTAAAAATTTGATTCGTAATAAACCTTTTCAAATAAAATGTATTTCATTATTTAATTAGTCCATGGAAACGTTGGAAAAACGTTCTCTGAAAGTTGCAGGTAAGTTCTAGTTTGGTTGCACTTAGGTTGTGGTTAGGCTGTCATTAAAACGTTTCTACAACGTTATTATAACGTTGCGGTTTGGGGTGTGATTTGGTTGTTTTAGGTTGGTCCATGGAAACGTGGGAAAAACGTTCTCTGAACGTTGTAGCATTAAGTTCTAGTTTGGTTGCACTTAGGTTGTGGTTAGGTTGTCATTAAAACGTTTCTACAACGTTATTATAACGTTACGGTTTGGGTGTGATTTGGTTGCTTTAAGTTGGTCCATGGAAACGTGGGAAAAACGTTCTCTGAACGTTGCAGTTAAGTTCTAGTTTGGTTGCACTTAGGTTGTGGTTAGGTTGTCATTAAAACGTTATTATAACGTTACGGTTTGGGTGTGATTTGGTTGCTTTAAGTTGGTCCATGGAAACGTGGGGGAAACGTTCGCTGAACGTTTGTAGTTAAGTTCTAGTTTGGTTGCACTTAGGTTGTGGTTAGGTTGTCATTAAAACGTTTCTACAACGTTATTATAACGTTGCGGTTTGGGTGTGATTTGGTTGTTTTAGGTTGGTCCATGGAAACGTGGGAAAAACGTTCTCTGAACGTTGCAGTGAAGTTCTAGTTTGGTTGCACTTAGGTTGTGGTTAGGTTGTCATTAAAACGTTTCTACACCGTTATTATAACGTTACGGTTTGGGTGTGATTTGGTTGCTTTAGGTTGGTCCATGGAAACGTGGGAAAAACGTTCTCTGAACGTTGCAGTTAAGTTCTAGTTTGGTTGCACTTAGGTTGTGGTTAGGTTGTCATTAAAACGTTTCTACAACGTTATTATAACGTTACGGTTTGGGTGTGATTTGGTTGCTTTAAGTTGGTCCATGGAAACGTGGGGGAAACGTTCGCTGAACGTTGTAGTTAAGTTCTAGTTTGGTTGCACTTAGGTTGTGGTTAGGTTGTCATTAAAACGTTTGTACAACGTTATTATAACGTTGCGGTTTGGGTGTGATTTTGGCACCTAAAACAAACAACCTGCAACGTTATATTAACGTTGTAAGAACGTTTTTAATGACAACCTAACCAGAACCTTAGTGCAACCAAACTAGAACTTAAACTACAACGTTCAGGGAACGTCTTTTTCACGTTTAAAGGACCAAACTAAAACAACCAACTATTTAAGTGTTACAACGTTGTTAAAACATTATGTAAACGTTTCCGATGATCAACATGCAACGTCCAGAGAACGTTTTAATCACGTTCACTTAAAACAAACAAACCGCAACGTTATAATAACGTTGTAATAACGTTTTTAAGGACAAACTATCCACAACCTAAGTGCAACCAAACTAGAACATACCTGTAACGTTCAGAGAACGTTTACCCACGTTTCAACGGACCAACTTAAAACAACCATATCACAACCAAACCGTAACGTTATAAAAACGTTGTTAAAACGTTTTAAATTACGTAACCTAACTGCATCATCATCGGTCGTCCTTGGACGGAATATTGGAAGCAGCAGTTACAAATTTCCTCCAAGCAAGTTTATCCAACATAAGCTGTTGAACTTCATTGGGTTCAAGATCAAGGTCCTTTGAGATGCTGTCAGGATAGGTGGTGGATCTCCTGCCACGGGATGAATGGCCTTCACTTGGAGTCCAGAAAAGCACTCGGGAGACAGGTTGATCGGATGCTCGTAGGCAGTGTCCAGCAAACTGGAGCCGTCGCTTCCTTACTGAGTTAGCCAGCGGAGGAATTTCACCATACACCTCTTCATTAGTTTTGTGGTCTCTCCAACTGATGTTAAGGACTCTCCTCAGCAACTGTGTGTAGCATCCATTTATTCTGTCCTCAAAGGTCTTTGTAACTGTCCATGTCTCTGAACCATATAGTAGAATACTACGCAAGCTCGGAAAAACTTGATTTTAGTTGGCCTATCAAGTTTAGATTTCCATATCTTCTCCAGCTTGTTGCATGCAACCCAGGCTTGAGCTTTCCGGCACCTAACTGCAACCTAGGTACAACGTTGCGGAAACGTTCTGTGTTTGCTGGGTTTTACTTTTACCCTTTGATTTCAGGCTTATTACTCATAATTACACAGATCTATTTATTAAAGTTGATATTTTGTTGAACAAATCCAATAAATGTACTCACATTTAGACGGTTTCGTCAACCAGTTCGGTTGACTTCTTCAGTAATGGTTTGATCCACTTCTGTTTCCCGCGAGAATTGGAAATCTCGTTCCCAGGATGCAAAGGTGTGATGAGTGGATCGAACCACGTGACTTAGAGAATAAATGCCCTCGTCGCGGTTGAGAATGTTAGGCCCCTGGTTAATGTTAGGCCGAACTGGTTGACGAAACCGTCTAAATGTGAGTACATTTATTGGATTTGTTCAACAAAATATCAACTTTAATGTATATCTACAATCCTGATGAACTTATTCAAAGATCTATTTATTTGCAGTCATTTTAAGATATTAATATTCAACATTCATGTGCCTTTTCATTTTGTTCACTAGTTTCATTGATCAGCATCTCTGAATCAGCAACCAACACTAATACTATGGGTAATATTTGCCATTCCGTGGATTGGCTTCAAAATACCGGGTTCTACTCAAATGGTTTCAACTTTATGACGCAATGTTCGAATTCAAAAAATCTTTTTTGAATGAAAGCCAAATATGTGTTCTTTGTATCACTATATTTGGTTTTGAATATGCAGGCCTAATTTCTGTGGTGCTTTCAGCTTTCGCCAAAAAAGTGCCCATTCTTTCTGACTCACCTGCAGTGTTATAGGACTCGGGACTCGAGTCCTTTTTTCAAGGACTCTGACTCGAGTCCAGTGGCGTAACAGCCGGGGGGCAGGGGGCACAGTGCCCCCCCCTGAAGGTGCTCAGCAGGAAATTCAAACCTACCCACCAGGAAAAATGGGGGGGGGGAGGGGAATTTTGTGACCGTGCGAAATTTTGTGACCATCGCCCCCGGCCCCCCCCCCCACCCACCCCCCCCCCCCCGCAAGAATGCTGTATTTAATCCAAACTTTGTGTGAACAAATGAAGTCAATCGCATTTTTCGTTTTGTATTTGGTGACCCTCTTTGCTGCACAACCAAATTTACCTGTTTGTCCACGAGCACAGTGATTTTCATTTGAAATGGCACACATTGCATTTTCATATTTGAATATCCCGCCAACAACAAAAATAGAAAATTTCAGTTTTTTATTAAAATTTAGAACATTATACGCTTTCATTGCATGGGTACGATTATAATTGATTATGCTAACTCACATGTAAACAAGAAAGGATGCATCGAATTCCAATAACATCACAAATGAACTCAAGTTTCCAAATTTGAATGAGAGACACATTTTGCGATCTGATGCATATTTTGGGTATCTCGTGGACAAACGTGTAAAATGGGTGCACTGGTCAAAAGGTTCACCAAAGACAAACGGAAAATGCGATCGACTTCATTTTTCCACACAAAGTTAGGATTAAATACATCATTCTTGCAACGTTTAAAAGTTTTAAAATTCATTTTGGTTTTGAAAACAAAATGGCTTCTTTCCACTATTGCAGTCTTTTTGACTCACCCTGTATGTGAAATGGAAATGGTTCCAAGTAGGAAACAAGACAACATCACAATCATATCAGTTATTGATAATTCAAGGCATATGGCATCTCAGTAGTTCTCACTTTCAAACCCCTGTCTCTGATAGATAAGTTATTGATAATTAAAGGCCTATGGCATCTCAGTCCAAGTGATTGTATTCAAAACAGCGTGATGATAGAAAAGTTGAGCCCAATTATATAGGGTATCCCGAGTGTAATCCATACCATGTTTATCAATGTTGATGATGTAGGCAGTAGCGTAGCCAGCGGGGGGGGGGGGGGGGGGGGGGGGGGGGCCGGGGGGGCGATCCCCCGGACACCTAAAATGGGGACGGCGAAGCGGAAAAATGGGGACGAGAAGAAGGGGAGAAAAGAGAGAAAGAAGGGGGAAGGAGATGGAGAAAGAGAAGAGAAAGGGGGAGGAGAGGGAGAAAGAGAAGGGAAAGGGGAAGGAGCGGGAGAAAGAGAAGGGAAAGGGGAAGGAGAAGGGAAAGAGAAGAGAAATGGTGACGAGAAATTGTTCATGTAGTACATTTACTGTGCGATTTTTTTTTGACTGTGCGATTTTTTTTTGAACTGTGCGAGAAAAAAAATTCCAGAATGGGGACGGAGAAGCTTAAAAATGGGGACCTCAATAACATATGAAGGTTTCCATGTTGCATCTATGACCGAGGTTTGATTGTAATTGGTCATTTTATGGAAAAGAAATGGACAATACAAAAAGTGTGTACTAAATTTTGACCTCAGATGACCTTTGACCTTGGTATGTGACCTTTGACCTCATTTACATATGAAGGTTTCCATGTTGCATCTATGCCAGAGGTTTGGTTGCAATTGGTCATTGTATGGACAAGAAATGGACAACTACAAAAAGTATGTACTAAATTTTACATCTTGACCTCAGATGACCTTTGACCTTGGTATGTGACCTTTGACCTCATTAACATATGAAGGTTTCCATGTTGCATCTATGACCGAGGTTTGGTTGCAATTGGTCATTTTATGGAAAAGAAATGGACAATACAAAAAGTGTGTACTAAATTTTACATCTTGACCTCAGATGACCTTTGACCTTGGTATGTGACTTTTGACCTCATTAACATATGAAGGTTTCCATGTTGCATCTATGACCGTAAGTTTGGTTGCAATTGGTCATTGTATGGAAAAGAAATGGACAATACAAAAAATGTGTAGTGAATTTTACATCTTGATACTGAATTTTACATCTTGACCTCAGATGACCTTTGACCTTGGTATGTGACCTATGACCTCATTAACATATGAAGGTTTCCATGTTGCATCTATGACTGAAGTTAGATTGCAATTGGTTATTGTATGGAGAAGAAATGGACAAAACAAAAAGTGTATACCAAATTGTTGACGGACACACCCCCACCGACTGACAGACAACACACACGAAGGATGCTGCCATAAGGTCTCTTCCTACGGACAACCTAAAAAACCATAGAAACCTAAAAAACCATAGGATACAGGATTTGATATGCCTGAGAGGAACTAATACCCATCACTTCAGAAGCTGCAGTTTTCTTTTTCTCTTTCTTATTATGATTTACTCTGGAACACCCTGTATAAAATGGTATTGGTTTTTAAAGAAAGCACAAAATATGTTTACAATAAAGCACAAAATGACAAACTGATCAGCAATAATTGATAAGCACATGCATTTTATTTTATTTTCCCAAAATATCAGTCTCACGGATTCCTAATTTCCAGACAAACCAATATCAACCAAGTTACGACTTGTTTTTTTTCTTCTCTCTCATCGCTATGTACACATATAAATAGTCCATTATACCTACAGTATTTTTATGCTGGACCATATAATCTTAACCTTGTACACCACACTATGACAATTGATATTAAAACAAAATAACAACAGTTGAAATTATATGTTATATAAACAATATGCAAATTGCAATATAATTATGTACAAATCACTATTCGATAACCTACAAATAAACATCTAAGCTAACTATTACACATTGTTTTATCAATGGATTTGCAAGTATGTTTTTTCAATAAGCTCATAAAATAAACACTAAATGTATTGATTTTTTAGATATCCCACTTGCAACTTGCTACTTATTTACAACTACATATAGTCTGTTAATAGTGATTGTCTATAATTTTCTCACTATGAGAGTAAATTTGTGAAAAAACTAATAATGCAAAGCAAAATCTGGAGATTAACACAGGGAGTGGTTTTTCATACAATTTTGTAGAAAAAATCTTGCATTTTTTAGCATTAAACTCAAAGAATTTTATTTTGAGATATATTTGACTGTACCTGAAATTTTAAATTGAAGTGATAATTTCACAAATTTACTTTCATAGTGTTACAAGCACCTTTGTCAAATTTAAATAATAAATCGTGACATAAATTAAAATGAGTGAGGTTTATAACATGGCAAGAGTTGAAAAATAACCAAGAACATATTTCAAAATATGATAAGTTGATACTCTCACAATCTTCATTAATCCTCTTCAAGTTTACTTCAAAGTAGAAGTAACAAGTGAAATAATAATCGATACCAAATCAATGAACATTTATCCATTAGGTTGTAAAGGTACATTGTGTGACCATGCAATATACACCTAGCACATAAAGTCCCTGACCAGGTGCTTTGAGGTTCACTAATTCAAAATATATAATCGGTACGAAAAATCTGAGATATACATTAAATGAGCAAATTTCTTTTCCGCAGTTTGATACCGCATTCAACAAAATTGAATGGATACTTTTAAAGTTATGGCGATTTCAATGACCGCGCATGCAACAGAAAAGTTGCACTAGGTATAGGAATCATTGATTTGTGTGTGATTACTGTCATAACTGTGTGCTATCTGAACGAGACAGATGAATGGATCTGGAGTGATAACTGCAACGTGCGGGACAAAGGGTGTATCTGGCTGTGAAGAATACAAGTCTTAGCTGATTAGCTGTGAGTTTTTTTCAGTGCGTAATCACACACAAATCAATGCTTTCCTATACCTAGTGCAACCTTTCTGTTGCATGCGCGGTCATTGAAATCGCCATAACTTTAAAAGTATCCATTCAATTTTGTTGAATGAGGTATCAAACTGCGGAGAAGAAATTTGCTCATTCAATGTATATCTCAGATTTTTGGTACCAATTATCTATTTTGAATTAGCTAACCTCAAAGCACCTGGTCAGGGACTTTATGTGCTAGGTGTACAATGTTCTTATGTTACTATGAATAACACCTTACCTCCCAACACTTCTAAAAAACCAGTGACTATTTGATTCACCGATTAAATGTTGATACAACTTTTTATGTTTATACATTCTGTTTGTGGGTGTAGAAATCATAAATCATGCATTAAGCCGTTTCACACTGGCTTGACGATCGATTTCTGGACGATGCAATAACAGTTGCTATAACGATTGATGTCAAATAATGGCCACTTGTCTAAATGAATTAATGACTGACTAGTGATAATCGATCTTATTTCTTAAATGCTTTAAAACGTCTGAATTAGTCTCCGCTAACTACGATCGATTGTCCAAAGATTGATCGCAGGGACATTTTTACGTTTTTGATAAATCTTTCACAGTATAAAATCATATACACAAGCAGAGGTATGTTTGGTTTTAACTACACTTTAGTGTTCCTTAATCTTTGGTTTATTTATGCATACCGTAATTATCTTCACCTTTAGGGGTGATGTTATAATGTTATGGGTACACTAGAAATACTCTGTTACAAATACTGTCTATGTGTTTACAAATGTTTAAGGGATGTCAGAGTAGCAGTGGTGTATTACTATGAATTGTAATTGTCATCAGAACATCATAAGTTATGGCCTTAGGAGAAATATCATAAGAGATATGTAATACAGGGTGGTTCAATAAAACCTTGACAGTTTTTTGAAGCCCTTTTTTTTGAAATTCTGTAGATTTAAAAATAAAAAAATCTTCAATATTCATCAACTATATGATCTTGACCATCTATGCTGAAAATATCATTACAAATAACCTTAGTTGCAAAATAACAGCTATTTGAACAAAGCTGTCCCATTTCACTCTGTCCACGGGTACTGATTTCGCGACGTTACAACCAGTGTGGTTCAATAAAACGTTGACAGTTTTTCAAAGCCATATTTCTAAAAATTGTGGGATTTGAGTGGTGTTTTTTACATATTCCTCAAAAATATCATCTTGGCCGTCTATGCTGACTTCTAATTAGGGTCACTCGTGGTATTATTATTACGTATTGATTTCACACCTGAATAGATAGTTAAGATGTTAACAATTACACTGGTTTCACCTGGCGGGATCTTCAAATCTTAGATTACTTGCATGCAATTCATCAGTCAGTATTCAATGTAACGTCGCGAAATCAGTACCCGTGGACAGTGTGAAATGGGACAGACTTTGTTCAAATAGCTGTTATTTTGCAACCGTAAGGTTATTTGTAACGATATTTTCAGCATAGATGGTCAAGATCATGTAGTTGATGAATATTGAAAAAAAATTTTTTTTTAAATCTACAGAATTTTAAAAAAAATGGCTTCAAAAAACTGTCAAGGTTTTATTGAACCACCCTGTATAATCATAAACCACTGGAACTCATTACAACATGAGAAAATAAATTCTGATAATATCGTAATCAATAATCACATAAAATAATAGACAAAATAAAAAAGAGATCAAAATAACTATGGGACAAACTGGTCTCAAAGGATTTCAATAAAATAAGCATTTGAATTGCAATAATTATATATATATATACACACATCAGCTTCAGTCATTTCTAGATAACAAACAAAATCATAATAGACATAAGTTGTTGCCTATTCATCATACAATCATGCTATATGTATGCATCCATATAGGCAACATCAATCACCTTTATCAGATATTTATCTTGGGTGTAAAGCATAGCTTTTGTTATACTACATAAAAATATATGAAGCAAGCTTAACAGCCAACTCAGCTTTAATATTAATTTCTATGACATAACCTACCTCATGATTATTTGATAGTTGAATAACCAGGCCGAAATGGAATCTAGCTAATATCTTTATATACAAGGTATGAGGCACTGCTCAAGACATGATAAACACTGTCATCTACATGTTATTCCATACAGCTCATTGCTACATCATTACATAACAAAAACAATTCAGCACATATATAACACATGCTGCTTATATTCAATTTATCAAATAGGGGATTTATGGGTTATAATACAGTGAAACATTGGACGAGTCAGATTTGAATTTCATTCCTGAGCTTATTGGCACTCTGTTCTTCAAAATGTTGATATTTGGCAACATTTCGAGGGTTGACAATCAGAAAGATGCAACTCGTTTTGTGTTCCTTTTGAGTTATTGGTACCTATAAAATCCTTGTCACATAAAGAATGCGAGGACCAAAATGATTTACTGGTACTCAAAAGCAGCCCCATTGGAGATCAATGGAACACATAATAGAGAAACAAATTTGTCTTAGAACGTACTTTTTCTAGTTACGTCTTTCTGCTTGTCAATCCTCGATATATAATATAATTACTGCTCGGGTCTTTGTTATAGCGATAGATATTTGGTTTGGTGAAGACTCAAAATTGAAATTAACAAAATAATAACAATCCTCACTGGACCAAAATGTAGGCCACTATTGACTGACCAATTTTTGTATTAATATTCCTATGAACCTATCATCTTTGATACCTAAACAAATGCATGTCATCTAAAACATACAACAGCACAATAAGTTGCTGAATTCGGCACAAATTTTAAACCATGACTTTCAAAGTGTACTCTCTTCTTCTTTTTTTACATAGTTTCAAAGTGTACTTGATTTTAATGCCCTTGTACTTGATTTTAATGCCCTTATAATAGGATTAAATAAAATAGTTTCTCTACCCTGCAGATAACATTGACGGTTTAACTTTGCCAAAATAAGTACATGAATAATTACAATATTTTTACATACATGCGACCAGGTTTGAAAACACATTATGAAACAAATAAGCCTTATTTTATATTGAATGCCAGAATCATGCTGACGTTACAGAAAGCAATTCTGTTATATCTATAGGATCCCAACACCCAATTTATATTTGTAATATTGATACAAAGATTCACAAACTGGCAGGAAAAAGCACACTATAAACAAAATAATTGGACAATCTTTAGTAGCATCGGGTATCAAACATTCAAATTACTTGAACATTCACTTGCAAGTATTCCACTAGCAGAAAAATTGAATGGTGGGTACATATTATTTGCTAATTATATAATTATCTTTCATAGAAAGACATAAACTAAAGATTAATAATTTGGATATCAATGTTATTGTATCTGACTGCCTTTCATTAACTCATTGAGACCAATCAGCGACATTGTTAGAACAATTGTATCCCTGATAAATATTGTTGTGAAATATTTTCAAATCAGTATTCTAATCTGTTATCCAAATGAGTATATCTTATAGTTAGTTAACCAATCATCTTGATTGATTGATAGGCCGGTAGTACTCAGGGGGTTTAGCTAATTGATGGATATTGTTTATATTCTAAAACTCTCATGTTTTCCATCAATATGTCTTAATCGTAGGTATACTTCAGTACCATAACCCTGCATACTTTCTAAACGTAGTGATCCGCCAAGGTACTCTGCATAGGCTCGGCATGCTGGAAGGCCAAATCCAAACCTGCAAGTGATAAATACAACCATAATCTTTAATGAAATGAAATTGATGGGATTTATGAGAAGACGTTTGATATATTTTGAAATAAACAATAAAGCTGGTTAGGTATCCATTTTTCATAATTAAGTATGGTTTTATTTACATTTCTATCTCAGTCCACAGCTGTATTTTGAGCTGCTACACAATTAAACCTGGAATTGTTATCATACAGATGTAATGTTGCCACTCATCAACTTTCTGTTTATCACTACCAATAGTACATTGCTAACCAGATAATTATTCTGTCCCATTAGTACTGTAAAACACCTCACGGCATGAATATTTAGCGAATTTGCAAAACAGCACATTTTAGTGGCATTTTAATTTCACTTATGAATCATCTTGTTATGTTAACTTATGAATTAAAATCTTAATTAGCGGCATTTTAATCTAGCGAATAAATTAGTGAAATTAAAATGCTAACAAAATGTTGTTGCTTTACAGCAGGCTTTCTCAACTAGATTAACTGATGCGCCACATTTTAGTAACCAACTTGTTGAAGCTCCACTTGGTCATATTTTTTTAGAATTTACAATGGCAAAAACTTCCCTTTATAACATTAATTTCAAACTATTTTAACATATGTAGGCAGCATAATAACTAATTACTCTTTTGAGGGCACATGCGCGCGTAGCCCGAAATAATTGCTGTATGTATACATCTGATCGTCATAGGCCTATGAAATCTGGCTATATCATGATATGATTTTTTTTTAAACAAATTTTAACCACTCTCGCGCCACTTAGGAAGCCTTGATGCGCCACAAGGGGCACGTGTGCCACCAGTTGAGAATGCCTGCTTTACAGTATATCACCTTGCCCATTATGAATCAAGTATTGAAAATCACACATTTGGTAAGAGGGAGCATATTTTTTATAAGTAGGTGTGAAGAATGGAGAAACCAGTAAGTTCCTCCGTAGTCTTAACCACTTAAGGCCATTGTTGAAACCAGCCAAACAGCAGTTGCCAAGGATCCCTACATTGCAGTTTTGATTTGGACATAGCCAAGACTTATATACTTAGAGTTTTTAGCTGGAAAGATTGGCCAGATATGCAGGCAAATGATATCAAAAGAAGTATTTGTTCAGGCATTTGGTTATGCATAATAGGCATTAGGATTTAGCTAGGATGGTTACATGTGATTGATCAGCAAGGTCACAGTGATTTACTGATTTGCACAGATCAGTATGTAGTATGTTGTAAATGGCACAATTTTTTTATATCATAATACTTGCATTGGCTCGTGAGTTGCATAAAATATTAAAATATTATTGAGCAACACTACTGACTTTATGGCTCATACTATTTTTAGTAAGACAGTTTTAAGTCCTTCAACATCATTCTGTGTCAATTTGTTTAGTCAGAAGAATGTTGTTGTTTCTCTTTTCGTTTGTTTCTTTTTAATGTATAGTTTGTGATTTTGTTTGAACTTTTCCCCCTGATTTTGAAATAAATCTACATATCAACAAATAAGAGAAATCTTGATTATACAGTTTTGAATTCTTCTGAACAGACTTCTTCCAAATGATATTGAAGAAAGCGTGTGCATAAATCCATGGGGGGGTGTCTACATTCTTATCCTTCCCAGATAGGAGTAAATTGAAGAACCATGCAGTGATACCTTTTTAAAATTAGTTCAGTATATGTTTATTATTTTTAATAATGCAGTAAATCCTGAAAGTGAGAAATTGTACCTTTTTTGAGTGAAATTTACTCTTTTCTAAGCAATTTTTGCACTCTTTTGGAGTGAACGTAACAACTTGCACTCTTTCTATTTATTGGTTTCCTCTTTAAAAGAAATTAATAAAATCCAATCAGGTGAATACAGGCCATAGTACATGTATTCAGTTGCCAAATTGTTTCATTTCTCAACAGTTACATGTACATTCATTTTGGAACACTTGCTAAATTAGCATGAGGCCTATTTACGGGCCTATTCAACTTTCCAAACAACTAAAATTTCCACTGTATCTGATCTGTATGTACTGGAAACAAACTTTGAATTGACAACAATACGTATGTATACAAAATATGATTTAAAATAACAATATGAATCATGACAATAATTAAAATGGATATAATATACAAATGAGGTACTAGTATGCAATGATTTTAAACATTGTAATTTTAAACATTTTAATACATTGCTCTACGCATTCTACATATCAGCTTTCAAGCACGCATGTCAGTGACTAGGCCTATTACTGGTTATACTACACATAATATTTGTACCACAAAATGATTTATTTTTTGTCCCCACCGTAATAAATTTTCGCCTTTGAAAATGGTCAACTATATAAGGCATATTGAGTAAGTACTGTAAACGTGATAATTGTTGTGCATTTAATTTTTGCGCTCTTTGCACACTTTCAACAATTTGTTTTTATAATCGTGATTTTTGAGTTTCCTTCATCAAATGTTCATAGACCTACATGTACTGACATACGGAATCAATTCAAGTATTTTTACTTTTGCGTCAGCAATTCTAAAAGCTAAAAGCGCAAAACTTTTTTAATACCATGAAGCTTTTATTGTTAACTAAGACCTTAAACAACTTGATTGTTAATTAGAAATGGTCATATAATTTCCCCACATAAACCTATTTTCAACTTCATGGTAATTCACTGACAAAATATGAGGCGACATTTGATGATAAATTTCTCTCTTGCATATAGTTCTTATGTATTTGCAATTATCTTTAAAAAAATATTATAAACATAAACATTTATTATACAAGTAAACAAAACAGTGATCAAACAAAGATTTTAAATAAAACATATGCAAACTTGTAGAAACAGAACTTAAGGAAAATTAACATTTTCCCCCTAGAATATTCAGGAAGTGAATTTGCTACACACTCTACATATCAGCAAAAGGAATAGCTAGTCTAAATTTTGACGGATCAGATAGTGTCAAAATACCAAATTGGTCAGAAATTATTTCAAAATTAGGACACAGTGAATGAAAATCTATAACTTTTCACAATATTTGCCAGGAGAAAAAATGTACCGGTATAGTCATTCTTTTTTACAAATTTTGTGGTAAGTTTATTTTGCTACACATTTTTGAATGAATTTTTTAATATTTCCAGTTCTAAGCATTTTGAACAATCACTTAATTTGAATTAAACAATTTCTACAGTTTCATGTTACATCAATAAAAAATAAAATAGAAAGACAGAACAAACAAAATAATGAAAATAATGTTACTTTCAACAACAAAACATCCAAATTTCCCTCCAAATTTGATAGAGCAAAATTATAAGGAACATTTTTTTCACATATTTCTGAAAACGCATTATTTTAATATAACTAAAACCAACAAACTAGTTCAACAGATGATGTTTGTATACACTATTTATGATTAACTTAAGACTATAAGTAATCATTTAAATGTTACAGCAATGTCACATTAAAACAAAGTAGACAAACTTTACGTTAAAAATAACAATCACACACAAAAACTGTGCTATTTGGTAGTATTCCTGACTTTTCAACTGGAAACTTATTATTTTATAAAAGTGCAGGTAACACTTGCTATGTTTATTCAATCTCCTTCTATTCAATTACATGCATTGATGGGTACAAATTATTTCCTTGTAAATCATGATTGTTTACTGTTGCATGTAGAAACCGGTATTGTTGTAGTATAATGTGTGTGGATTGGTATTGTTTGGTTGGCAGATTTATTATTTGCTTTTAGAATTACTTATTTCTGGATAGTCACACTGATAGGGCACCTTTAGTTTTTATTTGTTACAGACAACTGTAAGCTAGTCATGGGATGGTTCTTTTTGTTGGACTACATGAGATATAAAGTACCCCGACTACTCTGGGTACTAGTGAAAAGTAATATAAGTCTTGGCTATGTCCAAAATAAATTCCTAATGTATGTTTTTGATGCTTTCATTAACTCACCCACAAAGAGGGCTTGCTGTTGGTCCACTACTGACTGCTGATGTTATCAGTCCAAATGTACCCCCTAGCTGAGTGTCATTTACAACATCTTCTGCTGTGGTGAAGTGATAATTGAACGCCTTGTTGATGTGTTTATGTGCAATTCCACCTCCTTTATCTGAAACTCTACATATTACACATAATGAAAAGAAAAATTGAGTATTATTGTAAGAAATCTAGAGTTTTACATATAGGGAATGGAACCTTGCCTATCAGTTATGAAGATTGCCTGCCATGTTAGCATCTTGATATGGACCTCTCTATAAGGCAAGACCAAAGTCTAATCATCACCATATCATCTCTCTTGTATCAAACAGTGCAGGAGTCCACTCCTACATGAGTCCAGACCTTACTGACAAAGTCCGAGACCTTGATGTCCGAGTCCTGAGTCCTTATATGTATTTTAAGTTCTGACATTATATCATTTTTTTGCTATGCTATCTATAGGCCAACCCATCAGTAATGTCAACATAACAAATGTTTAACCTTCGCATTGAGGCTTCATTGGGTTTAATTTGTTTACCAGACAGGCGAAATACAAGAACTGAATTTTGTGGTTTATCACCGTATCAATGGTATTAATTTGAAATACAATTCAATATCACTATATTAAATATATGATCATGTTTGCTCTACACTCAATCCTATTCATGATATTGATATGAAAATTTCAATTCAGATATATTACTTATAATGAAACCTATTGGGTAATAATGGTTTATTACAAAATCTGTATCCTTTGTGTTCAAATCTCATAATATGGCTAGCTGTGCTATTTAATTTAATGGTAAATTAGATTTAGATCTCTTTTGGTTAGCATTCCTTGTAATCATTTGCAACTTTATTACCTTATAAATATTTCCTTTACTGCCTGTGTAACATTCAGATAAATGTTTATTCACCTGCGTCTATACCAAAAAGGAGCCATATGTTTGTATGTTTTCACCATCCATATTTACATTCTACCTGAATGCATATCATATTAGGGCTAGGGGATGGCAAATTGCCAAATATGTGCCACACTATAGATCGAATCACAATGCCTTGGACTGTTTTTAAAAGTACACAAGCATGCCTGCCAAAATATAACGTAAGTGAATCACACATTGAACATCACATGCGTGTTACATTCATGATGTTTGGTCTAAGGCCAAACAAAGAAGAAGGTCTGTCTCAGAAACATTGTGCAAATAAGCTAAGTGCTGTGCCTTGGTTTTTTTTATTGGTTTTTTTAGAAAATAGGCTATGAGGTATGCTATTTTTATTTTATTTTTGCTATTTTTTTTTGCTTATCCAAGCTTACGGAGAACTTTTTAAAACTTTAAAAAAAAATCAAAAAAAATCAAAAAAAATCAAAAAAAATCAAAATCAAAAAAAAAAAAAAATTAAAAAAAAGAAGAAAAAGAAGAAGTTTTTTTAGCCCCCAGCGCATAGACCTATGCGCCGTAGCTCATTTCACATACCAATGCGGGCGGGCTTCTGAGACGGACCTTCTTCTTTGTTTGGCCTAAGGGATTCTGAATCGGACTATAGTAGACAGCATGGATAAACACAACATCAAATGAGTTTGCTACTGTACTTAACCCCCTGAGTACTGCTTTCTTACAGTGTCTCTGATTGGCTCATTACAGGATATAATGTGATATACCCCTGTGAGTAACCCATCAAAAAAGTGCTTTTATAGTCTCATTATCAACCATACCACCAATCCTAATGTATTTTTGATTGGCTAAATATATGGTATAACACTCTTTGTAACTAATCAAATTGTACTTAAATGCCGATATGTAGGCAGGTAGTGCTTAGGGGGTTAAAGTATAGCAAAGTTGTTGAATTCTTATTTGAAAAAGTTTTGATGATATAATAGTTAAAATACCTGATGATAAAGTCGACATCATTGTTGACAACTGTTACAAGTACATCTGGCATGTGTTGTGGATCATCCAAGTGGCTTTCCATAGTGGCTCTGATGAAAAACAGGAAACAGGAGTTACAACTAAATTATATTCTGGGTATTTTGAGATGTATTCTTTATATAATATATAGGAAATAGTTCTTCATTATAATACAGAATTAGGAGAAAGAAGGATCATGGTTAAAAGCTTTATTATAATGGAATTGGGAGAATGAAGTATCATGGTCACAAGCTAGACTATGGGACAATTGTGAAATTAAATAGACACAATATACTGTGCCAAAAAAAGGAAATTGAATCATTACAAATCAATGTATATAGGAACATATTGAATTTCTATTCAATGGTTTCCCCTACCCTGTTCTACAGGCAAACGGACCTCTCCGCGGGGTTGTTTGGTGCATTTTTGGTGAATCTTCAGCAATTATCAAAATTCCCATTTTAAAAAAAATCAAAAAATCACAAATTTAATTATTTTCTTCAATTAGCAAAACATTTAAATTTGCCACAATTGTCCAAAAAATAAATCGTAAAAAAATGGTATAATTTACCAATATAACATTTTTCAATTTGTTTCAAATGAAGGTATTTGTAGAAAATGTGTTAAATTACAGACTTCACCAGGGCAGGATTGATAACACTGTTTACAAGTAAAATCAGGAGAATAAGGCTTATCAGAATATGCTGTGTCCATCTTGAATTAATGATAGAGTTCAAGGATATTTTTACCTTCCTGTCTGTTGTTAAACAAATAACCTGGGATTTCTTATCAGGCCAAAAAAGGTTATTTAGTTGTTCGTTGTCATGCACATCGCACTCCAAATTGTCCCTTTTAAACCCTTATTCCTGAAATGATTTCTTCTACAAAAATCTTTTGGATGATTTGTAACCCCCCACCCCCATCAAAAAAAAATCCACCACCGAACAAACCCAACTGCCTGTCCATGCATCTTCCTTCGTATGAGAAATCTGCAGGACTACCAAACAATTTATTTCAAAGCCTAATCAGTTAACAATATAAGGATGGAACATATCAAAATTTGACAAGAAAGGAATCAGTTATTATAGTCACCATCAAAGCTGGGATAGTATGGGAGTATACCGTCATCGATATTCATCCTTGACTAATAAAACATTTAACCAATGATAAATAAAAAGAATTATTCTACTCAAGCGAAACAGAGCGCCTTTATGCTCAGCTGCATTCTGTTTATTAACATATTGCAAAAATGATGGATACTTGAAATTGTATGAAATTTGCGTTCTCTGCTGACAGGAAATTGGCCTGAATTTTATGTAGATTCACAGGTGTTAATAACTTGTGAGATTGATGATGCCTTTATAATACAACATTTCAAACGGGCGTTCTTACCTGACAGCATTTTTGATGAGCTCTGGTAATATATACTCCAAGGGTTGACTGATGTAGGGAAATGTTGCATTCACATGACCAGCGAGGCGCACCTTAGGGGCAAACCCATATCGTAGTTCACATTGTTCCCTGTAAATAGTAAAGTAATCAGTCATAAATGTAAGGTCTAAAACATGTATTGTAATAGTTCAATTAAGTCAATAATTTGATAAATTCCTCTCACACAATCTTATTCTCCGTAACTATTCTTATTCATTGTATTGTGATGAAAATATATGATCTATTTATTTCTCCTTATAGGACCCAGTTTTCAAGCAATACTCAGTCCTGCCCTTTACCCTACTTATGTTGGTGATACTGCAGGAGGTAAATGATTGATGTGAATCGTTTTAAGTAATAGGATCTGGTATGGATTTTCAGGTGAACATGGTAACTCTAAGCAGACATGCCAAGTGAATAATTCTCTCTGCTGTCAGATGTGGCAAGCTTCTTTCAACAATAACCCTAACCCTATGTAACACAGAAACAACAAGGCCAGCACAACTTGGCTTGCGCGCACACAAGTTCCATCTCATGTAGCACTAAAATACGGGTATATATGGTCTCCAATTTTTTAGCCTGTGAAGCCCTCTCCCCATGGCTGAGTGGTGGTATATCTCGCCTGTCACCATCCGACCCGGGTTCAATTCCCTGTGGGCGGCGAACATAATTTTTCGCATTTTTTTATTTACCCCCTGTTTCTCATTCCATCCCAACTGCCACGTTCTAGGGTTAGGGTTAATGAGTTATCTCAACTGGTAACTTATCAGCCCTTTAACATTGATGAAAAAACCAGCAAAATATCCCCTACGTGCTATTCATTTGGCCAATTCCAATTCCAAGAGACAAAACTTACCTCAGATATATATCTCTTTAACAGACTTAAACAATAAAAGTGAATGATTTCTTGGAACAAAATGCCCTCTAATTAGCTAGAACCAGATCAGGACAGTCATTAATTTTAACCCTACCCTAGAGAACCGCTGCAAAAGTCATATTTGCTTTTCATAAGAACTAAACGAGATAATCAATTTACATACAGGACTAAATGGAGGGATTCCAGGTCTCTCGAAGAGATGATTTTCTACCATTGACTACCTGATTGACTATTCTGAAGGTTGCATAAAGAAGAAAAAAGTGACTATCTAAGATTATACATAATATGAGGCGTCACTGTGGCTTGACTTGTAACAACAAAAATTTGACTGAATAACAGTATTCCATGCTAAAGGTGCAGCAATACATTGGAGTAGATATATCATACTATTTACAAGCCTACCCGGATTAATATTGCCAGCAATCTTATTTACACACAATAATACTTTATTATATTCAGATATCCATTGTTTTCCATTTTCATTTTTTAAATCGTGATCTTATATCTAATCATACAATACAGAGAAAACACACACAAAACATGTGTTTATCTTTAGGGTAATTTTCTGTTTCCGTTGACCAAAATCCCTTGATCATCATAACAAACGTCAAACAGATATCAAATGCCTGGATTCTGCTATCAAGCATTGTGTTTAAATGTAGTTGCATGCAACTTGCATTTCAAATTTAAAGCAGACAACTTTAGGGACCTAGTTAAGTCTCAATTTCCAAGAATGACTCGTCAGTGATCTTTGGCAGTATTGGGAACTCCGCCAATTTGTGACGTTAAAATATGAACTTAAATGGAGAATGCAGTAATATATGCGTTTCTTTAAAAAAATATTTATGGCTTACAGTTAAATGCCACAAATGAATGAATATTATTAAATGCTTCAGTTAGACCTTCTGTCAATATTATTTTCATTGTTACATTTAATAAAGCAGGACAATTCAAATACCTCAATTTTTCCAGACCAATGAAGATTGATTGAACAAGTTCACATTAGAAGGACAGATAGCTTATAAATTACTACCACCCAGCAAGTCATAGGCCTTCATGTTCAGTATGGGTCAAAAATGTGATTTTTCATATTATCACTTTAATACTACCTCAAATTTACTTATAATTGAACACTGGGCGTTATAAGCATTCATGGAGAAAGGGGAGGGAATCAAAGAGCTGGATTATTCTGTTTCTGATGGCAAATCAAAAGATTTTTAACTTAACGCAAACAAAACTTGGTCAAAGTCATCATGGTCCATGATCAGTGGCGTCGCCCCCAATATTGACGTTGTGTTGGTTGAGATTGGCACTGTCAGTTCATTTGACCACAGGAATCATGGAATTATGATGGTCAAAAGTACACAGATGAATTTTTTTTGCGCGTTACATGCGCATAATGTGTCCCCAAAATGCAACATTCTTTAATACAAGCTTGTTTAGAGCCAAAATGTACCTCGATCGTGCCAAAAATAGGTGTCAAGTCAAAAAATTACCCACGCTGCGCACACATTTCTGGACTCACAAAAGTCTTGTCAGTTCATTTTCATTTCTCGCCCCCCCCCCCCCTCCCCAATACGCCATGATCAATTTTATTGGTCAGAAGTAGATGGAGTGATGAAGGCAGTGGACAAATTGAATACCTTAAAATAACCATTTAATTTAAACATTAGGTAGGGGGGGGGGGGGTCGCCCCCAATATTGACGTTGTGTTGGTTGAGATTGGCACTGTCAGTTCATTTGACCACAGGAATCATGGAATTATGATGGTCAAAAGTACACAGATGAATTTTTTTTGCGCGTTACATGCGCATAATGTGTCCCCAAAATGCAACATTCTTTAATACAAGCTTGTTTAGAGCCAAAATGTACCTCGATCGTGCCAAAAATAGGTGTCAAGTCAAAAAATTACCCACGCTGCGCACACATTTCTGGACTCACAAAAGTCTTGTCAGTTCATTTTCATTTCTCGCCCCCCCCCCCCCCCCCCCCCTCCCCAATACGCCATGATCAATTTTATTGGTCAGAAGTAGATGGAGTGATGAAGGCAGTGGACAAATTGAATACCTTAAAATAACCATTTAATTTAAACATTAGGTAGGGGGGGGGGGGGGGGGTCGCCCCCAATATTGACGTTGTGTTGGTTGAGATTGGCACTGTCAGTTCATTTGACCACAGGAATCATGGAATTATGATGGTCAAAAGTACACAGATGAATTTTTTTTGCGCGTTACATGCGCATAATGTGTCCCCAAAATGCAACATTCTTTAATACAAGCTTGTTTAGAGCCAAAATGTACCTCGATCGTGCCAAGAATAGGTGTCAAGTCAAAAAATTACCCACGCTGCGCACACATTTCTGGACTCACAAAAGTCTTGTCAGTTCATTTTCATTTCTCGCCCCCCCCCCCCTCCCCAATACGCCATGATCAATTTTATTGGTCAGAAGTAGATGGAGTGATGAAGGCAGTGGAGACAAATTGAATACCTTAAAATAACCATTTAATTTAAACATTAGGTAACTTGTTAGGGTTTTTTCACAACTTATACAAAACATTTTTAAATGCAAAAAATGTATTGATTAAGTTCTAAAAAGTCTGTAAAAACAGCAATTGAGTTGCCTTTTTTCAAAAAGATAACAAACTTTAATAAAGACACGGGTTATGTGCATTTCAAAACCAAAACAAGAGCAAAATATTGATGAGAAATCGGCAGATGGTACATCAACAATAGGCTTTATCAGACTATATTTACAGTCCTTGACTGTCAAAGGTCAATGTTCCTTACAGTTTAATATTTATCACTTTAATGACGATAATTATTGATTAACTTTCATTTGTTACTTCCATCCAATGGTGAAATGAATACAAGTCTCTAGATGCACTGCAGATGTGATATGGTTATATAGCATGAGCATGCAACCTTTACAAGTCATGGATATGTCATGTTTGGTTCATGCACAAAAAGCATGACAAGCGCCTAGTCATAAATGGCCTAGTTAGAGGGTCGTGTATCGGGATGTTTCCTGTAGCCTTTATACAGCCTGAACTCAAAATAAACATGGAGTAGTGAAATTTCCCCATGATACCAGTGCAATCAAATGTAACAATTTAACTATTAATGGGGATCCCCACCATGGCCAGTTCTTAACACAAAACTGCCTTACACCTTACAGACAGAACAGAAATAACATGGAGGAATTTCAACCATATGACCCCTGAGGAAATGTCTGTCCAGAGCAGGTATATTGCCTTTAATGAAATCATGGACGGGAAGAGGTGAATGTCTCTACAACATGCAAGTAAACTTTCCCACTTTTATTTTGTAAATTTGACGGTTTTTTTTAGACCAACAGTCCTTAATATTTAGATAGTTACGAGCTGTATAGCACTTAATTAATAGCTACATGTAGCTTATACCATTTCTAAATGTCACGACAACATCGGGGGTCGTCCAAAATTATCGCAATTTTCACTTACGTACGTCCCTTTTTACCCCCCTCAAGTAACGTACTCTCACGTGTAGTTTAAAACTATTGTATGGAAGATGAATTATGGTGTTTTACAACATATGAACCGTGCACCCACCCCCACACACACACTAAATAAATAATTTATATACTTCAGTTATCATGCAGTGCAGTGGCATAGCCAGTTTTTACTTTTGCAACTTGCTCATACAGATTGGTTTGTCATGGATTCATACAATATACAAACATTCCTGTGCAATGTGCAACTTGTTCATACAGTACTACATTAGGATATTGCTATTCATGTACCCTGTGATGTAATTGTTGTACTTGTACAAGAACAGGATGTGTTTGGGAAATGAACATCAAAACATACCATGCACTGGCAAACATTGAACTATATTTATATTAGTCATTGCACGCACTTTCTACATTAATGTGTACTACTTTTACTGAGATTTTTCTTCGTCTTTAATGCCGATTAGAGTGGATCAAAATTATTTTGTGAAATATAGTTTAATGACTAGTGCTGGGAGTTACCGTTTAATTTGCTATATATGTTTAAATGAGCAGGATTTTGTGCGTTTAAACAGTGTACATTGCTCATAAACAGGTCAAAAGAAATAAGTCCCCCCCCCCTTGGAAATGTGAATTTTTCTGGAAAACAGTTAGGCTCCTTAACTTGTTACAAAATGTAAAATGTAGACTGAAATGTTACTCATTAAATGTGCAAACAAGTTTCACCCAACAGTTGACCTTCGCTTGAAGTGATGCCATTTATTAAATTTGATGACCAATAAAAAATGACACTTTCTTGCATAGGGATTGGACAAATTGATGAAATTTTAAATCCATGAAAAATTGAAACACATGGTTGTCACCTGTTTGGATAAATACGTGAAGGAACTGTTCATGGTTGAATGAATAACATCAATTGAAGGTGTATATAATCCCTTGGAGTACACTTCAGGTCCATAAATTTCATCAATTTGTCCAATCCCTATGCAAGAAAGTGTCATTTTTAATTGGTCATCAAATTTAATAAATGACAGCATTTTAAGGTGAAGGTTAACTGTTGGGTGAAACTTTTTTGCACATTAAATGTGTAACATTTTAGTCTACATTTTACATTTTGTAACAGGTTAAGGAGCCTAAGGTTGCACACCACTAAATACATCTCCCATAGGGTTACACGTGAAATGCACACTTTTAAAATGGATATTTCTCGACGTTATAAGAAACTGGTAACTTGAAATTTGGTTTCAACTTGAAGATGAAAGCCATGACTACTAACTCAACAACTCATATATGGGGGGTAACCGGCATAATTTTGAGCTAGAGCCTTTTCAAAAAGTACGAGTTGAGTTTTCCTGGTCACACGCAATTGTTGATTAAGATTATTGCGTCAGATACCGGAAATGACCTGAACACAAATGTCTCTGTTAAAATATTAAAAATCATCATTGCATCAATTTTTTTGGACCTGAAGAACGCTGATGTGTCTGTCAAAATTCACACTATATTAATTTCGCCATAACTTGTAGTAAATACCCTAATTTTAAACTGTAATTTACAATAGGTCTCCCGTTTCGGCATAGAAACGGGCCGGTTTTGGACTTTTGCCTCAAAGGGGGTAGGGCCAGACGTTATTTAGTGGTGTGAAACCCTAACTGTTTTCCAGAAAATTTACATTTCCCAGGGGGGGGGGGACTTATTTCTTTTGACCTGTTTATTTATTAAGGTCTATGAAAGAAGTGAACAAACCTTTGTTCCACAGCTAACAAATGCTACATTTTGTGCCTCCAGAAAAATGCAGTTCTTGCAGAATGAATTGTTTTCCGACGCTTTGTTCAATAAAAATATCCCATGGAACATGAACTAATATTTCTTATTTGGTTAGTTTTATTTCTAAGCTCAGTAAAACGGTTGAAAATCCCAAACGTTGGCACGATAATGCAAACATGCGATACCGATTTAAATTGTAAATCCCTTATCACTAGGAGCACCAACATACACTGCTGACGCCAGACGACGCTGGACACTAAGTGTAAGCGTGTAGTGAATTTAGTAAACGTTTATTAGCCTTTCTGTTTGTTTAAACGCTGACACATGTACATATCCAAACACTAATGAAACCAAAATAGGTTTTCTACCATTTGGTATCTTCATGAAATGTTACTTCCATAATTGAACAATTCAAATGCTATGCTCCCGGGGGGGGGCCAGTCAAACATAATGTTGTACACATGCGTGACCAAAAAAACGTGTAAAAAGGGGTGTTTTTTCAGTGTTGGACGCGTCACGCGCGTGACGCGTTAAGGGTATCAAAAACGCTGATTTTCAAGAAAAAGGGTGGTTTAAAATCCCGGCTTAAAATACAGGTCGAACGTGTTTAGGGTAAATTATTTTGTTCCCCGTTAAATAGACAAAACTTGTTTAGGGGTCATATTCTGGCAAGAACTTGTTTAGGGGTCAAAATTTGCAAGGAAAGCGCGCTAAAAACTTGTTTAGGGGGTAAACCCCCCCCCCCCCCCCCCCCCCCCCCCGGGGCTATGCTTTTAGAATAATAAAACCACCATGAAGTTCAACCAACTTGAGAGTGATATTGCCTTTAATATGCGATTATAATCAGTGTGTGCCAATTACTTATCAATTAAAAGATAATTTTAGTCTGAGGACTGGTCACCCGCCTTTATTGTGATACCAATAATCATATAATCAACATACATCATAAAAACGTAAGGCTCATGCTGGCATGCTGTTTGCTTACATATATACATACTAGCACACATTTATGATATATTATCGGAACAATTATCAATATGCAAAGATAACAGGCATTTATGACAAGTGAACCACTAGCCAATGCTATTTCTCAGTGGTTGAGCATTGTGGAATAATAAGGAGGTTTAGCCATAAGAGTCAAATACTCACCTGCCAGGCAAATACTATTTCAATATTTACATGAAAACAAGGGCTACGCATTCATTAAACACACAGTTTTGACTGGATAACAAAATGGGAATTTCCGTGTGAAATTGTTCTTTTTTCAAATCATCTTATATGAATTTATAGTTTGATTTCCCAAAACAACTTTGAATTTAATCTTGCTTAACTTTTTGCCAAGACGTAAATTAATAATATGCAGTTAGGTATACATGATGCATGGCATACTCTCTAGGACATCCTTAAGGTGGCCAAAACAAAAACCTCTTTCAACTGACCCATTTTTTCCTAAATTGTAAATTTTGACCAGTTTTACATCGTTTTGATAATATTTTCCAAAATTGTGAATTTCTTATGAAAATTTTGGAAATTCAACACAAAAAGTCACACATTTTGAGACGCCCACCCCCCCCCCAAAAAAACCCTGACTGACTGACCCTACCTGAGAGGTCCGTTTGCCCAAACAGGGTTGTTTTGTCGCCTATAAGCTAGATTTTTTCACTAACCTTGAAAAGTCGCTCCACTTCTCTATCAGTTTACGTAGTGCAAGCTTGGTGCATACCATCCCTATGTAATCCGCCTGCAGTGAGGTGAATACAAAAGCATGTGATACCACAACGCACAAGTACACATTATGCAAACAAGTATGTATGGGTTGGGTAAAAAGACTTTCAACCACTAAACAATTTAAACATAGGAAGAACACAAAATCAAATCTGGAAAAAATTGTAAAGATTGAAAATATTATCAAGGTTGATCCTTTCCAGTCATCAGTCATACGGGTGAAGACTTTTTGAAACAATGCCTCCTCATCAGAAAATCACCTTTCTTGTCCAGGAAGAGAGAAGGGGTATATCTGGTTTTGTAGATAATTATATGGTACCCAACATCTGCAAAGAGATTTAACAAAAGAAGAAAGAATCATGAGTCTCTGCACCATCTTGTATAGCTTATCCTAGGCTACCTAAAACACTCAAACGGGGTTTGGAGTAGAATGTGCCACCCTAAATTACAGTTTTTGGTCCCAAGAAAGATTTCTGTTGAAAAACAAGGGTCTTTCATAACAAATTCGGAATTCAAATTAGTGCAGAAACACATTTTAAATTATTAAGAAAGAAAGACCTAAAGAGGGAAGAAATTTATTTGAAAAAGAATAAAGCAAAGAGGAAGTGGAAAAACAATGCCTTCAGGGCAGCACATACCATTTTCCATAAGAGTGCCCCTTCCCCAAGTTGAGATCATGAGATACATTTATCAACCTCCTCAAGATGTTGAATGAGATCATGCCTCCATCAGGGTCAGAAATACGAGGATCCATTCTTGCAAAGATTCCCACCGGTAAAGTTGTGAGAATCCAAGTTGATTCTCGTAGATAATCTGTCTAACACACACACACCATTTGAATGGAGGAGAATCCCGCAAAATCCTCTGCAAGAATCTAAATGGATTCTAGCAACCTTTGACGAACTTCTGACCCTGATCCAGCAATAATGCAACACAGCTTTCTTTCTGAGCCTGATTGTATAACATATAACATTGCCAGGCAGGATGAACCTGTTAAAGTCGAGACCTGCCAGGAAATTGCATAACCTCCGATATTCATTAGTGTTGCTTCTTTGCCAGATTTTCAGGGAATTTGAAAGTACAGGGTGTGTCAAAAAAAATGTTCCATGTAAAACATGATTTTTTGACCATGAAAAATATAACAACATTATGTGAAATAGCAATAATTATATTCAGCAATCTTTAATTGTCAAATTATGGCAAATCTTCTCAGGCATGTCAAATTCAGCTTTGGCCACTTTTCATGTGCAGAGAACTCTTTAATTTAGAATCGCCATTCAGTGTGTAATTGAACATGGCAAACAAAAATGGTTTGGTTGTCCTTGACAGCCATTTTTCGTGTTATTAAATATATGTAATGTGTTTTATTTTGAATATTAAAAGTATAAATCACATATGTGCAACTCTTTGTTTGATTTTTACTTTTTGTTGGCTGAAGTTTGAGCTTCCATTGGTATAAGAGAAGAAGAAAAAAATGAAGAAACAAAATTGTTTAGCGCCCAGCTATAAAACTCCCTGACAAACTGGCTATAATCTCACTATGGACTGGGTTTGCAATGTAATACAATACAATAATCTGGCACAAATTGAAAGATGAAAAATCTGCGAATTGATTTCAATATGTTAAAGATAATGTTAAACATTTGCCTTTCAAGAAAATCCTACCGAAATTTAACTCCGCAATCAAGATTGCGACTATGTCCCATGAGGTCTTCAATCCATCTCGGCCAGGGAGGGCGCTCTGTATTGTTTGCAACTAACCCTGTAACTTGCAAAGATTTTTGATAACCTATATGGATACATGCATGAGAATGATTCCTTCCACCTGATTTAAGTAGATAACTTACTATCATCACAGGCTAGCTAGCTGATTTCCCTGCATGCTATTATAACAGGTTGGTCAGCACTCAGTTACTGGTTCTATCACAAGATTTCACATACCAATTTTCAAATTTATAAACAATTCTATTCGAGAGATATTGAATGTTACGATACATCAATTTAAAATGCGTGATTTGAAATACTGTACACAATTTGGGATCAAGTTCATTCATTCATTATTGAACAAATTTAGGATGCAGGGCATGACTAAAGGCCAACAAATTGTTAAGAATACCTGGAAAGTTAACAAAGGTCTAGGGCACCAAGGCAAAACCCTCAAAAGGGCAAGGCAATGGCCTTGACGGCCTTGGCGAAATTTGAGCCCTGTATTGTACAAGTTCTGCCAAATTTTTTTAAAAAGTAAATATTTACTACCAAATGGGTGCCCTAAAAAGTTATGATATGAACCCTGGTACAATATCTCTCAAGTTGAAACTGTTTTCATCCAAAAAGTTATTTAACACTAACATAATTTAAATGAGATAACATAGTTGTGGCCAAAATGTAGACACAGTGAGTCAGTGTACATATGGTGATCAATAAATAACTTGAGTCTACTTGAGCACATATTGAAACAACAACATATATTTCCATGATGTGAACTTCAAATTACAAACTGTTTTTATCACCACACATTTGGCATCAAAGTCAGGATCTAAAATACTAATAATACAATTTGCATCACCCTATGTAAAACATTCATGAGTACTTTTGGCCTTTGTAGTGTGAATAAATCAAACTACGCACAACGTTGAACCTCAATTCATACAAGTTTAGTAGTGTGCTAAATTATGCTGAATTTGTGAATTGTGTCGTACATATGAATTAGGTCAATACATGAGACAAATTAGACAAATCAATTGCACCTGCGCAAACATTGATATGCTCACAATAGCACTCCCCTGGGGGGGGGGGGGGGGTTGTGTTCGTGTCATTATTCACACATCAACATCAGCACACATGCATTGATTCGTCTAATTTCTCTATCATTTATTGACCTATATATACTGTGCTTTGTGGGTAGGATATATCAGCCAATCCTGCATCTTTTAGCTGAATTACATTGGGAGAGTTGTTCCAAATATAGTCCGATTAACTATTGAACAAACAAGTTTCCACTAGAGCACACAGAATGTATGAGACATGCTATTTGATGTAGCGCTAGCCCTAGTGCAGAAAAAGTTGCTTTTTTCAGGTTTATGCAGCATACAGAACAAGAGCGTAATACAAATTATGCAGCATGGGGCTTGTATGCTGCTTGTACTTGTCTAAGCAGTATGCTATTCTGCAATTGTTCGTTCAATAATTAGTTGGAAGGGATATTTAAAGCCAAGACGCACAGAAAAGACAAATCTTGTTTTCATTTAGATTCAAGATTCATTGCACCTTTATTGAAATCCAATTGGTTGTTATCCCTAGCATATTCTATTCCAAATTACCTTGTCTTCATGAAGACCTAGATGATGCTCAGCCAACATACGGATGCCAAGACGTGACGTCAACGTTTTATCTAGGAAACTATGAATCATATTCTCATCCTGCAAGTAATGACAGACAAAACAGTAACTTATACTGCACTGACAAAGATAAAGTTACGAATATTTGGTTTAGAGTCAACCCTCCTACCAGTTATACCAAATATTCAAGACTGTGTAAAGTGGTGTATGGATTTAAGGAAGCTCTTCTGATGTAATTTGTTTTGAGTGTAAAAGTATAAAATGTTTCTAGTATTAATATGAATTATATTAATAATCAGTCAATTAGCATTTCATCATAATAAATTATTTGAATGTTTTTCAACTTCATTCCCTGTTTAGGGAAATTGTCGAAACTATTGAATACATTCTTTATCTGTAATGTGATGTGTGGCCGATTTTGATGCATCAAATGTCACTGAAAAAATGTATTATATAAAGGCTATTATGAAATGTCTAAAGATAAATAGAGTCCTCCAATATTTATTTCATTCATAAAAAGGTGTATTTAATATTCTTTCAAAATTTGTAACTTTTTAAGAAAACATGTTTTAAACATAAAACATTATGGTAATTGGCATATGTAACAAATAGTTAATAAAAAGGCCTGGCTTGATGTTGTAGTACATGTAGGTTGAATTTGTGTGCTAGAAATATGTGAATATACACACAATTTCAGAATACCAATAACATTCTACCACAAATTGGCAGAATGTAATATGTGTGCAAAAATAATAAAATCATTTTCAAAATGATTTTAATATTATTTAAAAAGCTTTCATAAAGTAAAGTAGGACGCATTTTCAGGTCAACATTCTGCCCATCATTATTGTTGGCCTAATCAGAACATAGATAAAAGACCCTGGACAATAAATATTTAGCCATACCTTGATGTATTTGCGGCATTCTTTAAATCCCTCAGCAAGATGTGTAACAACGTCTTTGTGGTCGTCTAGCAACCCACGTAACATCTTGCTGTAATCTTGCTCGACGTCATGTGTATCAATCTAAAAAAATAAAATGTAAATAGATATCAAAACAAGATTTTGCATTCAAAAATATTCTGTTAAAAGGTACCATAAAGTCATAATTTCCAGGGCACATTAAAGGTAGATGTTCCGATTTTCAACTTGAAGTTTTCTATTCTACATGAAAGGTCATCCTTAAAAAAGTCGTGTTCCAAAGTTTGAGTTGCATATAGCTCTAATGGTTCTTATTTTAGACGCACAAGATGCTGTGAACTGTACCCATTGAGTAGTACACAAACTATATCGGTGGTTACCACCATTCGCTGTAATTCAACGTTATTTCATCGATTTCTCCGTAATTATACCGATTTAGGCCGTCAAATTTCAGTATGATGATGAGAAAAATACGAGCTTTCATATGATATGAAAATCTCCGTATGTTTGAAATAATTCTGTGTTACGAAAATGTGATCGGGTCATCTACCTTTAAATGGAGTTAAACAATTTGGTCAATCATGAAGTAAATAAAAACACTCTTTATCTTTACCTTGTATCAGTTGGTATCAGCTTTATCTGTTTAGCTCACTTGTGTAATAAAAGAATCAAAGACAAACATTGACAGATTATACTACTAAATCATTGCTCAAATCATTGCTAAAAACTTACCTATTTAATGTTAATGTTTAATTTCTTTTTGTTTCGTCTTTTGTTACTCATGTTACTGTGTGTTTTTGTTTTTGTTTTGTTTTTGTTTGTGATAGCGCATAGGGACTTAATTGTGTTATGCGCTCAATAAGTATGGTTTTATTATTATTATTATTATTAAAAAGGTCCACTACTCACTATTAAAATGTAGTGTTGACCATTTTAGCCTGAATTTTTACTCTCTTGGTTGGGACAACGTTTTTATTGGGTTTTGCTGATTAATAATTTCAGTTTAATAAGTTACTCACGTGTGGGAATGAAGAAAGCATTTGGAATGCCCGGATGTAGAGCTCATGTATGTGTAATATGGTTGGATTACAACCAACAATGAATGGTAATCCACGGAAGTCAGCAATGCGATGGGCAATTCTCACTGGCAGCTCCTTGTGTAAATACTGTGCACTCCTCTGAAAAATATAAAAATAATGGTCCATCATGATAATAGTGAGTAAATGCATCTATTGCCGCAAACATTAATGGTTGCCTTCATATTCTGCTACCGAGTATTTAAGTTTGACTTGAGTACACTTTCTTTTCTTTTTTAATCAACCTGTACTTCAAACCTGTAAACCACCTCCATGCATGATAAGCATTTCTTTAATTGTATATTTTAAGTGTTTAGACCAAGGCAAACATTAATTTACATGAAATATTTGGCAACACTTTTTTTTGTTGTGTATTTTTCAAATGGAAAATATTGGAAACAAAAATATGAAATTCCGCTTTCTAAAAGACAAAGCAGAAAACTTTGGGCTCTACCCTACAGTACTGTGTGGTACTAAACGAAGTATACACATTTAGCAACGTCATTATTGGTGGTACTTCAACAGTACCGTACCCTGGTACAGACAGCAGAGTTATGCCATGAATAGCCTAGTGGAGGGAGGGGCACATATCATTTCAGATCTATAGAAGAAATTGTCACACTGATGAGAATTTGATTGCAATTGAAATTTGGTTATAATATAAAATTGAATGCATGCCCAAAAAAATGAAACATTTAATTGCATCAAGTTATACATACACCCTGTACACAAATATAATTGTAAGGAGGATATAAGGCCCTATTTGGGGCAGTCGTCTAATTCTAACCACTGAGGTAGCTGGTTTTAATATGTTTATCTTGTATGTGAATTAAGCATGCATGTGTAATTCCTGTAAAGGGCATTGATCGTGTTTTTGGAAATGCGCTTAATAAATCACGTTTTCATTCATAATAAATCACGTTTTCATTCATTCATACAAAGGCACTTCCCCACCATTCTAAATTGAAGTCTGCCATTACCACCCCCCCACCCCCCCCCCCCCCCCCCCCCCTTTCCTATTTTTTTCTCTTTTTATTATTAATCCAAAACCTACCAGCAAATGATTTCCATCTGGTGATTTACCGGTATACAGCAATGTAGCAGGAGTTAGTCGAACAGATGGCTGGAATAAAACAAGTTGTAATGTACATGTGGTTAAGTAAAATAGTAAACAACATTTATATGCACCAAGCAACTAAAGTTGATGACTTGCCAAAAGGATAGTGCACATCAATTGAATAAAAATCCATACAAATGAAAACTTTTGGGCTATGCTTGGCCAATGACATTTCTATACTCAATTTACCATGGAAACATCTTTATAAATCTAAATATTTACAGGGAAAGCTTTATTTATAACACATTCTAACAAAAATGTATCAATCACCATGATCACTAACAAACCCACAGCGCATCCAGTGCCAGAAATAATGCACATTTCCAGGGACCTAAATTTTAAAGTTTTAACTTTCAATTCTTTATTTTTAAAAATGTTGTGTGGTGTGGTCAACATTCAAATGAATTATAAAGTGATGCTCGGATCAAGAACACACATTTTAATCTAGCTTCTAATGATTTTTGACTCTTTTTGTCAGGATCAGAAGTAGATCCCCCTGGAGAGGGGAGGGGGGCACAGTAAAAAAAATTAAAAAGGAGAGAGGGGAGAGAAAGGGGGGAAGAGAAGGGGAGAGAGAAGGGGTATTTGTCCAAAGAGGTCTATACAACCGTCTACATGTATGTCATGGTAAATGGTAAGGCTGTGAATGCACGGGTAGTTTCGTACCCGGGTACCCGACCTGTTTTTCGGGCGGGTACCCAACTAAAAATTAAAAAATAGAGGTCATTTGGGGACACATTTGTACTAATAAAAAAAAATGGAAAAAAAGAAATTTGTAATTTTTTTTTTTTTTTTTTACATTTCGGGTATTCGGGTACCCAATTTGGTACCCGGGTACCCGGAATAGCGGGCGGGTACCCGGGTTCCCGGGTAGCGATTTTTTTTTTACTAGTAAACATTTGTAAAATTTATTTATTTCGTTTTAACACGGAATAAAGCAAAACTCACTGAATAAAATGATTTTTCAAAAAAAAAAAAAAAAAAGTCACCTGATTTTACATGTGAGCCCATTCAAATGTTTACTAGTAAAAAAAAAATCGCTCCCGGGTATAAGTCACAGCCTTAGTAAATGGGTTGACAAAATACCACGGCTATCGCCGGTCGTAGCCAGAGTGGGGACCCCAAATTCAGAAAAAATACGAAAAAAATAAATTACCAACACTAACCCTATTTACCAGTAAAGCTATGTTTTTCGTGCGTATCGGGGGGAGGGGAAAAGTACTATCTTTTTGACCCGAAAAATCACCCAGCACCCCCCGAGATTCGATCGCGGGACCATCCGCACCCCAGTCTGTCCCCCTACCAACTGAGCTAAACTCCCAGCGCATATGACGGCTAAGAATTCCCGCCGACATATGCCTGGGGGTAGGTGACGTCATCGAGGCAATGCCAGCACCACGTGCGCGGAGATAGTTTCTGGCAGTGAGATTTAGTGAGATTCAGTGCACAGCGGTAAGGGCTAAGGAAAGCGCAGCAACATTTCTCGCGCTACGCAAATTTTATCCTATAATAATAATTTTAGAAGTTAGTTCTTAAGCTAAACTGTACCTCAATATGGCCAAATCAGTGTAAAATAGCAACATTTTTGCATGGTCAATTTAGTTACATTTAGTTACCATACATTTGTCATAAAATTGGCAATTTTCGGCCCACTCTTCTTCCACATCCTCGGTACACACTCTGGTATTATACTTGCTTTTTAGCCACTTGAGAGAACATGGTTCCTCATCACAGTGAGTTGGGGCCTCCACATTTTGGCCTAGACCAGGGCCCCAAAAAGGGAAATCCGGCCCTGGCAATCACCCCCCCCCCCCCCACCTATTATTGATTGTCGTGTTGTGTCGTTTTTATGATTTATAACAAAGCTTCAACAATGGGAACTTAGAACAGAAATTAATAACACATTTGCAAGAAACACATTATTTGTGTAACTTGGGAGTCTTGGGACTTATTATCCAAAATTATACACAAGATTGCACCATAAATGGGTTCAAAAACACCCCCCCCCCCTCATTATTTACTCCCCCTGTCCGAACTTCTTTCTTGCATTCATAAAAACCAAAATAAGACTAAGATGTGGCTTTTCAATAAAATATAGGTCAAAGGCAGTAGCGTAGCCAGGGTCACTTGTCAGGGGGGCAAAGGTATTTTTTCCCGGTGAGCACCAGTTCGACCCGGTGGCGTAGCCATTTTTTCTTCTTCATGTAAAGTAGCCCCAATTTCTTTTGGGCAGTCACCTCGTGAATTTCACGTAAGTGGGGGGGGGTTGAGGTCAACAAATTTCGCAAGGTCAAAAAAAAATCGCAGTCAAAAAGTCGTGCAGTACAAAAAACAGCACAGTTTTGGCCAATCCTCCGGGTTTTCATCAGTTTTCTCTATAACATTTTTCTTTATTTAGCCAACTGTTGCAACAACAAAAAATTGACCCGCCAAATATCCCCTTTTGCGCACGCTACTGCCTTTTCTTTTTCCTTCCCTTCCCTTTCCTTCCCTTCCTTTTTCCCCCTTTCTTTCCCTTCCCGATTTTCCACTGCCTTTCCGATTTCCCGGTCAAATTATTTTTCAGGGGGGGGGGGCACTCTGCCCCCCCCTTGCCACGCTACTGGTCAAAAGTATACACCAGATCGCACCGAATGGGTTCAACATTTGACAACATTTCCAATTGTGAGGGGGGGGGAGGGTGGCACATCCGCGCCTGAAAAGATGGCGACTTTTCATAATTTAATGAAAGACAATTTTAAGATATTTTTCAGCCTACCTTTTTGGCTGCAATGTCTATTTCATTTTGGTTGTAAAATGATGCCACAGGCTTTGATTTGTCAGTAGGTTTATATTCATAATTAGTTGTGAAATGTCTTATTGCAGCTGTTGTTTGAGGAGTGACACGCTTTACTTGTTGAGATGATCTCAAGACTGGCATCATTTTGCTGGCCATTTTTATTTTTGCGTGAGTTGATAGATGTAATGGATGAATCCACACAATAATCTTATTGGAAAAATGACAAAACTGTTAACGACCACGGAAGAAACTACTAAAAGTTAAATCTGAAAATTGAAGATCTTCAAGCTAGCTGAGTGCGGAATGTTGCAGTCTGTATTGACACTTCAACTTCATGGACCAATGTTTAGGGTTAGGCCCAGCAGCTGACGAAATGCGGTCCCAATGCTTCCGTTGTTTGTTTTTGTTGTTCTGTAGAGTAAGAGACGCCATGCGAGGTTCTTCTTAATGTGTGACGGATGAGGATGTACCGTACCTATGTACGAATCTTTCTGGAGAGACAGATACAGTAGGCAATGAACACTAAAAATCAGACACAGGTTTGTTATTGTTTTTAAAAAAAGGTTGCGTCACCCTTTTTCTATTACACCGTGTAGGGCAATGACTTTTTAATGTTGGTGCATATGATGAGATCATCGCTACGTCTGATGGTCGCTAGTTGAGCGTTTCCAGGTCGTAAATATTTACAGTCTTTGTAGTTCCAATATGAGTAAACGACCTCTTTCTCGAGGTAAAACTCTGTCCAAATATCACCCGTCGATCACGAATCCGTTTCTCACAGCCGACTCTCATCACGAATACAATGAATTGTCGGTCGATGTGTATCTGCGCATGTCCAAAGTGAAAGGGCTGCGAGCCGGGGGTGGAACTCAATATTTTCTACGAGCATCTTTTACCTAGCTCGAGGGTTCAAGAATCGAGAGTCTTTACATTTTTAAATAAATAATTAAGAATAAGATTATGTAATTTATTATTTGTTGTGAACCGTTTTCTATACTCAGTATATAGTTGCTAGAGCAATTATAGTGCTCAGTCCACAAAGGATAATAAATCGACCATTTTATCCACCTATAATGATGATATTCAGTAGTGATGTTCTTGGTTTTTATATCAAAATTGAACATTAACTTTAGAGTGAGTCTAGGCACCCCCGGTCGCGGCATGCGAAGAAAACGTGCAAGGTCAATAAAGGTTTATGCGCACTCACCAGAGAGTGGAGTGATGTGATGATTGACCATTTTATGGCCAGTGCACTGGATTGAACCGTGTGGGATTGAACCAATTGGTTGAACCAGGGACAAATTAGACACCGTTATATTTAAAACGTGAACTTTAAACCATAATATTTACATAAACTATGGAAACTAACAAACAAGTATATCTTTAAAAGGGCATTGCGGTGAAAGTGATTATATATAGGCCTAAAGGGACACAATGTCATGTTTATTTTTTTAAATTTTAATTAATTTAATTCAGGATGAACATTAAAAATTGCCATTATTGTTGTTTCTACTATACTAAAAGAAACCCAACAAAACTTGAGTAAAACAATGCTTTAAATATGTAATATATAATACCACCCTTAACCATATAAATGGTGATAGCTAGGCTAGATATCAGCATTTTTGAATCGACGTTTTAGTGTACAAAGCCCGGGGGGGGGGGGTACTCGGATTTGGTTTGGTCGGGGGTGTGCCGCTGGAGATTCAAAACCCATACCCATTTCTAAGGGTGATTTTTCGCGAAAATAGACCTCATTTTGGCAAATTTTCGCGAAAATCGCGAAAACAGGACCCATATATGTCTAAGGATTTTTCACTGAAAAGCCTACCCATGGCTATAAGGATGTCTCGTGAAAAAACGACCCACTGGAGCGGCACATCCCCGTATGCCTTACGTGAGTACCCCCCCCCCCCCCGGGGTACAAAGAGGGCTGGTTTTCTTAATCCTTATACATGTAGTTCATACATATAATACAATTGTAAAAATTGAGGGCTGTCTCCACCACATGCCCCTTTGATACGGCCTACTATCCAGCCAACACGTGCATGGCCCCATGTGACCCCATTTTGGGCGGCCCACATGGGACCCTTAATATTTTGGCCACTTTGTCCGAAAGGGGCCCATGCGAGTTGACCCCCATGGGTCCCATCTGGGCAGGCCCACATATGGGACCGTTACTATTTTGTTCATTTTGTCCAGTTATGTGTGAAGTATTAAATGTTCTTACTTCCCATTAAATTATGTGTTACGCAACCAAACCAATTCGGTGCGCATGCGTGGAATCATAGCGCCTGATCCATGTGGGTCCCGTGTGGTTAGCCCATATGAGACCCTGATAGGTTTACCCAAACGTAGCCCATTATGGTCCTTGTAAAACCCACATGTGACCCATGGGGTCAGCCTATATATGGGAACCTGATAGGTTTACCCAAACGTATAGGCCTAGCCATTATGGCCCTTGTAAAACCCATATGGGACCCATGTGGTGAGCCTGTATGGGACCTTGGGTTTACCCAAACGTAGCCCATTATGGCCCTTGTAAAACCCATATCATGGGACCCATGTGGTGAGCCTGGGACCCTGATGAGTTTACCCAAAACGTAGCCCATTATGGCCCTTGTAAAACCCACATGATCCGCAATAAAAAGCAGCAAGTAGGCCTATAATACTATTATAGGCCTATTGATTTGTCTGTAACAACCTTCTATTTTTTCAGTCTCACCGTTCGGGAAAAGTAAGGAGACCCATACAAATTGGATATGTGCTGTATTTAGATAGACACCCAGTGCTGCGGTTATCATACGCAGGGGCGTCATATAGGGGGTGGGGGGGGGGGGGGGGGGTACAGGGGGACACGCCCCCCCCCCCCCCCACTTTTCAAAGTGGGGGTGGGGGGGGGCGGGACATAATAGCAGATCCCCCCCCCCCCCCCCCCCCCCACCACACACTTTTAATAACCCTGAGGCTGAAAGTGTCTTATTATGATGATGATGCCCCTCAAAAGAAGCCATTTTTTGCGCGAATTAGTTTCAATGTTTAATTATTCAAGCTTAAAACAACATGGTTTCAGGAACGTTTTCTGGACCATTTTAGTGAGAAAAAAAAAATACATTTTTAGATTTTAGATTCAATGTTTCTTTATTCAAGTTAATGGCTTAAGGAACGTTTTTTTGTGACCATTTTAGATTAAAACTGACAGTTAACATAATGGCTTAGGGGAGCACAACACTATGTCCAGGCCCGTCAGATGGGGGGGGGGGGGGGGGGCGACGGTTGCGAACGCCCTCCCCCCCCCCCCCCCTTTGAAAATCTTTTCTTTTTTTTCTTCTTTTTTTTAAGGTAAAAATTGCGATTTTCTTAGTTTCAAATATCAATGATAGTAAAACTAATCATAAAACATTGACTACAGTGCTTTTTGGACTGCGAAATTTTGTGTCCGTGCGAAATTTTTTGACGTGCGAATTGTTTTTACTTTTTGGGGCAACCTTTTACGAAAATTTTATGTGAAAACGCCCCGCCCCCCCCCCCCCCCCCCCCCCCCCCCCCCCCCCCCCCCCCCCCCCCCTTGGGCAAAAGTGTCTTTACGGGGATGATGTCGTCTCCCATTGACTTTACACGCTTCGTATACTGTGATTTCAAATCGCTCTAAATCCAGAGTGCTCGCGATAAAAACAACCAAATTTGGATATGTTTTATATTATTCTGTATACTTTAACATTATCTGGGTTTAAACATAGAAAGGCCGTGCAGATTTTTTGATATCACTATCAGCAAATATAGCGGGACCTAGTGATTTCGTGGCATGTTATTCGGCTCTCATCCCGGCATGCACCGTATGGGTAAATCGGCCGGTAAAATAATAATACAGCTTAAATTGACGTGTTTTCTTTCTTAATTATTAAAAACATATGTAAGCTAATCCATAAAACATAAATTTGATATCACTACCCGTTAATATCATGCCGATTTTGCCCGTTCATTCTGTCAAAAGGAACTATTATCGTACTCAAGTTTTGCCGGAAGTGCCGCGCAAAACCGACTTAGTGGTGTGCTCCCTTAGGAACGTTTTCCTGGAGCTTTTAAGTGTTCAAATAGCCATTTTTCGCGCTTAAGTTAGTAATTGGTTTCAATGTTTATTCAAGCTTTTTAAAAACATGTTTCAGGAATTTTTCTTGACCATTTTTGTTAGAAAACTATAATACATTTTTGCGCGTTTCGAGCGAATTGGTTTCATTATTTTATTATTTAAGCTTAAACAAACTGGCTTCATGAACGTTTTTAAACGTGTTAAATAACCAGTTTTTTGCGCGCTACGCACAAATTATTTTCAATGTTTTATTATTCAAGCTTAACAAGATTGCTTCAGGAACGTTTTCAGGACCATTTCAGTGTAGAAAAAATATTTTTTTGCGCGATAGTTTTTTTATTCAAGCTTCAGAAACGTTTTTCTGGACCATTTTAGTGTAAAAATACGCGCGGATTATTTTAAATGTTTTATTATTCAAGCTTAACAAGATGGTTTCAGGAACGGTTTATTAACCTTTCTTTTTACAATAGCCATTTTGTTTTAAATATTTTTTATTCAATTTGAACAAGATGGCTTAAGTTTTCTGGACCTTTTTATCATGTTTATTGTTAAAATAGACATTTTTTTGCCCGATACGCGCGAATTAGTTTCACTGATTATTTATTGTTCAAGCTTAACAAGATGACTTCATGAACGTTTTTCTAAACCTTAATGTTTACAATAGCCAATTTGTTCGCGCTCCGCAGGAATTTTCTTTAATTGGGTGTTATTCAATTTCAACAAGATGGCTTTATACACTTTTTCTGGACCTTTATAGTGTTAAAATAGCAATTTTTTTCGCGCCTCGCGCAAATTAGTTTTTCTGTTTATTTATTATTCAAGCTTATCAAGATGGCTTCAGGTACGTTTTTCAAAACCTTTCTTTTTACAATATCAATGTTTTTTCACGCTCCGCGCGAATTATTTTGACTATACTGGAACAAGATGGCTTCAGAAACGTTTTCTGAACCTTTTTAGTATTAAAATAGGCATTTTTGGCGCGCTAGCCAATTAGTTTCACTGTTTAATTATCAGTCAAGTTTAACAACATGTCTACAAGTTGTTTAAGAAGTTAAACAACCCCTGGTTACTGGTGAACTAAACAGCCACTTGTTCAAAACGTTAAGCATCTGTGGTTGTTTAAAGTTTAAAAATTGGGTTGAATAACCTCTTAAACAACTTGTTTAATATAATTATTTAAACAACCAGTGTTTAAACAACCAGTGTTGTTTAAAAAGGTTGTTTACATTTTCTGTGTTATTTAAAGATGGTTTAAAATATTTTGGTTGTTTAAAATAGGTTGTTTAAAATATCTGGGTTGTTTAAAGGTGGTTGTTTAAAATGGTTGCTGTTGTTTTGTTCTGTGCACCTCTAAACAGTTTTCAAGTTAAGTCCAATTACCATTTTCTTTGTGATAAAGGGAAAGTTTTATACAACATGCATTTATTTGTGAACAATCACTTCCCTAAAGTAGTGCCGTCTTAAACATTTGGTGAGAAAAATTATAAAAATATGCCTATATCAAATGTAACAAATATACATTCAATTAAATGCGCCGGGGCTCAATTGTGATGCATTGCAATAAGCCTGACAAGACTGATTGTTGTAAACATACATTTTCACCTTTAAACAACCTTGTTTAAATGGATTTTAATTATATTCTTTACGTTTTGAACAGCGTTATGTTTAACAAAAAATATTTCTTAATAAACAACGTTTGAACAACAACTGTTCAAGATAGTGTACAAACTCTATTATACAGCAAATTTTTATACAGCGTTTTTACTGTGTACTTAACCTTTGACCCATCATTATTATTATTTTTTATATTATGTAATATCCTTGTTTATAGTTTTTTGTTTCACCTTGGTGCATTTACTTGCTGGCACCACACTTGTTAAAGGCATATTATGTGATCTTTTCCAGGGGGCGCCCTCTACCATTGATTTTTTTTAGAAAGTAGATTTTCTTGCAGATTTACATTCCTGATCATAAATCATAAATAGGCCTATATTCTGAGTAACAGAACGATACGATTCCTAATTACTTCAAAATCATGGTTTTTAAGGGTTGAAAATAGATTGTCCGCTAGCTGACAGTTTATTTTCACTCTCTTTTCACTCTAAAAACCATGATTTTGAAGTAATCGTATCCCTTGTAACTCAGAATATATTCATGATTTATGATCAGAAATGTAAATCTGTAAGAAAATCTACTTTCAAAAAAGAAATCAAGGATAGAGGGCGCCCCTGGAAGATCACATAATATGCCTTTAAATAGTTTAGACCCGAAACGTCGTAATGTCATCTCAAACTTAAATTTTGCACTGTGTTTCTTAATATTTTAACTTTACTCTTCGACTATGTACACCTAGCACATAAAGTCCCTGACCAGGTGCTTTGTGGTTCGCTAATTCAAGATATATAATCGGTACAAAAAATCGGAGATATACATTAAATGAGCAAATTTCTTTTCCGCAGTTTGATACCTCATTCAACAAAATCGAATGGATACTTTTAAAGTTATGGCGATTTCAATGACCGCGCATGCAACAGAAAAGTTGCACTAGGTATAGGAATCATTGATTTGTGTATGATTACTGTCATAACTGTGTGCTATCTGAACGAGACAGATGAATGGGTCTGGAGTGATAACCGCAATGTGCGGGACAAAGGGTGTATCTGGCTGTGAAGAATACAAGTCTTAGCTGATAAGCTGTGAGCTTTTTTAGTGCGTAATCACACACAAATCAATGATTTCCTATACCTAAGTGCAACTTTTCTGTTGCATGCGCGGTCATTGAAATCGCCATAACTTTAAAAGTATCCATTCGATTTTGTTGAATGAGGTATCAAACTGCGGAGAAGAAATTTGATCATTCAATGTATATCTCAGATTTTTGGTACCGATTATCTATTTTGAATTAGCTAACCTCAAAGCACCTGGGCAGGGACTTTATGTGCTAGGTGTATATCATAAATGGGTCCTGATTCAATGAAGAGTCCTGCACTGAAAAATAATTTGGTGTCATTTTGACACTAAAACAAGCGTCAAAAAATGGGTCCTCAGTTGGCCACCTAAAGGTGTCAAATTGACACCATTATGGGTGTAAAATATGACACCTTTGGGTGTCATATTCATTTTGACACCTTTGGGTGGTTACCTGAGGACCCATTTTCGAAAAATGCCATTACACCCCAAATGGGGTGTAATATTGACTCTCTTAAGTGTCATATTGAGTTTGACATCCTAAAGGTGTCAAATTGACACCATTATGGGTGTCAAATATGACACCTTTGGGTGTCATATTCATTTTGACACCTAGGGTGGTTACCTGAGGACCCATTTTCGAAAAATGTCATTACACCCCAAATGGGGTGTAATATTGACTCTCTTAAGAGTCATATTGAGATAGCACATGTTTAGGAGCCGGTAAGACTGGTAAGTACCGATCTGCTCCATTTCCAGACATTTTTGATAATAATTATGATACAATTAGCGTAATGTAAGACGTCCGTATGAAAAAGACGATCACTGAGCCAGATAAATCGGGCTACATGTATATGTAATGTTGCACATATCATCGTATGCATGCATGACGAACACACACATAGTACTAGTAGGTCCATGCACTGACACACAGTCCAACAAAATGCTAGTCTCTGACTATGAAATTGTAATTTATTTCATCAGTTAGTTGGCATGAACAAGGCATGAACAAGGCTTACATTACGCTAATTGTATCATAAGTATTATCAAAAATGTCTGGAAATGGAGCAGATCGGTACTTACCAGTCTTACCGGCTCGTAACATGCAAACAAAATGGCGACGAGAAAACGCATGCGTTGATGTTGATAGACGCCCAATTGGTGTCAGAATTACACCAATTGGTGTCAGAATTACACCAATTGGTGTCAGAATTACACCAATTTGGTGTCAGAATTACACCAATTGGTGTCAGAATTACACCAGTTGGTGTCAGAATTACACCAATTGGTGTCAGAATTACACCAATTGGTGTCAGAATTACACCAATTGGTGTCATGCTGCTTCGACACCTCTAAAAACCGTGAGCTTTCCCGCCAACTATTGACGCCCTTGGAGTTATTTCAATTAATCTGACACCAGTTTTGGTGTAAATCACTAAATGATCACTGAAAGGTGTCCGTCGGACACTTAACGGTGTCACCGTAAATTATGTGCAAACCCATATCATTGACGATTACACCAATTTTGGAGTCAAAATAACACCTTTGTAAGCGTCATTTACAGTTGACTCCAAGAAGGTGTCACCAATTTATTTTTCAGTGTGGTTTAAAATATTCTCATTAACCTCTCTCAACAAATGTTGACATATTTCGCTACTTTTTATTTAACCAAAATCAAAACGATTTTTGCCAATTTCCATTTACACAAATATTATTTTAATGACCTCCCCCCCCCCCCCCCCCTCCCCCGGATAACCCCATGCATGACATTTGGCTTGTTAACCATATTGTGAGATAGGCTTTTACGACGGGTATTCATAAGTAAAGAGTTTAACGGGTTCGCCGTCAGACAAGTTTTAAAACTTGTCCGACGGCAACCCCTTAAAGTAGCTAATTCCGAGTAATCTATTATAATTCTTATGCTGATTCAGTTCAAGAAAATTTCAATTCGTTAACCCTTGTTTGACCAAAGACCAAATGAAAACTTAAAATCAACTTAGGGTATAGTTATTTAACAATAATGATGTGAGTAAAGAAGTGAATAGTCAATAATCCAATGTTTACAAAAAAACAGGTAATACAAATTCCAACATTGGTATAAGAGGTATTAAAGACATGCCTTCACATAACCCAAGGCCATACTTGTAAAGTACTTTTTTTGTCACAAAATTAGTTAAAAATTAAATTCTGTTGATTTCTCTCTTTATTAGCATGTCTTTTACGTAAAATGTGCTGGGTTTAATCACCAGGATAATAATAATAATAATAATAATAATAACACGGCATTTATATAGCGCCTTTGCCAAAGGATACAAAGCGCTGTAATTTCGCTGCTGGTGAATCATCAGAATCAGATCGCATCAACTAGGGTGCAGCACGTAGCGCAAACCCTATCCGCACTTAGATTGTAACATCCACCATTGTTCAATGCAGCTCAAACACACACAATCAAAATGAATATGGATCTCAAGCGAAAATGACGATATAAGGGGTCACGCCCCTAAATAGAGCTCCATGGGGATATGTACAAAATCACTGATATAAATCTCTGTTTTAGACCACTAAATTGCGAAATTGGACCATGTAGAGTGATATTTTCTTAAAGATTATCACATTTCCTCATCAAAAGTGAAAAAAATAGGTAGGTGAGCCAAAATACGCCAATGGAGTTGACTACCTCTCTGACGAGCTTGGAAATGTCGCCGTAATCGCCAATATTTCCAGTAAAAATCACAAATTTGAAAGATCTCTCTAAATTTACCTATATAGATGATAGTCACAGTTTATAGTCAGGGTGCATGTAGGTGATGTCCCATTCATCATAATTAATCAAAAATCATAGGCATTTACGCAATTGTATTACTGTCAAGTCTTTTTAATTGAGGATTTTGTGATGCATACTTTCCGATTTTAGTTTTAAACACCGTCCTTAAGGGTAGGGGATACACCATTTAGTGTAGTGCACCCATAATAAATTGGGAAAATAAGACTTGCCTTTTTTAAATAAGCAAGTGCTATTATATATAACTGAAAACAAATTGACACTTTTGCCTGAAAGACTATAAGAATAAGTTTTTACATAAGATGGCAAATTATCCCAAATGGAGTCATTTTACATTTGATTTAGGATTTTTAGATTACAAATGCTGATTAATTTCCTCAATGGTCGACATTTACATTGTCGGGCCCGAAACTGGCCAAAACAGGCAAAATAAGAGAACCTATAATATTTGCGCTGCCAAAAGCTATATGCATCCCAAGAGGCTATTCAAGTAGAGGATAACACGCATCACAATGGCATGTCTGAGCCTGATATTCTAAAGAGTGAAGTGGTCCAAGCTATGAAGACATTAAAAAATGGTAAATTGCCTGGAGCTGATAATATTCCTGCAGAACTCCCAAAGGAAAGTGATAAGGAGGGCATTGATGTAATCCACAGACTATGCACCAAGATGTGGAAAACAACAGAATGGCCAACAGACTGGAAGACAGCAGTCTTCCTCCCTCTTCCAAAAGAAAGGGGACACCAGAGCACACTAAGGGAGCACATAAAAACTCGAACGCCCGGCAACCGCCGGTTCCGTGGGGTTCCGTGCGGTTGCAGCCTGTTTCTATTGTTCTAAACAATGATATGCGGTCCAACCGGGCGGAACCGGCGGTTGCCGCGCGGTCGAGTTTTGATGTGCTCCCTAACAACCGCGCGATACTAGCAAGGTTCTACTCCATATCATTGCAAAAAGGATCCGGAGAATGAGTTAACGTGACCCGAACAGACCGGTTTCAGGAGAGGGCGAGGCACAATAAATCAAATAGGAAATCTGAGAAACCTGATGGAGAAGAACCTGGAATTTCAGCAACCTCTATACCTATGCTTCATTGACGTAACTACTCCAAGGCATTTGACTGCGTCCAACACTCGAAGCTATGGACTGTAATGCTAGAAATGGGTTTCTCCAATCACCATGTTCACATCACCGAGCTGATTAAATCCCTCTACAAAGACCAAGAGGCAGCAGTAAGAACAGATAATGGCGACTGTGAGTGGTTCTCAATTGGGCAAGGCGTTCGTCAAGGATGTATCCTGTCACCCTACTTATTCAACATTTACGCAGAATACATCATGAGGCAGGCTTTTGATGGATTTGAAGGACAAGTTTTAGTGGGAGGGCGCACAATTACTGCTAATTATACCACTCTGATAGCGAGAACGGGAGATGAACTTCAAGATTTAATATGCAGAGTGAAAGCAGCCAGTGAGAAGTTTGGGCTCATCCTGAATGTTAAGAAGACCAAAGTCATGATCTGTGGAGATAACAGCAACCAACAAGTGAGAGTGGCGACTGTGAGTGGTTCTCAATTGGGCAAGGCGTTCGTCAAGGATGTATCCTGTCACACTACTTATTCAACATTTACGCAGAATACATCATGAGGCAGGCTTTTGATGGATTTGAAGGACAAGTTTTAGTGGGATGGCGCACAATTACTGCTAATTATACCACTCTGATAGCGAGAACGGGAGATGAACTTCAAGATTTAATATGCAGAGTGAAAGCAGCCAGTGAGAAGTTTGGGCTCATCCTGAATGTTAAGAAGACCAAAGTCATGATCTGTGGAGATAACAGCAACCAACAAGTGAGAGTCGATAACAATAAAGTAGATTGTGTTGACACTCCTTAGATCACTCATTCTTAAAGATGGTGGAAGCTCGGGGGAGATAAAAAGGCGACTGGCCATGGCTAAAACATCAGCAAAAGCCAGCGCTATCAACCATTTGGAAGGAGAGGAATCACAAAGGCCACAAAAGTACGCATTATGAAGGCATTAATCATTTCGGTTGCTACATATGGAGCTGAAACCGGGTGTGTGGGAATTGCGGATTCAAAGAAAATATCAGCTTTCGAAATGTGGTGTTAGCGAAAGATGTTAGGAATATTATGGAAAGAGAATAAGACCAATGAATTTGTCAGAGGCCAGATAGGGGAACAAACTTCTCTGTGTGATAAGATCTTGCGTAACAAACTGCAATTCTTTGGACACATTGCTAGACGAGAAGGTGACAACCTAGAAAATGTAATAACTCAAGGAGCTGTCGAAGGAACTCGTAAACGTGGCAGACCAAAACTCCAATGGACTGATGGCATTAAGGAAGCAACAGGTTTATCTCTTATCTCTGCACATCGCATCACAAAATAGACAACGATGGCGCGCCATCATCAATAGGGTCACAAAGAATCAGCCATGATTCATAGAACGACGACGACGACGATATTTGAAATCAGCACCATTTTCAGTAACCAAAATCTTGTCAAAACATCCTTACCAACAATTGGATTTGTATCCCAAATATGGTCAAAATTTAAATGTTGGCAAAATATGGCCGAAATTACCAAGATTTCACAAGTTAGGCTAATGTATATTAGCATGATTCTGACTTTTTACTCAAAATATGATTATGTAACGTTAAGTGCCCGGTTCGTCTTCGAACCGGCGGTCTTTATTTCCCAGCAGAGGTTTGGAGACTTCTCATAAAGGAAGCACAACATGTAGCGTGCATGTTCCTTACTCTCGATACTTCTATAACCATGATAACACGTCAAGATGCAGTAATTAACTATTAAAGACTGGAGACGGGGGTTTTATTTTATTTTTATTTATTACTTTTTTGGTGGACAAGTTAACTTGGCCACCATAGTTTCCAGAAATGGTTGTAATAAATGCGAAAATACCTCCAAATTCAGTTATTCAGTGCGAAATTAATATTTTAATGATATTTTACATTAAATGTGTCTATTACCGTAAATAAAATGGTGCTTTAGTTGACAATGTAGCCTTTAAATAATAATAAATATCACATTTTAATTTTCGATTTAGTTTATTGAGTGGATAACCCTGTAACGACACTATATATTATTAAAAACCGTCGCCATCTTCAGGATGATTCGTGGCGCAACGGATTAGAGCGTTGGACGATTACTGCTTTTATCGCAGATGGCATTCTAAGATACGTGTTCGAGTCACGGCGGGGATGATGTTTTTTGTGTCATCTAAAATTAACTTTTTTTACTCTCAAATTAAATAGACATATTAATACAGATCATTTAAAAATATTTTTTTGGATAAAATGGTTTTAATTTTCGATTTAGCAGTAGGCCTACATAACTATTGAGTGGATAAACCATTTGCGTTGCATACGTTGCTTTCACTTTTCAGACAACTTGTTTTGTATAAACATTGGTACTTTTTGATGTTCCATTATATTAATTAATTACAATATCATTAGTTTGTTTATTAACGAGACTCTTTTTGGGGGTACGAGTGAGCACTTTATTTAATCACGATTTTCTTTTTTTGATTCGGCTGTTGTGTTGTGTTGTGTTGTGAATGTGATGTTCGTGATTTATTTTTACATAACGATTGACTATTTATAGTATTAATAATAATTATCCTGGCGCCCCGGGAAAACCAAGTTATTTTGTTGCACTTTTGAATTTGTCATAAATTACGTTTTTCTCGTAATTAATAAACATTGGAATTTAAATTAAATTTTAAATTATGATATTTTTTTCTTCTTTTTTTCCCCATAGTAAACTTTACCACATATCGCTCACATAACGTCTCGGTGATTTTCTTCCAGAAACAACACACTAGTGATCCTCTTGCCGACTTCCACAAAAGTCAACAAAACCAATATCAAGTCTTCTCATCCTTTTGACACTTGTCCACCCAGTTTTTTAGAAGACCTTGTTTTATTTATTTATTTATATACTTTTTGTTGTTGCCGTGAATGAAGTGTATGTGCATCTCTTTATTTTGCTCCACTATATTTTTTTCACCTATTATCAGTCATTTGCTGGACTCATTTTTGCTTGAGGTAACACTTGAGCATCACTGAACATCTACCTGACATATTTGCATGCTCCAGCTTCGTTTAATTTGGTGAACTTTGGGTGAGCTTTTCCCCTTGCTACTGCCATGGTAAACTTTCTTAAGCTTACCCATAAGCTTACTCCTCGAACCACACCGGGGTTTACCCATCAATCCGAAGACCCGCTAGTCCGAATTGGTCTTTTTTATAAAACACACCGCTAGTCCGAAGGCCCGCTAGTCCGAATTGTTTTTATTTTTAAAAACACACCGCCAATCCGAAGGCCCGTCAGTCCGAAGGCCCGTCAGTCCGAAAAAAACCGAAAAAACAAAACACCCCGCTAGTCCGAAGGCCCGTTAGTCCGAATTATTTTTGCGGTGACTTGGGCTAGTTTTAAACTAAAATCTGGTCTTCGAATAATATTTTTTAAAAATTCTCGAAATTTGAACTTTGGTTTAAAAAATATGATATAGCCTTGAGCCATGCTTAGGATAGCGGTGGAAATGGTAGCAAGCACGCTGGCAAGACACAGGTAGTGTGAAATAAATCAGATAAATGGTGTAGGAGGGGATGATTTAATACCACGGATAAAGCATCAAAGCCGTGGTCAAAAAGTTGGAAAACATACAGGGAATGGAACCGTAATGTCCTGCAGCTTTGAATAGGTTTGGCATAACTTCAAACTCCTTATTCAATTCTACCAGAATAGGGGTGTCTCCCAAGGTGAATTTAAACTGAAACCTGTCAATGAGGAATGTATCCTAAAGGAGCTCAGTAGTTTGAATGCTTTGAAGAGCGCGGGTCTAGATGAGTTGTCCCCCAGATTTTTAAAAGATAGAGCTACTCAAACTTCCCTCCTAATCACATATTGTCAATCTTTCTATTGCCACTGATACTGTGCCTGATGAATTCAAGACTGCTAGGATCACTCCGCTGTACAAAAAGAAAAGTAAACTTGACGTTGGTAACTACCGTCCGGTCAGCGTTCTAAACAGCGTCTCTAAAATACTTGAAAAGTGTATGTATGTGAAGATTAAAGATTATCTGTTCTGTAATGACCTTATTTTATCAATTTCAGTCTGGTTTTCGATCAGGATTTTCTACAGAAAAAATTGCAAACTTCAAATATATCAAGGAAATTAGGTCGGGTATGATACTGTTGGATGTCCAAAAAGCCTTTGAGTGTAAACCATGGCATACTATGTGAAAAACTTGAAGCTATGGTCATTGAAGCTATGAGCTTCTAGCCGCCTCAAATTTCTCTACAGGCATGCTCACATCCTTAACCAAAAGTTTCGCAAAAATCTCAGTTCTGCTTCATTACAAAGCCACATGGACTATTGTTATACATCTTGGTATAGTGGCATTGCTCGGGTGTATCAACCAAACTCCAAATTACCCAAAATAGGATTGTTCGGTACATCCTAAGTCTATCTTCCAGATCTCACATTGGGCAACCTGAGCTCAACCTTCTAAAAATACTGAAATTTAAAGACAGAGGGAAACAACTTAGGCTGAACCATGTTTTTAACATCTATAATGCCCGTGGTGCAGCTTACCTTTGTCAAAATATCACCAGGTCGTCCAATGCACACTCCCATAGAACCAGGTCAAGTAATTCTAATTATATTGTTCCTATTCCTAGGGTTACAGGAATTGCTTCAAGCACATTCTACTACAATGCCATTCTGGATTGGAATGCACTGCCACCTAGGATCCAGGTTTTGCCCACCAAGTATGCCTTTAAGCAAAATGTTAAACAACATCTGGCTACTATGTCTCTGAATCAAGAGAGGTCTGATTTTACGGTGTAAGCTTGTTTCCCCGTCCCTTAATTTGTTGTTCTTTTTTCTTTGTTCGCACTTCTTCACGGCCTCTGCTTTCGTTTTGGACCCCATCGGAAATAAGCTTGCTCCTTATTGTCAGGCTTAATTGGCTATCCTGGTATGTCAGTTTTGGTATCAGTGTCTGCCATTCTGGATGGCATTGTGGTGAAATGTTTGTTATTAACGTAGTTGTGTAATTTATTGTTCTTCTTCTATCATTTTGTTTATATTTATGCTGACGATGCCTAATAAAAACAAACAAACAATACACTATTTGTGTGACACATTCTTGTTGTCTTCGTTGTCGAAAATAGTTTCTTAAGATGAAAGAAAGTGCATTAACAGAGTAAAGGTCTTTGTTAGCGATAAGACGTTTAAGCGATACTGCTGTCTTAGGACAGGTCTTAGGACAGGTCTTGTTGGTGAAGCAAGGAAATACTTCTTTCCACTATTGCAGTCTTTCTGACTCACCCTGTAGGTATACAGCCTGACAGTCCTGTTACATCAGAATTGGTTTTCATCCAGAGATACAGTCCTGTTAAAGGCATATTATGTGATCTTTTCCATGGGACGCACTCTATCCTTGATTTAATTTTGGAAAGCAGATTTTCTTGCAGATTTACATTTCTGATCATAAATCATCAATGCATTCTGAGTAATACAGGGTGATACAATTCCTAATTACTTCAAAATCTTGGTTTTAGAGTGAATTTAGAATGAAAATAAACTGTCATGCGGCAGCTTAACAGTGTTTCTATATTTAATCTTATTAGTAATTTCCCTGGATATGCTGGTTTTAGCATAGCCCGGCCCTTCATGTAAGAGGAATTGTATCATCCTAGAACGCCGGTAGTTTAAAAACAAATTATGCTCGTACGTATTTGACAGTTTTTTCGCATCCAGGTGCTAGACTGAAAAAATGTGGCCGTCGTCGATTTTTCTTCTTCTTCTAGACGACAGTGGACACGAATGGCCATATTGAATCTCCGTTGGTTTCAATGCAAACATTCATTTTGATCATTCATATGGATGTTGTACGCAAAGAGGATTTTAAAGACACCACCACAATAAATTGCGTTTTTGCAAAATGCTTAATTCTGATCTCCATTTTTACGTCAAAACATGGCCGTGCTATCCAACTGAGCATGCTCTACGATGTAGCCGAGACGAGAGTGATGTAATTTTTCAATGTGGTGAACTTTGCACTAATCATACAAAATGCTTCATACTTCTGAGCTGTTCAATATTTGACCTTATTACATTCATGAAATAAACTTGAACGTATGAACTATCTATTCACTCGTTTGAAATGAAATGTATCTAGGAAAATGTAGAAGTTCACAGTTCATTACTTTGCAGTAAAAGTACGAGATTGGCTGTGAATCTTGAACACTGAACTCAAGCTATAACAACATACGGTATGCATTAAAAGGTGGTGTTGGCGCATGATGCTAATGCATAATGATCATCACCTTACCTAAAGTTCCAGGAACGCAAGACTACTCCAAGCATTGTACAATCAGTCTACTCGTCTCATGCCCCTAAGGTGCTTTTGGAATTCATCAGAAGCAGGATAGCATACTTCATAATGCCACGGATTGCTGAGGAACATTTTGGTTTCGTTCCAGGAAAGGGAACAACTGATGCCATCCTGACTCTACGCAACATTATAGCGAAAACAATCAAGCGACAAGACCAAGAACTGTGGATGATGTTTGTGGACTACTCTAAAGCATTTGATAATTTAATCATACTGCCTTATGGAAATCACTTATTGAATTTGGCACACCAGAACACCTAGTCTGCCTGCTGGAGAAGCTGTATACCCAAGCGAGTGGAGTTATACGCTTAGCAGAAGGCCACAGATCAGTTCCCTTTGAGCAAGGAGTCCCGCCAGGGTTGCATTGTATCACCATGATCACCCCTACTCTTTAATGCCTGTGGTGAAACCATCATGCGACAAGTAGAAGACAAGCTGGAGGATAGACCTGGCTGTACCATTGGTGCCCGCATTGGTGGAAGGGCAATATGGAATCTCCGCTTTGCTGATAACACTACACTTCGAGGACGTTCTCAACATGAACTGGAAAAGCAAGCAAAAGAACTAGAGAGATGCAGTCTCCAATTCGGCCTGTGTATAAACCCAGCCAAGACTCATGCCATGATGCTAGGTAACAAGCAGCCTATATTTGGACCACGACAGCGCAAATGTCGTTTGGACTACATCTTTGTTGACAAGAAATGGACACGTCTGATGCGTAAGGTGCGCAATATTAAACCACAGAGCGTCCGGTCTGATCATACACTGTTGACATGCACTCTTAGCCTTCGACTTTGGAGGCCAACAAAACATGCCAAGACAGAACGCCCGCCACTCTGGCCCGCACTCCAATTGCCTGACATACGACAACGTTTCATTAGCGAAACCCTTAAAAAATATGATCAAAGGACAGACTACCCAGCATTCGTGGAATCGGTTAAGCATGCTGCGGCAATAGTGCTACCCAAGCGTCGCCCTACACCGAAGGGTTGTCTGTGGGATAACGATCCAGAAGTGGAAAAAGCCAGACACCGACTCATTCTTGCTCACCGAGCAAACCTTGTTGCGAGCTATATTCAACTAGAAGCTGATCTGCAAGCTACGTACTCGCGTCGAAGAGAGGATATTATCCATGAAACGGCGATCGAGATCTCACAGCATCATGAGGCAGGACGTAGTCAAGCCGTCTGGAGAGCCATTGACAAAATCACAGGACGAAAAAAGCGCCCCAATGCCATTGTTGCTGCAGAATCCATCGAAGCTAGGTTGGTTAAAACAGCTAGCTATTTCCATGGACTCCTCAATGTACCCCCTGTTGATCTGGATCTTACTCCTCTAAACGCACTGCCACAGGCACCCGACGTGAACACGGGTCCAATCACACTGGAAGAACTCCACACATCTGCTCGACTAACACCTTCTGGCAAGTCAGCCGGTCCTGACGAGCTACCATCTGACATTGTTGGCGTTCTTCCACTCCTGACCTGTGTTCTTCCCATCATGAATGACATGCTCGCCGGCGAGGAACCTCCACAGATATGGCGACGCTCCACCATCGTCGCCATCCCAAAGGGAAGCAGCACACTTCTGACCAACCAGCGTGGACTTAGCCTCATGTGTGTCAATGCTAAACTGTTCAACCGTGTTCTGCTAGTTCGACTTCGGGAGCGATTGGAGATGTTACTATTGCCATGGCAGGCAGGATTAAATCATATGTCTCCGAATGGCAATCGACGCATGCCGTTCTAGAAAACGAAGCATTGTTATAACCTTTGTAGATTTCTCCAAAGCATTTGACTGTGTTGATCGTAAGGCCCTAAAAGACATCTTGGCTTTATACGACACTCCTGTGACTTTCATCAACGCCATTATGTCCCTATACACTGATACCGCTGCGTGCGTTCGTACATCATCTGGTTGCACCGATGAGTTTGACACAACTTCGGGAGTACTACAGGGTGATACGCTGGCACCGTATTTATTTGTGATTGTCATGGACTACATTATGCGTACATCGCTCACCACTGAGGACGGTTACACTGTGAGAAGGCGCATGTCCGCACGTCATATTGCCGTCAGAATCCCTGCTCTTGCATATGCAGACGATGCCGCACTGGTGTCCGACAACGGAGAGGCTGCTCAGCGCCAACTGCACCGTTTTGAGACAGCATCAGCAAAGGTCGGCCTTCGTCTAAACGCCTCTAAAACCAAGGTCATGTTTGTTGGCGACACTCCACACACGGACATCCAAACCACATCAGGGGTCACCCTTGCGGTATGCGACGACTTCTGCTATTTGGGATGCAATGTGGCAGAGAACATTGGTGCTTTCCAACGACGGCGACAGATTGCATGGGTCGCAGCACGAAAACTCACGGCTGTGTGGAACAGTTCGGCCAGTGACCGTGCCAAAATGCAGCTGTTCAAGTCTACGGTGGAGTCTGTATTCTTATACAGTTGCGAAGCCTTGGCAATTACAAAAACACTGGGCAGTCGCATTGATGCATCTCATCGTGCCCTGATGCGCTACTGTCTTGGCGTGCACTACCCGGAGCGGCTCTCAAACGACAACCTGTATGCCCGCGCACTGATTGAGCCCGCGACTCTGACACTGACCCGTAATAGACTTCGTCTGGTGGGCCATGCCCTCCGGAGACCAGAACTGCCACTTGCCGTGTTCCTGCACCCCAAAAACCAGGCAACTGAACCGTACCGCCTCGGTGGCGCACTACGCCGTACATATCAAGCGCAGCTCCAAGACGACTTGAGCGCCATCGGTTTACAACCTAATGCGGCAGTTGATGCCGCCCAAAACCGAACTGAGTGGCAGCGGCGTGTGAAGGCACTAAAATAACAATAGACACAACGCCTCGTGTCCCTAAAGAATGAAAGACACGAGTAGCGTCAAATTGATGATGAGCCTATATTCCTAGACAGAGATGAAGTTCAGCAGGTGGAGAAAGAAGAAAAGGGACTGCTAGCCCAACTAAGGAAGAGGAAGCTTGTAAAGTATGGGCTCTGGAAGCGACGCGCGGATAGCACAGTATTGACTTCTATTGAAGGTGAGGTAGAAGGGAAGGCTCTACCAGGTCGAAGAAAAACTGCTTGGGGACAGATAACAACAGAGAGTGGACAGACGAGGGACTGGTAGCAGCAAGAGCGTAAGCACACAAGAGAATGCCGACGGTTCTCTGAAGGACTATGGCTAAACAGCAGCAGCAGCAGCAGCAGCTAATGATCACCTGGGTCATGAAGAGAACCAATGCAAGTGTGCTTGGACTGATAAACTCCCAAACTCTCTCTTACTTCGTTTGTCAGACGCCAAGAAAACTGTTTAGAGAAGGGGATTATGCAGGGCAAGATTAGGTTGCACGCAGACCAGGCCTGCCGAAATCAAGACGGTTTCACAGAATAAAAACTCTGGTTGGGCAACCCACTTCAATCATGTATCGATTGGCTGCTGACCAACGGAAATGGCATGTTAAGTCACGAGCTGTCAGTCATGACAGAAATCGTACCAACCAAAGAAGATTTTAAGGTCTTCCCATAATGCATTGTTTTTTCACACGATGCATTTTTCGAGCTCTTAACCCTTTCCACGCGGCAGGCGTCTGCAGACGACATTCCAAAAGTTCACAAACTGTTTCAAAAATGTCAAAATTATTGAATTTCATTACCAATTTGGAATCAATGTGGGAAATGCATTAAAATAAGTACAAACATGCCTAGTAGTGGATCAGTAATCCTTTATATACCTTGAAAGTGGGAAAAGGTTTCTAAAAATCTGTTTAGTAAGTTGTAAAACTGATAGCCGCGTGGAAAGTGTTAAGGTTTCGAAATAAGAAAAAGGAACACTGATAACTAATTTATTCATTGATGTAAATTAGAACCTAAGGGCCCCAACGATGAACGCGCTATGAAGCCATGATTGTGTGCATACATGTATGTATGTCTATGGGAACTGAGAAAAATAGATGTTATTCATAATTGGCGATTTCATGTCTTAAGAGGGAGACATACTCGATAAACATACGTAGGTTGAAAAAGGGAAAATGAGTGCTTTGACCAGATGTACCTTGGTTAATATTAATAATAATAATGCATTTATAATGCGCCATGTATCTAGACAACCTATTCCGAGGCGCAAACATCAAAACAAATATAAACAAAAAATTACATTATAAAAACAGTTACATACAAGTCAATCAGTCAAATCATAAGCAATTGTAAACAGTTGAGATTTTAAAGTCTTTTGAAACCATCAAGTGAATCACAAAATCGAAGATCTGAAGGAAGTGAGTTCCACAGTTTAGGTGCACAAGCATAAAAGTGAAGAAAATGTCCGTGGTTGATATAGTGATGCCTTGTTAGCCCAAGTTTTGAGAGCTGTGTCATTGCAGATCTAGCCTATGTCAAATGACGCCTGATTTCTGCATGACATCCTCCTTCTTGAGTGATGAGAGATCCGAGGAAATATAACTGTTGGATCTGATCCACATTTTGACCGTCAACTAGATGAGGAGTAATGTTTCCATCATCAACGATGACCATGAACTCTTTGTTGGCAACATTGAGACGTATAGGCCCAAGCTCTCACTTTTATTTTTAACCTTTAGTAAGATGTCTAATTCCCCCAGGCCTGTGTCTAATAGTGTGGTGTCATCTGCGTATCTAGGTTGTGAAGCTGCCAATCACCTACTGATATGCCACCAGTCCACCCAACAAGGACATATGCCTCATGTGCTCAGCATACAGATTGAACAGAGTAGGTTAGACTTAGAGGATACATCCTTGGCGGGGGTTGGCGCACACATTGGCCGAGGTTGATGAACCAGTCGCTGTCTGCCTGAGTAGTACGCACACAAGCCAATTGGCCGTCATAGAGGCTTTTAGTAGTTGAACTATATGGCTGGGGACTCCTAGCTAGAGCTTGTAGGGCAATTCAAAGAGGACCATTATCTCACACAGTCAAAGGCTTTGGCATAGTCTATAAAGAAAATATATGCATTTCTCTGGTATTCCTTGCATTTTTCAATGATGTGGCGAATATAAGCAACCCAGCCAACATCGATCGTGAGCCCACAATGGGCCGCCCTCATGGGACCCTTAATAATTTAGTCACTTTGGCTTTGCATCGATGTTGGCTGGGAAAATATGGTCTCTGAAAGGGAGCTTCCTCCGGACTAGGCTTGTTTTCGAAGAGGTCGTGTCCCCGTGGGGGGGGGGGGGGGGGGGGGGGGGGGTCGTGGCCCCGGGGGCGAATTTATTAACCGTACACACTTTTGGCTAAACACTGTATAAATGTATTGCTGTTCAATGTATATAAAGGGTTCAACAAAAGAAAGTATACCACTTTGTTTATGTCATTTTGAGTAATTTGTAATTTGTTGTTGACCAAACAGGCTAGATAGGCATTTAGATGAATCTTTTAGGCATAATTTGATACCAAATTTGCCCCCTAACAACAAAGATAAATCATGATTAGCACCATTTAAAGGAAAATATCCCATTTTCAAAAGTCGCATTTCCAATACACAGCACGAGAAGATTTGGTTAATCTGTCCATGTTCTACCCATCCATAACATTCCTTTACAGCCAGTATGCAAGCACACGAAAAGTCGTTCCTTTTCTAACCCAGCAAAGCGACCCGGAAGTACTCATCCGTAGCGATACGGCTTTGCAGTCATAGTTGACCTCGTAATAGCACGATGTAAATGAGCTCTTTTCATGATTATAATCACACATTTCAAACACATTTGCCATGAAATTGTAAAATAAAAAGGCATATTATGCGAATAATATTATCTAATATTAGCTGTGACTTCATGACATGTTGCATTTTCGGTGCAAATTATTGTCATCACACACATCCGAATTCGAGAAAAACTTGACGAAACTAAAGCCAAATTCACGGTAAATAGTCCCTTTTTGAAGAATTAGGCATCAATTGTATTGATGGTATCATAATATTCATAGTCTTTTGTAACTAGAAACATGCTTAAAATAGTATGACATTACTTAGTCCAGTCAAGTGAATGGATAATAAAATGGGTGTCCGAATCTGGTTCGAGCTATATTCATTTCGTACCGTCGTTGGGTTGTTGATGAAGTGTTTAAATCTCACGAATAGAATTAGTTTCGCTTGATAGCTCAGATGGTAGAGCGCTAGACTGAAGAGCGAAAGGTCCGGGGTTCGAAATCGATCCTTCTGCTCTGCACAATTTCGTATGATTTTTTTTTTTCTCGTCAGAATCATTTTTCACAATTTCATCACACAAAATACATAAATTCGGACGTTTTCATTGCAAAAACGGTATTTTTTCCCAACATTTCTAATGAATTCAAACGCGGGCATGAAAATGAAGCGCGGGCGGGTTATAGGAGACTAAAAATCAAGTTGGCGAGGCCTAACGGGGGATCGTAAGTTTCGTTTTCTGACCGAAAATCGCTGAAAATTAAGACTCGATTTTCTCATCAAAAAAGAACTCGGGCATCAATGATTTTGATATGAAATTAAAGCTTGAACTTCCGTTAGTATGAAAATTGCTCTTAAAATATCGTACGATTCTTAGTCCAGTCAAGTGAATAGATACAAGAAGCAAAGTCACAAAAGTTGTTAGATTCTAAAATAAGCGATAAAATCACTGTTTGTGGACCAAAAATGGTCAATTTGGTCCCATATTATTAAGAAAATTACGGTGATTATACCTATCTAGCTATTTGACTGCAAACTGATCCTATCGCAGTGTATGCTGGTAAAACTAACTTGTCGTAAGGCTGACATAGGTTATTTAGCTAAAGGGAGACATCCTGAAATCGATCATTCTGCGGGTTAGAAATCGGCAAGGTCACGCTTTAAAAGCGACTGTTGCGTACTGGCTGTTTACATTCATATCCTTCACCCATGCATCAGTTTACATTGGAATTAGCCCGCGCATTGAGGGATATGCGCGGTGATCAGTACGGGATAAATACGGCATATATGTGTGTGTTAACAATTGGCCCTTTCTTCTCGTGCTGTGTATTCGAAATGCGACTTTTGAAAATGGGATATTTTCCTTTAAATGGTGCTAATCATGGTTTATCTTTGTTGTTAGGGGGCAAATTTGGTATCAAATTATGCCTAAAAGATTCATCTAAATGCCTATCTAGCCTGTTTGGACAAAAACAAATCGAAAGTTACTCAAAATGACATAAACAAAGTGGTATACTTTCTTTTGTTGAACCCTTTATATAATGTGCATGTGTATACTATGCGCTTTACCATACGGTAAAGAACATCGCGTCCGGCATCGTCCGTTTTTCCTCAGACGATGCTGGACACGGGCGTATTCACGAGTATTCAGGTTAAAATATGCGAACGAGGTTACGTGATCAAGTGAATGGGACGAACGCTTAACAACGGTTTAAATTCAAAAAATGATACTGACACTGCGGGTGGTTAGCCACCCACAACGGTTTTGGATTGGAAAAACTTTCTTCTAACCTATGATGAATTTTTCAAAATGATTAGATCAACATTCGCGATTACGTGTTATTCCAATACGAATTCAAAATTTAGGTTTTCGCGTGTCCATCGTCGTCTGTTTTTCCTTATAAACAGTATGTCGCCCTCTGCAGTTCGTTTAGCTATATTTTCCTCAAAAAAGCTTGACTGTTTTGTACCATCCTTAGTTTTGAATGTGCTTTAGGGGGGGTTGGGGTACTGCGCCATTTTGCGATATTTTGCGAAAACGATCGTGGTTGTCACGTGATACGTACAGTTGAAAAAAATATTTACACTGTTTTAACGAAATGCACTATGGGATTGTGTTACCAGCCTAAAATCAAAGAGGTCGCAAACTTGCTTACAATTGTATATAGCCTAGCTATAACAAGCTAAAAGTGACATCTCTGAATGTATAGGCCTAAACAAAGTGTGCAAAGGAGAAATTGTTGGACACATTAGTAAAATGATTTTACAACAAGTTTTGCTATCAGTATCAAAATGAACTCAATTTAAATCACTTATTTATCGAGCAATAATATAATTGTTTACGCATTTTAATTGTTTAGATACAAAGTTAAATAAATCAAGAGTAAAATGAAAGATAAATAAATAAAAAGACAACTATGAACGCATGGGCGGTCTTTATAATTTATAAAAATTGACATAACAATGATGTTACATTAATCTACCATCAAGTTAAAAATAAAAGGATAACAAGCAATTTCCGGGACTCGAACCCGTGATTGCCGATTGCCAACGACACGTCCAACGTACGCAAGCCACAGAGACCGATGACTATAATTGTGATAGTTTTATTATTTAGTCATATTCATTTTATTTATAACGAACGGATTTTTATTGTGCCATTTTTGCCAAATTTGTGTGTTTCTCTCGCACAAAATGTGTTTGTAATGTGATGATACTCCTTATTTTTTGAAAGAAAGGTAAAAAACGGTGACATTTTCGAACACAAGAAATGCCCGGGGGGGGGGGGGGGGGGGGGCAGTCAAACATAATGGTGTACACGTGCGTGACCAAATTTTTTCCAGACACCCCCTAAACAAGTTTTACCCTGCAAGCAAAATTACCCCCTAAACAAGTTTTTAGCGCGCTTTCCTTGCAAATTTTGACCCCTAAACAAGTTCTTGCCAGAATATGACCCCTAAACAAGTTTTGTCTATTTAACGGGGAGCAAAATAAGTTACCCTAAACACGTTCGACCTGTATTTTAAGCCGGGATTTTAAGCCACCCTTTTTCTTGAAAATCAGCGTTTTTGATACCCTTATGATCTCACTGAATACAATGTCATGCTCTACCACACATCAACCCAGTAAGTCCATACCCTTACCCAATCATTGCTTGACTGAAACGTGTTGCATTATTCATGTTACGATCTGTTAAACACAGCGAACATGCACCGGGGTCACTCATGGGTTAATGCGCTAGTAATTCTACATTCCCGACAGACACTCTGTTCAAAGGCACAAAAAGTGGACTTGTTTAAAGCATTTTTTTGGCAATTCAGAGGTGTGCAGTTCGATTTTCTTTCTCGAATTGTTTAGAAAACCATCCATTTTAGAACATCTGAAATTTAAAATGAACTGCACACCTGGGAAAGTATGATGCCAAGGGCATATTTTTTGCACGTAAATCCAATACAAGAGTTCTGAAAATCGACAAAAATATGACGTCATAACCATTGCTTCGGGACAAAATGGCGCGGTACCCACCACCCCCCCCCCCCCCCCCCCCCCCCCTAAATGTGCTTTAAAAACAGCACTTTATTTTCCAATACAGAATGTTGCCCTCTAGAGTTGAGTAATATGTACCGAATTGATAGAGTTCGTCAGTGAATCCGAGTCCGAGTACATAGGGGAAGGCAGTGATTTGAAATCTTAATTTGATCATTGATATACATGTACATGTACACCTACAGAGAAAGATTGAAGCGGTAGAGATGAGAAGTCTAAGACGCCTCCTTGGCATTTCATATACTGACCACATCACAAACGAGGAAGTGCGTCGAAGAGTGGCGCAACACATGAAGAGCTATACAAACCTGCTGGCCACCGTGAAAAAGCGAAAACTAAAATGGTATGGCCATGTAACCAGATCAAGTGGCCTCTCCAAGACCATCCTGCAGGGCACCGTAGAGGGGAAGCGAAGAAGAGGTCGCCAGAGGAAAAGTTGGAGGGACAACATCACAGAATGGACTGGGAAAACTTTCGCAGAAACCCAAGCATTGGCACAGGACCGAGTCAGATGGAGGGAGGTGGTAAAGAAATCCGTCATGCAGTGCCCCTACGACCCTGGAGGGTTATGGGAGCGGTAAGACGGTAAGATACATGTACATGTAGGCCTACAGCTTATGGGTCTATGCTTCCATGTGTCTTGAATCACAGGTAGCAGTAGAAGCGTATCTCCCGGGGGTCAGGGGAGACAGATTTTCTCCCCTGGCCGCTTTGGAAAAAGTGTACTTTAGTTCTAGATACTGGTATACCATCGTACATTATTAGGTTTTGAGGTGTGCAAGTGTTGTATAAGGCCTAGTAAACAGTTCCATGTTTCCCGTCCCCGCCCGCCTCCGTTTTAGTCGCCGCCTCCTTTTTTTGACTATTTAGTTTTTGTTTCTTTTTCTTTTTCCTTTAAATTTTAAATTTTCAGAGCTTTAATTGGTCACCTAAACAGCATCCGGAGTTCCTTTAGTATACCCTACCACTGCATGTCTTCAATGGGGACTTTTAAAGAACGACCCATTCACTTACACAGTGAGGAATACAAATGGTAGGGATCAGTGGCGTACCCAATGGGGGCCGGTGCCCCCCCCCTGAAATATCCCCTACGGTAAAAACGACCCTCCGTCGGCAGATTTTCGATTTTGACCATGCGATTTTTTTTGGCCGGTTATGAGAACAACTTCATCGCTACCCCACCACCACCCCCCCCCCCCCCCTCTAAAGCTGTATTTTTAAATTTTAACCAAAAATGGCCAAAAAAGTGACACTTTTTGGTCAAAATTTCAAAAAATAAAGCTTTAAAGAAGAAAAAGAAAATCGGCACTAGATTAGTGTCCTAATAGTATAATCACGCAGTTTTGGGCATTTTTTGCTCACTAATAATTTTGTCAGCTTGTCCCAAATAAAATTGGGTCAAAAAAGAGAATTTTGTGATTTTCTCAAAAATCCAACATTTTTGGTCAAAATTGACACCAAATTGGATACCTTATTCTATTCCTTTCCAAATGTATAGCCTACTTTTATATGCATTTGATTAATAGTTCAATAATTACAGCGCTGGCAAAAATCACAAAAATCAAATCAAAAACTTTCTTGAGTCCCCCTTAAGAGTGCTCTCCTGTGTTTCCTCTTGCAGTTTGTTGTTGAAGAGAGAGATGTTGTGTTCGCAGAAATCCCTTTTAAGCGTGAATGGGTTCATGTGTTGTGTGTTAGGCCCCTTGCAATTAAATGTGAGTTTACTGTTGCCCGCGCGCGTCCAAAAGTCACCCGCGTGATATATGTAATATTTTAAAAATATTTAATTATTTCATTGTTTAAAGCTTTTTCATAAGCTTATTAACACTTTTCCGGCGATAAAATTAGCCGATGAGCCGCATTTCAATACTTCCGGGTTGGGAAAACATTTCTGTGAAGTACAAAACTCTGCACGAAACTTGCAATTGTCGCTTTGTATTGAAATGTGTGCATTTGAAACATATTCGTAGGCAAGGCAATTGATTACTGCGCAATCGCTTATGCGCATGACGTCACATAAAAACATTGCCGAGTTATTTTTAGTTTTTTGACTAGCGTCCGCAAAGCCGAACCGCCGAACTTCTTTGGAGTTTCCTAGTGCATTCTGGGTAATATTTCACGTTTGTTTACGATCACCAATCTTTAAAATTCTTCGAGCTAGCGTAACGAATTTTGTTTTACAAACATCGAATATCTCATTAATATTCATTTTCAAAATAGGGATGCAAATATGAATAGATTCCTTTATAAAAGAAACAAAATGCAAAGCCCCGTGCAAAGCCAAGGCAGTAGGTGGTGGTAGGACATAATTAACAGCATTTGAATTGTATTTGTACCTTGGATAATAGTTAACAACGCCGACAATATTAAATCAGGTGACTTCACCCCAAAATATTACAATATTAATATTAAATAGTCACCTCGTCCTGGTTTTCAAAAACGCAACAGTAAACTCACATTTAATTGCAAGGGGCCTTACGGTGGGATGTGATATGAAAGATTGGAAAATGATCAGAAGTGTCGGTGACCAGGAAACCTGTAGCTGAATGTATGTCAGTGGAGTTTGTTTAGATGTTATCTATGATGGTGGCAGAGTTATGGGTGATTCGAGTCGGTTTGTAAACTTTTGGAATGAACGAGTGAGCGAGTGACGTGTTGATGAAGCAGTGGCGTAGCCAGGTTATTCATATTGGGGGGGGGGCGAGAACTGAAAATGAAGCCACAAGATTGTTTTGAGTCAAGACACGCGCGCATAGCGCGCGAATTTTTTTGACTTTACACCTAATTTTGGCACGATTGAGGTACATTTTGGCTCTAAACAAGCTTGTACCAACGAATATTGCATTTAGGTGACTGTTATGCGCGCGTAGCTCGCAAAATTGTTCATATGTGTACTTTTGACTGCTTTTGACCATCATAATTCCATGATTCCTCTGGTCAAATGAACCGACAGTGCCAATCTCAACCGACACGACGTCAATATTGGGGATCGCCCCCCTCGCCCCTCCCCCTCTGTCTACGCCACTGTGGTGAAGTCGTTAATGTGCGGATTAGTATCGTGTTTGAGGAGGTTGATGTTAAAGTCTCCGAGAATGTAGACGTCCTTTTTATAGAGTTAAGTAAATTCATGTTGAGAAGCGTATCCCAGCTGAATTTGTTAATAGTGTGCTCGTGTAGTTTATAAACGACTCCGACGATAATGTTTTAAAGGCATATTATGTGATCTTTTCCAGAGAGCGCCCTCTATTCATGATTTTTTTTTAGAAAGTAGATTTTCTTGCAGATTTACAATTCCGATCATAAATCATACATACATTCCAAGTTACAGAGCGATACGATTCCTAATTACCTCAAAATCATGGTTTTAGAGTGAATTTAGAGTGAAAAATATAAACTGTCGGAATCCCGACAGTTTATTTTCACTCTAAAACCATGATTTTGAAGTAATTAAGAATCGTATCGCCCTGTAACTTGGAATGTATGCATGATTTATGATCAGAAATGTAAATCTGCAAGAAAATCTGCTTTCATTTTTTTTTTCGATGTTGAGGGCGTTCCCTGGAAAGATCACATAACATACCTTTAAGTATTATTGTTTTGCTAGAGGTGATTTCAATGAACATGATGAATAGTGAGTGACTCTGCTTCTGGTCCATGAGTGAAGTCTGTGGCGTTATAGTTGAGATTTGATCTGAGGTACATACACACTCCACACAATATTTAACCTTCCAAACATTTGATGATTTGTGTGAGCGAGCATCACGTAACTTCAATTACTTTTACTTTTACGTTGAGGAAATTGCGCCCATTTGGGGAATCTTACGGGATTTACCTATAGTTACAATATAATTGACAATTTGCCCCTTGCCCGGCCTGACGTGACGGACAAATAAGTATAAAAATGTCAAACGCGTGCTTTTGTCCACGTATATCATTATAGAAGCCCATTTAAAACAAAAGTGTTCCTTAATAAAGGCCATATTTATGATGCGATGTCAACCTTAGGGTCGAACTGGTGACCATCGGGGGAAAATACCCTTATAGGCCTACCCATTATATTGCAGCGAAACTAATTTAACCTAGACCATGTAAACGATGACGATATAGTCGTGGTCCATTGTGATTCCTCTAACGTTGATGGAATAGGTCCAACACTCAGTCACCCAACCGGCCAATATTTATAAATCTACACTATTGTATAACTTTACGTTTACATATGCACTAGAAACCTAGATTTCAATGCGTTGCAATAATAGGAACTGTATTTAAACGACCTTTCGTTAAGGAAATTTAATTAAAACAGTTTCGGTTATTATTATTGCAAACTACTCTTGATGAAACCAATACAAAAATGTGTCTGCAAAATTGACATTTATTGTCTATTGCACATTAACTTCAAGGACAGTGAATTTTGGCATTCATTTACAAATTGCGTCCAAAAACCTAAATGAAATATCGCGTGCTATATTATGAAAATACCGAAATATATCGCCACGGCTAAGGTTTGTGTAAAATAAAATACAAACAAACATAACTTCGATAGCTTGGTAAGCGTATTTTGCGGGAACAGGGACAGATTTAAGAATAAATTGCCATGTAAGAGTAGCCTGCCAGCTTTGAAAGGAACCTCTTCGCGGAGGCAAAGCTGACACACCCCAACGTGAAAGTCGGAACACTTGAGCATCAATCGGACGCATATCCCCGTTTATTTTTGTCAATTTGAGTACTAGTAGAAAGTCAAAACATTAAAGGGGCACAGAGAGATGTATCGATATACTAGAAAATAACGTAAAGATAATCATCAGCATAGCCCACATCCAAATGTCATACAATTCCGACATCGCCTTCATGCCAAATAAGCAAATAACGGCACTTCCGGGTTGAGATTTGCCGCGAAAGGCCGCGAGTAAAACGATAGCATAACTTCCGAATTCTGCACCTAGTTTCGATATGATCATATCGAAACTAAGAAAATCATGACATTTTATATGATAAACGGCGAATGTTGGTAAACTGTTTCAGATGGTAGTTAGTATATGCCAAAGTATTACTTTGATGCGAAAAAAACCCTGATTTCCAGGATAATTGAGGGCGCACTCCCATACGTATCTCACAATGCCCCTTTAACAACGGTCATTAGTTATAATTGATCAAACTGATTTGCGTACGTAAACCCATAACAATCTTGTCAATTTTCATATAACGTTTTTCCATGCTCAAAGTGCGTACATTTAATCCGCTGTCACCAGATATTGTCAAGTTCGGTTCGTTGCAACTTGCAGGTGACTGCATTAACTGTCTTGTTTGAAGCTGTACTGAATTTGTGTTAGCTTATAACCAATGCCAATAATCAGGATGTGAGTGTGACTACCCGCACCATTGTTTTAGGACACCCTGTATGAATAGGCTGATTTTATCAACAGTAAATCAAATAAAGTCTTATAGTGGTTAGCCGGTTCAATCAGGCATCGATGTTTACATCCTGGAGTTCGTGTTTGAATAGAAAGCCATTACACAAAGCAACACCTAAGTGAAGTTCAAATTGTCACAATTTATACGGCCAATATAATATGTAAATGGTTATCCT